>OZ021725.1:21998707-22446207 GCA_963978545.1 Linyphia triangularis
CGACTGTTGAAGTGGATGAGACAAGATATCCCAAGGTTTCGGCTTGTATGGGAGCTGATCAGCTGACACTGGACACTGAACTCAGATATCAGTCCCTATCCACCCCCTATTGCAAGGTCAGGGGGGAAAAAAAGATAACATCCGGTGTGCTTTCTTTAAAATCTCTCTAGTCAGTAAAGTTTTAAGCTTGGACAGGATCGGCTTGTCCTGGCATGGAGTTTAGATTTTAACATCTCTCAGCTTTGATTTTAGGCATATCCTCCTGAGACCCACAACTGTTTGAAACATGATTTCAAGCTAATTTTTATGTATATTATTCTTTTGGGTCCATATAACGTACTTTTAAAGTTATTGGATTTCAACTATAAAGCAAAAATTTTAAATTTAATTGTTCAGATGGGAAATTTAATCATGAAAGGCAATAAAGCAATTTCGTTCGAGGACGTGATACATAAAAATACTTTACAGTTAGTGCAAAAAAAAATTTGTTCGCGCAGAACATCCAGACATCCGAAAACATGAGAAAAAAGTCTTAGTTCATTGCTGGCATGTGCTTCGCGCCAACTTTTCGTGATGCCTCTACTGGCAGAGGAACTGGTTTTTGCCGTTTCTTTACAGACTCCATTTCTTCACAATCGGTGGAACTATAATCAGCTGTAGGACTGAATTCGGCTATTTCAGGCAAAGAAAAATTATGTGCCTAAAATACGATGTGCATTTAAATGTACGCGGTGTCTCAGGAGAAAATGCCTTGTTATTTGTCTTCCTAAAATATGATTTCAATGTAAAATATTTGAAAGTAGTACCACAACCACTATTGTTACAAAATAAGAATGAGCAATTATTACTTTCAATTACCCATATGTATACATAGGATAATGAAAGCATAGTATTCTGTTTAAAAAAAAATCGTTTCTCCACGTTTTGGAACATTCTGATTTCAAAAAAGTGATCTAGAATAAATTTGTGTCTGTGGTCAGCATAACTCCCGCACAAATTGACCTACTATGTTCAAATTTGGAGTGCGGGTTGGTGATGGTACAGGGCCCTACCATTAAGGTTTTCGTCAAAAAGGTTTTCGCGTATAAAGTAGCTGCCATTGAAAAAATCATATTTTTCAGTAATTGCTAAAAAACGGCTCGAAAGATTTTGTTCAAAATCGCTGTGGTAATGCCTCTTAAGGTGTTTTAAACGTCACCACCTCTGAATTTCCCTTTAAAATGCTTTAATGGCGTAAAAAGTTGAAAAACAAATGCCTTTAACACAGAGTTCTCTTTCTTTGAGCATACCTCATCAACGATAGTTTTTCTTCTCTCCCCAGTAGTTTCACTTATAATATTGCAAAAGATATCGTCAAATTGGCCACTTTTGCTAAATGAAGGATGAAAATATAAAAACGGTAAATGACACAAATCCATGTAAGTATTATAGTGTAATTAAAAGCTGTGCGATATATGTTCCACATCCCTAGTTTTTCTCTATTTTATTTGGCTTTGTATTTTTTACGACTGCCCAATTTTGATTTTACGATTGCCCAATTTGGATTTACGACTGCCCAAATAAGCCACGACTACCCGTTAGAATAGGCCCTGCTTAAAGGGGTATTGTATTAACGGGATATTAACGGGGATTTGTTGTTTCTTTATTAAGGCTTTACGTGGCAATTAGATTTTAATGAGTGAAGCGAGCTTATGCTTAAGCAGCAATGAACCTCTAAGTGAGCGAAGCGAGCCTATGCTTGCATAGCAATGAACTTTTCAACGTGTGAAATAAGCCTGTGCTTATGTGTTAATGAACTTTTCAGTGAACGAAGCGAGCTCGATTTTGTGCAACGATGAACCTTCTTCCTATGTGTTGCATTCAATATTTTTTATAATTACGGGCAAAAAATATTTTTAATATATATATTTATTAATGTTGCCAATTCGTGTCAAGGAATTTCTTCTGAAAATATGTCATTCCAATGGCAAGACTATATGTTATTTGCGCACGAGGCGTGCGAGAAATTTCATTTTCATACTAGTGCGAAACAGTTACTTTCCCGCATTCCTCTCGAAAAAGTGATACTTCGCCACTATTTTTGATTCCAAATGATTAAAAAGTTTAATTTTTTGCACGCTGTTACAAAAATTTATTTTCTTCATTTTAGCTGGTGGTGATGGACTTAAGTTGACTTCTTTTCAAAATTGCTGCCAAATAATAATAGCCTTTTTTGAGTGTCGCCATAATAGCAATTTGTATAATTATAGAAGAATCGCATTTTTTTTTCATTCAATAACTGAACCACATCTCACCTTTTCGATCTGCTTGATTTTTTGTAAAACGGAATGCTTGGATGCCCATATGTGGATGAATTAATTAGACTTGTTTGAAACTTCTAAAATGTCTGTACATGCGTCTAATTTTGTTTCATATCATTTTCAGTCGAAAAATTTATTATTTCCCCAACAGTTTTACATATGTGATTAAAAATTGCTTTGGATTTATCATTATTAGAACATTCTTTCAGACACAATTCAAAAAGGTCTCTGATTTTGAATCTACGCATACTTACAAATAAGAAGCATTTTCGCTAGTATTCAAAGCTAAATTTAGCCTCAAAATAAGCAAGAAAGAAGAAGGTTACAACAACTTAAAAACATTCACGTAAAAACTCGTTAAGGTATAACCAATGCATTTTTTTTTTTTTAAAGTTACTATAAATATTTTCGAAACAAAATTTCATCCGTTGGATATTCTTATTTTTTCAATGTTTCCATCAAACTTATGATATGCCTTTAATATAAATGGATATGTCCATACACCATCTTACATATCCGTTTTGTATAATATGGATATGTTCCATTTGATATAAAATAGATATGTGAGGTGGTGAACTTAAAATTAAAAACAATGGGGATGATAAGTATAAAAATGTCGCATTCTGATTATATTAAAAGATGAGCATTCATGTAAAACTGCAAACGTGCAGGCCATTTTATTGGCAAATGTAAAATTTACAATACAGAACACAGTGGAAATGAGGAACTCTAAATAAAGCAATCAAACTAAAAATATGAAAACCAAAAACTTATCAGAATTTAAAATAAGCCCCCAAAGTGCAACGGAATGAAACTTCTAATTTAAACAGAACGTTTTCATCATAAGAAATATGAATCGGCTCTCCAAATTAAAAACCTAGTATCTAATAAAAACATAAAAATGCGTATTTTGTTATTGTAAGTTCTATTAATATGTACTGCATACACTGAGTAACAAATTTAGCCGCAAAAAAATACAGTTTTGGAGATTTGTTTCTTTAAAATAAAGAAAACCTATCGTTTACTTAGTTGAATAAATCTGTGTTCACTCCTGTAAAATGAAGAAGTGGGCCCCTGGGAAACTAGAGTTTGTGCGCTTCTGGTACCATGTTAACTAGTAGCGGATTTCCTTCCCCTTATAAACAGGTGTTTGTGCGCTAGTGGTACCATTTTACCCCGATGCGCTCATGACACGTCGGCTAGTGCCACGCAACCATCTGGAGTGTTAAAGGGGATTGGGTTTGTGAACTGCCAAGTCATTGGCTTGATTTAATCGATGCAAAAATTTCAAGAAGATATAACTGTCTGTGCACAGTAATTTCATCTCAACTTGAGGAATTGAACATTCAACACGTAAAAAAACAATCAGGGTAAATATTTCACAGTTTTTAATTTTTTACCTATGTTTACACTAAAAGATGTTGGTCTTGTTATAGTACTATCTACGTGTTTAAATAGGCGTTTGAATTGTAGTTCATTGAAGTATAGGAGGCAGTGGCGGATCCAGAAATTCGCCCGGGGGGGCACACAACAATCGTATTAAATACTCACAAGAGGAGAGAAAGGTCATCATCAAAAGCTGAAAATCACATTTATACTATTTTGCACTTAAAATAAACAGAAACATTGGCACCAACTTACTAATGTTTTTCAAAATTAAATTTAGTTTTTTTTTTTTTTTTTTTTTTTTTTTTTACAAAACTTGCCAAATTTAAAATATAATTAATTGCACTTGGCAGAGTGATTAATTCTACTTAAGAATAAAATGTTGTAGTTATATTATTTAAAAAAAAAAAATTAAAAGCCAGTATGTTTATTTTTAAAATTAATGATCTAGTTTCAAACCCAGTCTTCTCTTTTGTTTCAAAGCAAAAACATCCAATACTTGTAAAGGATGCAAAAACATCCAATACTTGTAAAGGAGATAGATTAGCTGCTGCTTCTTTATGAATGTGAA
Organism: Linyphia triangularis; assembly: GCA_963978545.1. NCBI lineage: Eukaryota > Metazoa > Arthropoda > Arachnida > Araneae > Linyphiidae > Linyphia > Linyphia triangularis. Next base: position 22,002,965 of record OZ021725.1, read on the forward strand.
GGCTGGCCAACCCACTTAAACGTTCTTCAGTCATCGTAGTCCTTAAAAATGTCTTTACCTGATGGAGAGTAGAAAAGGACCTCTCCGCAGTACTGCTTGTAACTGGAAGAGTGCATATTAATTGAAGAAGTGTTATATGTTGGACAAATCTTCTGCGTATTTGATTGCTTCCGCTGGAGATTTGGGTAATTTTTTCTTCCGTCCATCCCACATATGCTTCCATATTTCTAATTCACCTTCCAGTGCTTGGAAACAGGGTAAATCGGACTTGTACATTTTACTACCTTCTATGACAGAAGTTTCGAAATCTTCATCGAAATGTGAATTAACTGGTAATAACTTTTGCAAGTTCCCGACATTAATCATTTGTGATTTTGGGAATCTTGTTGAAAGCTCATGGATGAGGAAGTCCATATGAATGTAATATAAATGCTGATTCTGAAGTAATCTTCCGTAGATTTGCATTGCTGTTTTTTGATTGCCTGTTAGTCTTGGCTTCTTTATTTCAGTCCCCATCTGATCAGCCAAGTTGTCAGCTTTTAAATATAATTTATTAAAATGTTCGCTGCTACTTTCTCTGCGACTTTGTAGGCTTTTCAGTGTGGCATCAACTAACTTCACTGTTTTGAGCACATCCATGTACTTTGCTTGGAGTCTTGTGGCTAAGGGGAGAGTCAGTGCTAACACATCTGCTAAAACTACCACGCTAATGATAAATTCAGGGGACATAATACTGTATATAAATGAAAAGGCATTACTTCCTTTTCCGTCCTCTGAGTTGGCAATAGATTCCAACACTTGGGCTAAGAAGGGTAGGGTATCTAAAAAAGTTAGTTCCAAATCATGGGGATCGATCCATCTCGTTTCTCAACTTTTTCACTGCATGCTTTCCTTTCTTCAGAGTATCGTGCATTCCTTCATCTAGTTTCTGCAGCCTCTTAGCAGATTCTCCAAAAAAAATTGCGACTGACGATATTACCCCAACAGCATTTCTCATTGATGGAGTTGAGCAGGCCTTACTAATAACTAATATTACTCTGTGATTAGCGCAGTGGCTATAAATGGCAAGTGGTTGTATTTTGGCTATTCTAGCTTGAAGTCCTTGATATTTTCCACTCATATTAGAACCTCCGTCGAAAGCTTGACCACGGCAGTTGGATATATATAAATCTAGGTTCTGCAGTTCTTCCAATACTACTTTACACAAACCTTCACCAGTGAGATCTTCACCTTCTAAAAATTTGATAAAATCTTCATTTATAGTAAAAGTGCTTTTATTATAATAACGGATACCGATCGACAGTTTCTCTTTTAAAGCCATATCAGTGGTTTCATCAACAATCAATGACGTCATTCAGAATGAGAAATGTACGTTTTCCTACCAAAAATTATGAAAGAAATAGACTTATCAATTATTTGGGGGGGGGGGGGGAATTCAATAATATCCAGTGTAACTTTACATTTTCTGGGGGGGGGGGGGCACGTGCCCCACCCTGGATCCGCCAATGATAGAAGGCATCCCACTTTAGTGGTCTCCCAATGTGCAACTTGATCTGTCACACTATTTCCAGCCAGTATTAATGGCAGTACCAATCACAGCCATGTGATCTATGATCCAATAAATAAGCAAGTAAGTTTATGAGTTTCAAAGGAAGAGAAGGCGCCAACGAGAAAAGCCACCCAGATTGAACCCCGCCAAGACATAATTTTTCATCAATGTTTCAAAGGTTACACGCGAGCGAATATTATTGAATAATTACTAATTTGATTTTTTTTCAATTTCTATTTACTTCATTGTCATTCCACACAATACAAACTAATGTACCTCGATAATTTAGTTATTGGTGTATTCTACAAATTGATGGAAAAAAAATATTTTTGTATTTATACAAAATTTTAAAGTGAATGCTTGAAATAAATAAAACAATTTTAACAAAAATATGTAAAAATAACGTTAGAATCCATTTCGTAGAAGAATAAAAAAAAAAATTATCAAAAAATGTATGTTTGAATATTTTAAATTATTAATATAGGTTTTAAAAATGCATAGAATAGCGTTTTCCTGTGTTATACCACCATTTCACTACACATTGCAAACTACTGCCCTTTCAAATATATAACATTTAGAAATTAAAAAAAAAAAAGTAAGAAAAATAGTTATATTTTTTGTATTTTCTCCAAAGTTTGACGTAAATGTGCAATCGGAAGATATTTTTACACTTTTTTTTGTTAATTTTTTTTTACAGTTTTTCTTATCAAAATATGTGACAACTTTTTTCACCTCATGCGTTTCAAAAAAAATTTTTTTTTTTTTTTTTTTTTTCGAACCACTCTTTTATTTATATAATTATTTTTCCTTTAAATATTTGATTAATTATCTATTTAATTAATAATTCATAAACAAATTATGTGCTATCACAATCACTATTTCCGACAATACTACTGCCATATGCTAAAAATTATTTTTGTAAGGAATTTGTGTACAGTGAACCATCGGTTGTAGTGGAATTATTGTTCGGTCCTCAGACGGTTCATTATAGCAGGGTTCGACGTACTGGTGTAAAATTTTCTAAAGTATGTCTTTTTTTTCTCTTTTTTTTCTTCTTTTTTTTTCTCTTTTTTTTTCCCCCTTCTTTTTTCTTCTTCTTTTTTTTTTTTTTTTTTTTTTTTTTTTTTGAAGAGCAAAATACAATTAAAGACAATATTTTAAAAATAATTGTATTGTTTCATTTTTATTTGTATATTTTAGTTTGAGATATTTTGGGCATAATTAAAGTTTTCATATTTATATTATGTATTAATTGGCATGGAAACAAATCGCTTGATTTTTACTTTTTAACTTTTTTTAGACTTTAAAAAAAGAAACTTTAATTTTGAACAGTTCCTACAATCATAATGTTTCCTATCGGTAGATACTTTAATTAACAGTTTTTAAACGTGTACCAATAAAATTTTCGATTTAAAATTTGAATAAATACCGAAAGTAAAGACCAAAGAATAGAAAATGGACATGGTCATCATACTCAGCAGCCTCCCCTAACAAACCACTGTGAGAGAGATAGTTTCCTTAATGCAAAATTACTAACTGAATACTTTTCATTCGCTACAAAATTTTATGTTGCATACTATACTATAAACCCCCAATACTATGAATGCATTCCATACATACATTCCACACCAGAACAACTGGATTTCAAAAACAAAATGTCAGCTTGAAAAAACTAGGTCTCAACCTTTGAAAATCTGAGAAATGCTGGTTTATGCTATTCAAAAAGCCAAACATTTCTTTATTTAACTATGGCATTTCGAGAGAGAAAAAAAAAAAAAAATGGTAAACGAGGAATTTCATTCGACACATTAAAAATATAAGTTCCGAATTGGATAACAGGAGAGAGAGAAATAATGAATTGATCACTGTTTTTACAATTTTAAATCGATTGATATTTGTTAAGATGACATCAAACATTCGAATATGTATAGCTTAGTAACCTTGGCAAATTTAACAAAACAACTGTTTAAAGCACAACAAAACGTATTTAAAAAATGCTGCGTTCGTAAAAATAGTTAATTTCTAATAAAAAATTTCATAATTTTTTTATGGAATTTTTACATTATACATTGTCAGCTTTTTATGGATATTAAATCATTTTTGCTCTATAAAATTATTTGATATGTATGATTTCATTCTTAGTAAGGCGAAAATATTTCGTAGCTTTTTACAATCAGCATTGCGACGTAGTTTTTCTGAAGGAATAGTATCTTTAAATTTGCGATTCATTGGATTCCGCTTTTAAATAATGACATTTGAAACACTATCTGAATTATGTAAGTTTTATGATATGTATCACTGCATTATGATTTTGTGTGTATCGGTAAAATCGTATCCTCTTAAAAAAAAAAAAAAAAAATGATAGTAAAAAGAAAGGGGGTTTTGGGGGAATGCATTGTGCCCATGAACAGAAAGGTAATATGCATTTTAATTTATGCGACGTTGGAATTCACTTTTGGAGTTCGAAAAAAAAAAAAAAGTTTCTTTGATAATAATTTTAATAATAATGAAATAATTAAATAATAATGTATTTTATTTATTTATTTATTTATTTATTTATTTATTTATTTATTTATTTATTTATTTATTTATTTATTTATTTGTTTGTTTATTTATTTATTTATTTATTTATTTATTTATTTGTTTGTTTGTTTGTTTGTTTGTTTGTTTGTTTGGTTGGTTGGTTGGTAGGTTGGTTGGCTTAAATCAAATTTTTTCTATCTCTACTATTTATACCTCTTTTGAATAAACTTGGCTATCATAAACCATTCATAGTTTGTTCCAAAACTAAAACACAGAAATCTAAATTGCAAAATTAAGCATGTGAAGGTATATAGTTAGTATGTTTTTTAGAAAATGGTACCGGAAATGATAATACATATATTTAACCTTAAACGTTATAACTTAACTAAAAAGTCGAAGTACTGTAGTATATAAATATTAATTCATCTATATTCTAATTCAACATATTCTACAAAATTAACGTAATGTGAAATTTTAAACAATTTTTTAATATGCAAAATACTTTAGAAAGACAACTGTTATAGTGAAAATCTAAAATAACAATATTAATACTTTTTGTATTGGACCGGTCCATTACGTACAGACACCTGACCGGCCCGGTGACTACATCGACAGTACGCCCGCCCCTGTTTATAAACCATTCGTAGCCTTCTTCTTAACTACTCTTTTTAGAATGCTCTTCCCGGTAGCTTTTGGAATTGACGGAAAGGAAAAAGGAGGTAGATATATTCTGACAATATTAAAAGTGAAATATAAAAAAATTATAAAATTAAAATAATAAAAAATATAATATAATAAAAATATAATAATAAAAAAAATAAATATATAACAATTCACCACTGACATGCGTTTTTAAAATCCTCTAGTTTATTTGGTACTGCCGATCAAACGGTATAGTGGTTAGCGTGCTATCTTCTAGACCGCGAGGTTGCGGGTTCGAGTCCCGTGTAAGGCATGGATGTTTGTAAATATATGTTGGCTTGTCTAATGACGAATGTTTCGGCGCTTTATAGCTCTCGTGTTGCTGACGGCGCCAGATAATCTATAAACAACTAATCTTATTTGGTACTAACCACAAATACAAATTTGAAGACCAACAACAGGCTCTAGGCCCAACAGGGTTGGTCAAGACAAAAAAACGTTATCGAAAATACCGATGTAATTCAAGAATTCATTCTCAAATTTGAAACAAAATTGCAAGAATCACTTTTTAAATGACTTTAGCATTTTTTTATGATTGAGTACTAATAGCGTGCTAAATATTCTTTAAATTGGAAGCAATTAACGATTACAACACAATCAATTAACATTTTAAGTTTTCAATTTATAATAATGCATTGGATGGATAGTTAAGATATCAAAGTGATTCGATAGAGGTTTCCTTCCTTGCTGTTGGAGTATGAAAAAGATACGAGAGATGAGTGAGAGACAGAGGAGAGGTGGGGGAGAGGGGGTATAACATAACAATGATTTCTTTTTTACTTGAGTATTAAAATAATATTGCTAATTTTAAATGAATTTTTTATTGAATGTTTGTATTATAGAATAATTTCTTTTAAGGGCTTAGCCATGATTTTCAAATGGATCACATGGATTTTTCTTGTTTTATTTGGTGCAATGGTTTCAGAGGCAATCGTATGCACTCCTAGAACCTGCGACATGGTTCGTTGTGGCGTCCAAGAAGACGATTGCAGTTATGATCAGATTTATGACCCAAAAGGAGGGTCCTGCGGATGCTGTGGAGTATGCATCACCCAATTAGGTAAATAAATGCATTTTATCTGTTGAATGTTCTTATGGTGATAACATTAATATCAGTGTTTTATAGTTTCTTGGTAAAGATCCTTAGTATACATAAAATTTATATTTCATTGTATTATTTTGTCTGCTAATTTCTCCAATATGTTTCCAGTTACAAAGTATATTCTTCTAATATTGAATAAATTTGAAAATTAATTTACTTTCGTAAAATTGTTTGCTTTGCTTCAATGACTTTCTTAACTATTTCCAAGTATTTTTGTATCGTTACAATATACATCAGAATTTTTTTTCATTTGCATAATATTAAAAAGAAAAATTGAATTTTTAATAAATACCTCGTGTATATTAAATTAAAATGTATGTGCAATTCATCATTTTTCAACGGGCATCTTTGGCTCCTTACAACATTCTAGAGAAGATGTATATATATGCATGTTGAAAATGGTTATTGCATATATATTCATTATACATACATCTTCTCACAAGTAATATGGTCTATGCTTATTAAATCTTTGTGAATATTATTTGTATTTAGATATTATAATTATAATCCTTCCATCCATCTAAAAATGTAAATGCGTTTTGATTTTGGACAACAATATCATACTAGTGTACATTTTATAAAATTATGGTTTGCATTTATGATACCAATTTTGAATGATGAATAAGCCTAGTTGTTTATTTTTAGGGGAAGGAGCTTCTTGTGGTCGAATTAAAGAAAGAGGTGGACCTCCACCTACTTCAAAATGTGCAAGTGGTTTGACATGTGATCCTAAGTCAAATAAGTGCGTTAGAGCATGCCAAGATTCAGATTTTGAAGATTCCTCTTATTAAACTACAAATTGATGACTTTTATTAAAATATAAAACTGCGAACATTGTTGCGTACATTTTAAATTTTAGTTCACCTTGCAGAAAATCACAACAAATATCACGCCTTAAAAATTAGTACCTATAATAATGAAACAAGCTGTCTGTGGATCTGTGGCTCTATGGAAACCTACTTAAAATTGGAGTAGAGTTCTGAAATTTTCAACATAAGAAGTTTTGGCCTTCTAATTGTACATATGTCAAACAGAATGTTAAAATTTTAATTATTTTTTTTTAGTTAATTTTTTTTTTACAAAGTGACTTCAAATAGAGATACAGCTCTGAAATTTTCAACATATGTAGTTTTAGCCTTTTAATTGGACATATGAAAAACAAAATGTTAAAATTTTAATTAGTTATTTTTTAATTAATTTTCTTAATTAATTAACAATTTCTTTTACAAAACGACTTCTAATAGGGCTACAGCTCTGAAATTTTCAACATAAGTAGTTTTGGCCTTCACACTGGACTTTTGAAAAACATAATTTAAAATTTTTTATTTAGTTTTTTTTAATAATTTATTTTTAATTAATTAATAAATATTTTACAAAACGATTTCTAATAGGGCCACAGCTCTGAAATTTTTAACACAAGAAGATTTGGCCTTTTAATTCGACTTTTGAAAAACAAAATTTTTAATTTTTATTAATTCTATATTAATTATTTTTTTTAATTAATTAACAAATATTTTGCAAAGCGATTTCAAACAGGGCTACAGCTCCTAAATTTTCAACGTAAGTAGATTTTACCTTTTAATTGGACTTTTGAAAAACTTAATTTTAAATTTTTATTTAGTTCTTTGTTAATTATTTTTTTAATTAATTAATATATATTTTACAAAACGATTTCTAATTGGGCTACAGTATTGGAAGTTTTCAATACAAGTAGTTTCGACCTTCTAATTGGACTTTTGACAAAAAGAATGTTAAAATTTTTATTTATTTTTTAATTAATTTTTTTAATTATTATTTTAACATAAAGCTACTTATAATAGGCCTAGAGCTCTGAAAGTCTCAACATAAGAAGATTTGGCCTTCTAATTGTACATATGTCAAACATAATGTTAAAATTTCAATTCTTTTTAAAAAGTTTTTTTTTTACAAAGTGACTTCAAATAGACAGCTCTGAAATTTTCATCATAAATAGTTTTGGCCTTCAATTTGGACTTTTGAAAAATAGAATGTTAAAATTTTTATAAGTTATTTTGTAATTATATTTCTTAGTTAATTAACGATTTTTTTTACAAAATGACTTCTAATAAGGATACAGTACTAAACTTTTCAACATAAGTAGTATTGGCCTTCTAATTGGACTTTTGAAAAATAGAAGATTAAATTTTTACTTAGTTCTTTTTAATTAATTTTTTAATTAACATATATTTTACGAAGTGATTTCTAATAGGGCTACAGTTCTGAAATTTTCAATATAAGTAGTTCTGGCCTTCTAATTGGACTTTTGAAAAACAGAATTTTAAAATTTCATTTGTTTTTTAATTAATTAATTAACAAATATTTTACAAAGCGAATTCCATTAGGGCTACAGTTCTGAAATTTTCAACATATGTATTTTGGACCTCTAATTGGAGTATTGATAAAAAGAACGTTAAAATTTTATTTTGTTTTTTAATTAATATTTTCACAAAAAGCGAATTCGAATAGGCCTAGAGCTCTGAAAGTTTCAACATAAGTAGTTTTGCCTTTGTAATTTTGCAAACATCACGGGTTAAAATGGTTAAAATATTCTCAAATGGTTGTTGTATTATAGTATTAATGGGGAATCTTTTTTAGTCTCTCGACAGGGGAGGGGCTTCTAATATTAAGGATTTATGTAGCAATTAGTTTTTAGTAAGTGAAGCGAGCTTACGCTTAAGCAGCAATGAACCTTTCAGCGAGCAAAGCGAGCTCATGCTTGTATAGCAATGAACCTTTCAACGAGTTAAGTAGGCCTGTGTTTAAGTGTCAATGAATTTTTCAGCGAGCAAAGCGAGCTCGATTTGGCCTTACGATGAACCTTCCTGCGAGCTAAGAGTCAAAAATTGGGGCCAATACACCAATGACGGATTTCTGCAATGTGGGGTGTCACAGCTAGCTAAAATATTGCACATGGTAAAATTTAGTGGCGAAGCACCGGTTCAGCTAGTATAGAGTAAAATATTATAATTACTACAGAATATATTGAATTCTAACAGAATATATTTGATGCTCTAAATAAAACAAACAATAATAAGTATGTGACTTTCTTAGCATCGTGAGATTTTTGCCATGGAATAACATAGATGGATATCTACGTTAAAAATAATTTGAACTGAAAATAAAAGAAGCTCAAATGTGTGAAAAAGCCCTTTAATAAAATCTTGAAAATATACGAAAGAAATCTGTGCTAAATAAAGATCAAATTAAGTTTCCTTATTTGTACGAGTTTGAATTTGATCTTTGGTTGCTTTTGTTCATAAAAACAGTCTTTATAAAATTATAAAAAAAATAAAAAATTTAAGTAATTTTTGAAATTAAAATCGAATGAAATGTTTTTACATCTATATTTTGAACAGTAATTAAAAGTACCACTCTAATAATTAAAAGTAATTTTAAGCTTTATGTAACATAAATATTTTTTAAAAATATCGGTCGCTATAAAAATATAATACAAAAATGATGACTGGCTGCAGCCAAAAGCTCATGTAGATAAATTGGTTCAATTTAATTTTTGTGAACATATATCACATGTATAATATATTTAAAATCCTATAAATCAGCAAATTTTATTTTACATTCAATATAATAGCAAACCAAAATATTTGTTAAAATTAAATTCATATTTCTTAAATTCATTTATAAAGTATCTTATGTTTTATTTAGATATTGGCGATGGGCTAAATTTCTTTTATTGTATATGAATTAAATATATTCAATTTTAAACATTGAAAACATATAAGTTTTCACTTTTTCAAAAGTAAAAAAAGAGCCACTCGTCAGAAATTGTGCAAAGGAGGAGAAATGGTATGGAATAATAAAAAATAGTTCGAATTTTTTTTTTTTAAATTTTTTTTATTATATCTTTCCCCTTTTTTGCGTATATTCAGGCCATTCTGATCAGCGATTCTTTTTTACAGCTTTTTCTTAAATGAATTGTGGACTAAAAATAAAAAACGACCTAAAAGTACCAAAAAAAATCGAAAATCTTTTTTTTTTTTAAAAATGTTCTAAGTAGCAAGCTGAACAAATTGGAAAACCCCAAAGTGCGAACTCCAGTAACAATAGTTCAAATTCAATCTGAAGTATGTACTTAAGTATTGCCTTAAGTACAAGATGCGATCAGTTTTCGGCTCTCCTGAAAATTTTTCTTTTTTGGACTTGGGTCGTTTTCTAGTCCTCAATTTCTGAGCGAGTGAGAGGTTTCCATAACATTTTTGATGCCCCTTTTCTCAAAACATGCATTTAAGAAAAAGGGAAATGTATGTATTATAGGAAATTCAGGTATTTTTTATTTTTTTATTTGGAGATGAGAAAAAGAGCCAAAATCAAAAAACGCGGTAGCTAAAACAAAATTAAAATGAAAACATAAATAATAATAACATTAAGTTAAAATATAAATAAAATTAAAATATAATTTAAAATAAAACGTGTAACCAGAAACCGCATTATCCAAGAAGAAAAAACAGCAAATAAAACCGCGCCAAATAAAAGTTCCATATTACATCTGCACCGAAAAAGTTTTGTATTCTTCAAAGAAAAAAAAGTACACAGAGAAAAAAAGTAACCTGATGCCCGCTTAACAACTTCATAATCACGACCAAAATAAGCACCAAGAAAATGAAATCGCAAATGAAATACTACTCTTCTGGGGGAAATGTAAAACATGTATAATAATATGGAACCTGATGCACAGAAAAAAACACTATACAAATAAAAACAATCAAAAGAAGAAATTTGATATTTTGTGTTAAATACTAAAGTAAATGAATAAATATATACAGGGGAATTTAAAGAAAAATTAACAATTGTCGAAATGATTTGTAAGTTTTTTGGTGAATTTTAATGTGCGATTGTCTGTTATGACTTATGTTTACATTCAGTATCCAAACACTTAAGTATTAAGTAGAAACCGTATATCCACCAAATACTTACGTAGTAAATTTATGGAAAGATTACAGTAATATTTAACCGTTTATCGGACACAGACAATTATAATCCATAAAAATAATCAGAAAAATAAAGGAGGCACTTTAAAATAACTTTGATTTTTATTCATATGTAATAAAACATTATGGTTGCCAATCAAGATTTTTTTCAAACCCTTAAATTTTAATAAAAGCAATTTTAACTGAATTTTAAAATTATTCTCTAAACTCTCAATATATTAAAGCTTCAATGTACTAAATTTCGTACCTCCAGGTGCAAAATTGTGGATTTGCGTAAGGTTCAGATGTATACGGATACTCAGTTTCTAAAGTGAAACAGTGCCGTGAAGAAATAAAACAGAAGATGTGGAACATCGTAAAACTTTCAATTGCATTGAATACTGGTCACTGCATTTCTATTTACCACGTAGTGGTGTAATTTACAGTTTTCATTTTTATATGTCCATTAATTAAAAAAAGTGGAATGTTTGGCTGTATTTATTACATTGGCAAAAAAAAAAAAAAAAAAAAAAAAAAAAAAAAAATGTGGAAATTGGGAATGTGTTTTTCGATAATTACGTTATCCTTTCTTGTAAATCAGCGTCAGCCACTAGGCGGCCCGTGACAGCTTTTTCTCCGGCCCGCCGGCAGTACAGAAAGCAAAAATAAAATTTTGCGGAAATAATTTTAATATGTCTACAATAGTATGTGTTTACTACCAAAAACCGAGTTTTCCATTAAGTGGCTAGAGTTAGTAAGTCTGAAAAATCCTTTTTTTTCTTCTGAGACTTCAAGAAAGAATAAAAAAAGCAATAGTTTGAATAATTATCAATGACGCATTCCTTTGCATTGCTTAGTTTTGTACCTATGATACTCAACTCCCTCGATTCGTGAATGGCATAATTCGATATCTGCTTTTCTGAATGTAATGGGCAGGAGTTGGGTGTTTCAACGCATACCTCTTTTGTTTTGACGTAACAAAAAGTATCGCGATCTCTATGACTTCAGTGCAATAATGGTGTCGAAGATTAGTTTTAAACTCAAAGTAGATAGTGAAGCGGATCGGCTGTCATCGTCTTGCATTTGAAGATTTAGTAGGCATGGTTTAAATATCTTTATTGATTATGAGTTTATGTCAGGTCACATTGTAATATTGTCACAAAAGATTAACTTCTTTTATGACTTTGATTTACGATGTCAAGAAAATTATTTTTTTAATTATGTGAAACAAAAATCAAATATCAATAGTTATTTTATAAATATTGTTTCAGTTTTCAAAATTGTTTTATATTTTTGAATCTTTAGTAATTATCCCATTTCTAACATTGAACATATTTAGTAAAGCAATATATTTATTGGCCTATTCGGTATAAATCTACGGCCCGCGGAAAGTTCCAACATAGGTCATGCGGCCAGTCTCTAAAAGTTTGTGGCGAACGCTGTTGTAAATGGAAGAAATAAGAAACTCTCGTTGATGGGCGGTTATCAAGGGAAGAGAAATGTGTGTTAAAATGACAATTGTTTTTCAACTTTTTATGCTTTATCATATCCTGCGTACATATAGTGCGGCTTTAGAACATTTGCATTTGCTTCTCCCTTCATTTGTGTAGTGTAGATTCTAACATTTAACTACAATTTCGACGGTTTTCCAATTGTCTTCTTAAATTAAGTCCAGATTATTTCGAATTGGGAAGCATATTGTATTAGTATTTCTTACTTTTAGATTATTATTTTACTTTTCTATAATTTATTTGCAAAGTTTATATCCAACGTCTCTATTTTGGATAAAAAATATAAACCTCTTATAGAGTTACTGCTCTAGTTGAAATGTAAAGCACTTCGATATTCTTGTAGAAACTAAAAATTTAAAGAAGAATATTCTGAAGAGTTTTAGACCATGCTGAATCCAATGAAATAAAATATATATTTGTTTCAATAAATTAAATTTCATAACTGTTTTGTTAGAGCATTATAATAAATTATATACTGTTTATTTCTAGTGTTGCCTGTTTTTTATGAATGTTGCCTTTAACAATCTCATTTGAAACCAACATATGCCATCGGTTGATTGCACAGTTCTAAAATAAAGTACTTTTTGAAAATTGTATTAGTTATGATAACTTATTTTCAATACTGATTCTATACATGAAATCCCTTTTTTTCTATCATGTAAGGTTTTTTTCGCAAAACGATTTCATATATTTAATCAAATAACTCAAATCAAAATAATTTTGGAACTTTTTGTTTCTTCACTGCATCCTTTACATTTATTTCTTAGCTCTGTTATAATTATATGATAAATAAGTTTATGAAAAAGGTTAAAAATCATTATTGTAGCGTTTTATCTTTTTCAAAACTTTCTGAAACTTGGTATGTTTTTTTTTAAGGATCATAAATCCATATGTGTGTTATCGGTTTACTATTAAAATATTTAAAATTTTATTCATGTTTTAACAGGTAGAAGACCTCTTATGACAAAATAAGCCCAATATACAAATATATGAACAAAAATCTTTACAACGCTTCTTTTCCTTTTTTTATTTCATCTAGTAAACCAAAGATAAGCCAGCGTTAGTACTTTTTTTTGCCTCCTCTTTTTGAACAGCCTGCTATTTCTTATATTCGACACAATCATAAATATGTGCTATCAAATTCGATCTATAAACAAAACTCTGTGATGAGACATTAAAATTCAATAAAACGTATCTTTACTGTTGATTGTTTATCAATTATCGGGTGATTTAAATAATATCCAGCTTTTTAGATGATGGATTTCAGTTATAAAATATATCCGCAACTATTTTCAGCTATAATTATTTACTTACGACTGAATGTGATCACCTCCACAGAAGGTGTAGCTTTAAATATAAATAGCATAATATATATATGATAGTGACCTTATATATGATATATATATGATACATATATGATAGTTACCTTCCCTCTCCATATACCATATTTTTCAAAAGTTGATCAAACTTTTCAATTACTCTACTAACGAATTCAAGTAAAAGCTGAACACAATTGAAATATTATTAAAATATATCATTAAAGCACGTGTATAATTGCATCTGTTGCTAAAGTGATTTTAAATACTGCTGATAGCCACAAATAGTATGTAAATATATACCTTTGGAATGAAATGAATCGTTGCACCTGCTGCTCATCTCTGAAGTTAACGCTGATTGTTACAAAAATATGTAAATGCACCAACTTAATGAAGGGCATCCTTATACAAAAAAATGTATTTATAGGACTGGTTTCAATTTTGGTTGATACTAAATTGGATTTACGGTAAGAATCAATTTTTTATCTTCTGAGTTATTAATAGCTTGAGTATTTTTATTTAAAAAGACACTCAAATTTTGTCTAGAAAACTAGACTAGGAACACACATCAGGTATATTTTATTTTGTATCTTTGAATTTGGTTTGCTTAAATGCTTCCATAAATAATTTATTGCTTGTGTAAAATTGTTTTTCTTTTAAAATTTATGTTTGGTACATTTTCAAGTTGTAGAGGTAATAAATAAGTCAATTTCATATTACATATGAATCATCATTTGTAAAATAAAAAATATAAAAATACCAATTTTTTTACCTATATGCTCTAATGGTTTCAAAATGATTACGATTCTAAAAAAAAAAAATTTAATTTTTTTTTTTTTTTATTGATACATTACATTATTATTTGGATATTTGTAATTTTTTAAGAAACCAAATAAAGGTAAATACAGCATTTTATTTACAGTTAAAAAGCGCTTCAGTGTTCAGTACCAGAAAAATAAATGGATGTATTTTTGTCAAAATATTGTTGCACAAATTGTCTGTATATATTGTAAATAGTGACGTATTATTTCAAAATTCTATTGTAATTTATTTTTATCCTATTTTATATAGTAATTAATAGCGATTATACAAGTTAGAAAAAGGTGGCAACACCTAAAGTAATCGAGAAGTTTCGAGATATTTCGTTTCCGATAAATTGGCTGGAAATTTCGAGAATGTCTCACGCGCTTGTATATAAGAGACTGGAGAACGGGGAAGTTTTCAGATTGACTTCGGAGTTCGTTGAAAGCTGATCACTTTGTTTTACCTATTGGAGTGAGCTTGTATAATCGCTGAATTCGAAGTTATTTTTGTTGAAGCTTGTGTTGAAGCTTGAGAGTAATTAAACTGTTGCCTGTGAATAAATTTTGTGAGTTTTCTGAAGAGAGAATAAATATTTTTAAACCGTGAAAACTGTGCCATCATTGCCTCAGTGGAAAAATTCGTAACAGTGGTGTCAGAAGTGGGATCTCGTAATTTTGAATGCCGACAACTAGAGGAATGATGGAAGATCAAATGAAGCAGTTGATGGAAATGATTGCTGGAATGAAGGCCCAACAAGAATCCACTGCCGACGAAATAAAATCCGAAATGAAAGCCTGCCAAGAAACCACCGCAGCCGAAATGAAAGCCTGCCAAGAAACCACCGCAGCCGAAATGAAAGCCGAACTTTTCGCTACGATTGCCGCCGGACAAGCCCGTCAAGAAACGACTAACGCCGAACTCGCCTCTACCATATCCGGCGGTCAAGCCCGTCAAGAAACGACAAATGCCGAACTCGCCGCCGCAATTGCCGCCAGTCAAGAAGCGACATCATCAGACATTAAAGCTTTACAAGAAGCGACATCATCAGACATTAAAGCTTTACAAGAAGCGACATCATCAGATTTTAAAGCTTTGCAAAATGCAACGTCATCTGACATAAAAGCTTTGGCCGATAAGTGCGAGTCCACATCCGCAGCCGTAATCAAGATCATTGAAGAAATGAAAACCGAGCTAGCGTCAATGGTAGAATCTACTATTATGGAGACAACATCATCGGTCCTGCAATCCGTGAAGGAAGACGTTCTCACTGCTGTAAGAGATGAAATGGAAGAAAAGGTTTCCACTATCAAAGAAGAGCAGGGAAAATTCATGGATGCTGTAGAAGAAAGGCTACGGAAAATAGAAACTCGTGAAGCTGTGACCATTGCAACGCCTAATTGGGATAACGTTTCCACTCCCTTTATTGCGCCACGTTTAAGCATCAAAGTGGCCACTTTTGATGGGAGGTCGTCTTGGCGCGTTTATCAAACGCAGTTTGAAATGATTGCTTCTGCGAATGGTTGGGACGATACTTCGAAAGCATTCCATCTCGCGGCATCTCTTCGAGGTGAAGCTGCTGACATTTTACAAACACTACCTGAAGAGAAGCGGGGAGAATTCGTTGCGCTGGCAAGTGCGTTGGAATTAAGGTTTGGGGAACAACATCTAAAGGATTATAACAGACTGCAACTGAAAGTGAGACAGCAGAAGGCCAATGAAACTCTTCAAGAATTGGCATCGGATATAGAAAGACTGTCGCTCCTCGCTTTCCCAGACTGTCCCTCGGACGTACGAGATAACCTGTCTCTTCAGTATTTCGTGGATGCCATCAAAGATCCCGACATACAGCAAGCTACCAGGATGTCAGACAGCAAAGATCTAAAGTCCACCCTCGTTTATACCATGAGAGTAGAAGCCGCACAGCAAGCTTCTAGAAAAGATCGGCGTTTCGTACGTGGAACATTGGCAGACGATTCCTCTGAACTTTTCACGAAGAGGTTTCAAGAACTGGAAAACAAGATGGAGCGAATTATGAGAAATATTCCTGGTTCGAAGGATCGAAAAACCAGAGTGGTTTGTTGGCTCTGCAACCGGGAAGGACATTTCAGACGTGATTGCCCTGAATTGGACAGGAGAGGGGACAGACCCTCGTCCGAGCCTCAGCAGTTAAACTAAAGAGCGGCTATCTCGTGAGGCGGAGGTCGCCGTGTAGAGCAGGTGGTGCCCCACTCAGTCTCTATCACATCTCATCCCTTCAAGGAGGAAACCATGGTTTATTCGTGGAGGGCAAGATCAATGGAACTCCCTGTCGTCTAATAGTTGACTCAGGGGCAAATGTAACCATCTTACGGACGGATGTAGCCCGGCGCCTGGACAGCCAACCTCTTTACACGGCGCCTTCAGTTTCACTACAGACTGTGACTGGTGACAAAATTTCTGTGCATGGGAAATTAAATGTCAACATCTCTTTTGGATTTCACACTTACGCTCACACCGTTTACGTCGCTGAAATTATTGACCCATGTATTCTTGGATTGGACTTTTTAAAGAGAAATGGAATTACTTTGAATTTCGAGAAAGGCGAGCTTCAAACGGGGAAAGAAGAAGTTCCATTGTTCGGTTTGTACTCGGAAGAGCCATGTGCATATCGAATAGTAGCTCTTGAAGACATCACCATCCCCTCCATGACAGATTTGGTTGTAAAAGGTTCAACAGAGCTCCCGAAGGCCTTCCGATTTGGAGTAACGGACTTCCCATCATCGAATAGCGTCCCGAAAGGATTGGTAGTAGGAGCGACGCTTGTGGATCTCTCTCAAGAGGTGGTGCATGTGAGAATGGCCAACATCGGTGATTCTAAGAGAGTTATCAAGAAAGGAGAAGAAATTGCCACTTGCACACCTGTTATAAGCATCGAACGAGGATCGAAGGAGCTTCCGACCGCACCACCCGCGGATTTAGTGGACCAGCTTCTCGAAGACTCTCGGTTGGAAAGAAGGCAAGAGAAGATTGTCGGAAACCTTATAAAAGAATTTCAAGACATTTTCTCCATGTCATCGAAAGATGTAGGAAGAACAGAGCTTACTCAACATCGAATCGATACTGGGACCCATTTACCTATTAAACAACATCCTCGAAGACTTCCTTTCGCAAAACAAGAGGAGGTCGGGAAACTGTTACAGGAAATGGAAGATAATAGAGTTATCGAACCCTCTTCAAGTCCATGGGCCTCTCCAATCGTACTCGTTCGAAAGAAGGATGGTTCCACCAGGTTTTGTGTGGATTACCGGAAGCTGAACGAAATTACGAAAAAGGACAGCTACCCTCTGCCAAGAATCGATGACACTTTGGACACTCTATCGGGGAACCAGTGGTTTTCGACTTTGGATTTGAAGAGTGGATACTGGCAAGTGGAGATACATCCCGACGATCGTGAGAAGACTGCCTTCACTACCGGCCAAGGATTATGGCAGTTTCAAGTTATGCCGTTTGGCTTGTGTAATGCACCGGCTACGTTCGAGCGACTAATGGAGACTGTGCTTAGAGGACTTTCCTACGAGACCTGTCTGGTATATTTGGACGATATCATCATCACCGGGCGGAGTTTCGATCAACACTTGCAAAATGTGAAGAACGTGTTCTTGAAGCTTAGGGAAGCCCACTTGAAACTTAGCCCATCAAAATGTAAGCTCTTTAGGCGGAAAGTCAGTTATCTCGGACACATCATCTCATCCGATGGAGTAAGCACAGATCCAGCCAAGATCCATGCTGTGCAAATTTGGTCTCGACCGCAAGACGTTCATCAATTGCGAAGCTTCCTAGGCCTGTGCACGTATTACCGTAAATTCGTGAAAGGTTTCTCCAAGATCGCCAGACCCTTGCATCGACTAACAGAGAGCAAGCAGAAGTTCCTATGGACTGCCGACTGTGACGACTCCTTCAATCAACTGAAGAACGCTTTAACATCCGCGCCTGTTTTGGCTTTTCCCGATGTTAACAAGGACTTTATTTTGGATACAGATGCCAGCAATGAGGGAGTGGGCGCCGTTCTTTCCCAGGAAATTGAAGGACAGGAGAAAGTCATCGCTTATTTTAGTAAGAGCCTGTTAAGATCCGAGCGGAACTACTGCGTCACAAGAAAGGAGTTACTGGCAATAGTAAAAGCCGTTGAGCACTTTCATCATTACTTGTACGGCCGAAAATTCCTTTTAAGAACTGATCATGCGTCTCTGACTTGGTTGCTGAATTTCAAGAATACAGAGGGACAAATAGCAAGGTGGATTCAGCGCCTGCAGGAATACGACATGGATATCCATCACAGAAAAGGAACGTTCCATGGGAATGCAGACGCTCTTTCTAGAAGACCATTTTCGGAGAACTGTCGATTTTGTTCCAATGCCGAGTCTAAGTTTGGGGTTAACACATCGGCCGTTCGGAAAATAACTACCAACTCAACTACTTCAGACTTGGACATTTGGAGTGACCAGAATGTCCGAAAAAGTCAGGTCGAAGATAAAAACTTGAAACCTCTAATTGAATTCATGGAAGCAGCTACAGGAAAACCCAGTTGGCAGGAAATTGCACGCTATAGCCCAACAATGAAGAGATATTGGGCTATGTGGGACTCTTTGCACTTGAAGAAGGGAGTACTCTACCGTCGATGGGAGTCCGATGATGGCAAAAGCTTCCGGTGGCAATTAATCCTTCCAAGTTCTAGAGTTACCAACGTTCTAGAAGAACTTCACAGCAGTTCTACTGGGGGACATTTTGGTGTCACGAAAACTCTTCAGAAAGTCAGGGAGAGATTCTTCTGGGACAAAGCAAAATCCGACGTGGAGAAGTGGTGCAAGTCCTGTGATGCATGCAATTCACGGAAAGGACCGAAGACCCGAACTCGTGGAAAGTTGCAACGTTACAACGTAGGAGCACCATTCGAAAGAATTGCTTTGGACGTCTTAGGCCCCCTACCTCACACAACTAATGGCAACAAATACATCCTAGTTGTCATGGACTACTTTAGCAAGTGGCCAGAAGCATACGCGATTCCGGACCAGGAAGCCACAACCGTAGCAGAAGTTCTCGTACAGAACTGGATCTCCCGATTTGGCGTACCCCTGCTGATACATTCTGACCAGGGGACGAACTTTAACTCTGCTGTATTCACTGGGCTGTGTGACTTGCTCGACATGGAAAAGACTCGTACAACTCCCCTGCACCCACAATCCGATGGAATGGTCGAACGCTTTAATAGAACAATTCTGAATCATCTCTCCTTGTTTGTTTCCAAGAACCAGCAAGATTGGGATCAGAACCTTCCACTGTTCCTTTTGGCCTACAGAAGTGCTACTCACGAGACCACCGGCTATACACCATCTCAAATGATTTTTGGAAGAGACCTTAGACTACCCTGCGATCTCCTCTTTGGACGACCACCGGACACTCCTTCCTCGCCTGTCCAGTATCTAGATGATCTCCAGGCACGTTTGGAAGCCGTACATCGGTTCGCCAGAGAAAGAATCAACATCATGACGAAGCGCATGAAGGTCCGCTACGATGCCAAGGCCACGGAACGTTCATTCCAGGAAGGTGACAAGGTGTGGTTATGGAATCCTAAACGTCGGAAAGGACTCTCCCCTAAGCTCCAGACGAACTGGGAAGGGCCGTATGTGGTCCTTAAGAAGATCAACGACGTCGTGGTAAGGATTCAACGGACACCCTCCTGTAAACCTAGAGTTGTACATAACAATAGACTAGCCCCATATTATAGTAGAAGTGATTGAATTGCCTTTCCTCTTAAGGACTTCACTGCCCGGGACGTGCAGTCTTTAAGAAGGGGGAAATGTTGCACAAATTGTCTGTATATATTGTAAATAGTGACGTATTATTTCAAAATTCTATTGTAATTTATTTTTATCCTATTTTATTTAGTAATTAATAGCGATTATACAAGTTAGAAAAAGGTGGCAACACCTAAAGTAATCGAGAAGTTTGAGATATTTCGTTTCCGATAAATTGGCTGGAAATTTCGAGAATGTCTCACGCGCTTGTATATAAGAGACTGGAGAACGGGGAAGTTTTCAGATTGACTTCGGAGTTCGTTGAAAGCTGATCACTTTGTTTTACCTATTGGAGTGAGCTTGTATAATCGCTGAATTCGAAGTTATTTTTGTTGAAGCTTGTGTTGAAGCTTGAGAGTAATTAAACTGTTGCCTGTGAATAAATTTTGTGAGTTTTCTGAAGAGAGAATAAATATTTTTAAACCGTGAAAACTGTGCCATCATTGCCTCAGTGGAAAAATTCGTAACAATATTAAGTAAATTATTATTCAAAAAGTATTAACGGAATTCGCTATTAAAAAATATCCGAGAAAAAAAAATGTAAAAATAATTTCCTCTGTATTTATATACATTTAATTAAAAAAAACTGTGTTCTAAATCAGGTCCTCATTATTTAGTTAAAAAAAAAATTGCTAAGTGTAAAACTTTGAAAAAATCGTCATTTTTCTGCTTGTTTCAATTTAAAATCATTTAGAACCTTTCCCCTAGCTTGCATTTTTGAATACATAATTTGATAACAATTATAGAGAGAATATATTGTAAAAATTTAATGGTCAAATACTAAAAATTGGGAAAAGATTAGCATTTCGAAAAAAGTTTTTAAAAAAATTAAATTTTAAATCGATAAAAAAAAAATTTCTTCGTAAAAACTTTTAGTTTATATAACGTTTACTTATTATCAACCCAATCAAAATTAAACACAATCAATTTTAGTTTATATTTTAGTAGTACAATTACTTAAAATATTTTTAGGTACTATGACCCTTTAAATGTTTCACAGAATAATTTCTTTTAAAGGTGTAGCCATGTTTTTCAATGGGAGCATAGGGATTTTTCTTGTTTTGGTTGGAGCTATAGTGTCTGAGGCAATCGAATGTTTTCCTGATATCTGCTCCAGGGTTCGTTGTGATCCTGTAAAAAAAGACAATTGCAGTTATGATCAGATTTATGACCCTAAGGGAGGGGTCTGCGGATGCTGTGGAGCATGCATCACCCAATTAGGTTAATATAATGCTTTTTTATTTAATGTTGGATATGTTTATGATGATAACATTATTTTCAGTGTCTTTTTTGTTTCTTGATAAGAATCCTTAGTATTTAAAATATATATTTTAATACTGTTTTAAATTCCACAATGGTTCAGAAATATTAAAGGGGTCCGGTACAGAAAAAAAAACTTTATTTATATAAATATGTTTATTTCAAAAAATTATATTATGTATGAAATACTGTTTATATATCTTTGAGATTATTTTTTTTTTTTTAAATATTGTATTTATTTATTTTTAAAAAAATTAAAAAACAAGAAATATCCAAAAAATTTATGTTAGCGTATTCTGATATAAGTCAAGAATTTTTTATTTTTTTTTTTATGTGAGAGCATTCTGCAATACATATTTACATAAAACAAAAAATTTTCTCATAGAATTTTGATGAGTGAATTAGAAAAAATTATCGAAAATAAAATATTGAAATTTTTGCTTTTTTTATGTTATCCTTTACGCTAAATGTTATATTTTCAAGCTGAATTTAAAAAATAAAATTCTGTGAAGAAATTTTTTTAAAAACTATATAAATTAAATGCTCCAAAAATTTGAATAGCCAATTGTTAGGGGTTCTGGAGATATATCAATTTGAATTTTGCAACCTCAGTGAAAAACACTAGTGATCGAAAAACGCACTTTAACTAGACGCTTCAAGACTAGGCAATAAATAGACCAAACCTTGCACGAATTCCCATTGAACTGAAATTTTGAAGAGTGGCTCTATTTGATCCTCTGAGCAACTCGCAAATTGTGTTCATGTTTTGGCTGGGTGTCTATGGGGACGTTTGTTGGTCAATAACGAGGCCTTTTCACTGAGTTTAATTAAATCATTAGGTTGATTACAAGATAGGCTGTTAAGCCTTGATAAAGATCTCGGGTGCATTCTCAGATCTGGAGGTCAGACTGCCATCGGTCATCTCTGCAGAATCCTCTCTCCATCCCTGTGCTGCCGTTCATATCCCTTGGTATCATTATCATCGCCACTGGTGGCGCTGGGGATCGTGATGTCAAGGGATGGAGCTTATAGAACATTCATGATATCAATTTTGAAAAATAAACAATCTTGTTTGTTAATTTTCAGGGGAAGGATATTAATGTGGCTACAAATTTTCAGAATTATGGATTACATTTAAGATACCAATTTTGAATGATAAATAAACCTATTTGTTAATTTTTAGGGGAAGGAGATGCTTGCGGTCAATATACAGATAAAAGAGGACCTCCGCCTACTGAAAAATGCGGAGCTTGTTTGATATGTGCTTCAAATAGGTGCGTTAGAATATGCCTCTAGATTCGGATTCTGAAGATTCATCAGATTAATCTGCAAACTGATACCTTATATTAAAATGCAAAGCAGTAAACGTTGCTACGTATATTGTGGTTCTTCACTTTTCAGAAATTCACTTACAATAATTTTTTTTATTCCTCTAAATAAAATAAACAATAACAAAAATGGGACTTTCTGAGTATTGGAAGGTTTCTCCATGAAATAAGATAAAGAGATATTTACGTTAAAAATAATTTGAATCGAAAATAAAAGAAGCTCAAATGTGTGAAAATGCCACATTTATTAAAAACCTTAAGATCTAAAAAATAAATTTGCCCTAAATGATCAAGAGAAAACAAAGTTTGCTTAATATTTGTACGAGTTTGAATTTCACCTTTATAGTTGCTTTGTTCAGCAAAACAACCTATAAAAAATGATAAACTTTTTCAAGTAATTTTTGAAACTATAATTGGTTGTCAAATTTAAAATACATATTTTAAACAATAATTAAAAGTGACACTCTAATAATCAGAAGTATTTTTAAGCTTTATGTTACATAAATATTACTTGTAAAATATCTATCACCATAAAAATATAAACAAGTGCAAAAATGACGACTAACTACAGACAAAAGGCTCAGCTGATCCAGTTTAACATTTATGAACATATATCACTTAAAAAATATATTTGAAATAATAGAAATCGGTAAAATTTATTTTATATGCAACATAATAGACAAGAAAAATATTTGTTAAAATTAAGTTCATATTTCTATATCTTGAATAAAGTATCTTGTGTTTTACTAAAATATTAGCGATGAGTAAAATTTCTTGCAATGCATCTAAAATTGTTATGAAGTAAATATATTTAAGTTAAAAAAAAGGGGATGGCTTGTCTTCACTTTTTGAAAAGCAAAAATTCGTCAGAATTACGTGAAAATGAACCTGGATTTGCGCAAAGGAAGACAAATGGTATGGAGTAATATATCATAGTTCGAAATAGTTTTTTATTGAACTACTTCCCCTTTCTTTGGTTATTCTGATCAATGGTTCTTTGCAGATTTTTGAATGTTTAATTATAAATACCCTGTATATTTATTTATAACTGAATTTATGTGCGAATGAAAGGTTTCCATGGCATTCTTGACGCATCACATTTAAAACATGCACAGTTCGATTGACCGGACAACAGTCTATGATTTGTTTATGCACAAGTGCAAATAATTTTTATTTTGGTTATTACTCTTAAAATGTAGGAAAAATTTTGGAAGCCTGTCAACAATGATCGCATTAAAAAATTCTTTCAGATATTGAATTAATTGGCTGTTAACTAACTCATAAGTATGAACTGAAAAAATTTATCGTTTCGCAAATAGAGGCGTTGATTTCAAAATCCAAATACAAAGAATGTAACGATAGAATGTCACGACACTGGGGCTTGAAATGCTGAATGTATAGCAAGCCCTCCAGAAAACTTAACACGGAAAAAAGAAGAACCACATTTTATTTTATAGTAACTATTGCCATTGATTAATACATTACATAAGGTTAGAGGAAAATAGATAATTTATAATTTATAATCGGGGGTACCAAACTGGAGGTAGTATATGTTTTTAAAGTGAGACAGTGCCGTGAAGATTGAGTAAAACAAGGGGTGTGGAACATAAAAAAAAACCCTTTCAATTACATTTAATATTTTTCACTGTATTTATATTTGCCATTGATTGGCGTAAGTTACATTTTTCTTTTTCATATGTTAATTAATTTTTTTAAGAAAAGTGGACATCGTTTGGGAATAATTATTATATTGGTAAAAAAAAAAAAAAAAATCTTAAATGGCGAAATTGACAATATTGTTTTCGATAAATATTACAGTACCTTTTCTCGTAAATGAAACAAAGTAGAAGCATTCGTTGAAGGGCGAAGCTCAAAGGAAGAAAACTATGTGTTAAAATTAAAGTTGGGACAAAAGTTTTTTGACTTTTTACGCTTTATCGCTTTTCTACGGAAATGTCGGAAGATTGGTTTTTAGGCACCTTAAAAGGCCTCACCAGAGCGAATTTGATCAAAATCGTTAGAGCTGTTTTTTGGCAGTTGCTACAAAGAAGTAAAAGGGACATTATCAAGTACAGTCTTAAAAAAAATCATGTTTAACGAGTTTCCTAGCTTTTTCGCTTATATTCCACGTTTGGATTATCTTTGAAAACCGCCCAGCAATAGTCTGCAAGCGTAGACGCCTTTCCCTACCTTCCTTAATAATGTTGCTCAATCACAGACATATCCTGATGGAAACGTTCAACGTACTCGTCTCCGAATTTTCCACATTTAACAGAAAAGAAATCCAGGTAGGAACCTGGGAAATGTATCCAAGAACATTCGACATCAAAATTTCTGATATTAAGCCAGCATCTCGTGAACAAGATTCTCATAATATTCGGATCGGACGTACCCAAGAAAGTTAGTACAAACTTGACAGGCTGCATTCCATACTTCTATTTCATCATTTTCTATCGTGTTTTCAAATATTGGATCTTTCAAAATATTTCTAACCAGAGAACTTACAAAAATCCTCTCTTTATTTTTTGCCTCACTCAGTCTGGAAATTTTTTCATGAAAGTAAGTGAGAGCTAGTGTTTTAATCATAACCATAGTTTTAACTAACTGCGTCACAGCGCACAAATTTGTGTGTAGAGCAGGCGAAATGACTTTCTCTGGAAAATTAAGCGGTGTGTTATTAACATTCAGTTTCAGAGTATAAAACATATCCTGAGCTAACAGTCTTTAAGTTTCAGGGTATAAAACATATCCTGAGCGAACAGTCTTTACGGATATAGAATAAATCTGTAGCGTGATTGCTCCATTCACCAAGGAAATAGTAAATTGGGTAAATTCCTTTTAAATGCCCATCCAAAGTTCCACTAACTCTCAAGTCAGCGCAGTTACTTCACTCAGATTCCGTGTATTTAATTCGTATAATAATGTTTTTCCGAAGACTAACGTGAAACTGACGACTAATATAGTATTAGGAATATGGAAAACAAATTCCTACTCTTTCGCTGTATTATTTATTTTTTATTTAGTGCCCTTCAATTTTTTTTTAATTTTTTTTTCGGTGTTTTAATAATTGATACACGGAGACATTAAAAAATATTGCTTATTTTAATGCTAAAAAATTAGTTTATCCTTAACAATACTTTAACGTAAGTGTTATTTTATCATTTAGTGCATGATATCAGTCCTTGTATTTCCGAAACAAGAGCCAAAGCAGAGCTACACACAGACTATAAAAGTGAAATTGGATTCTGTAAAGCACCATCCGGTTTCGAACATACTGCTACAGTCAGATCTATCCGAAAATCTCTTTCAGAGTGGCGGATAACAAACAACATGAGATTATCGGTCTCAACTATCATTGTGCCTAATCATCATTTAAAACAGATTGCAGATCACTCATTCGGCGAATCGAACACCAAAACATTGTTCTAAAACTTGATGCTAGTTTAAAACAACTTTTTGGAATATTGCATTAGTAAAAATTATTCCGTTTATGCACATTTAATATATTTCTAAGTTTTGGAGGAAATTCGTAATTATAATTCTATTCTAGGAAAATGTACAGTTGATATATGGATCATGTATTTACATGAATGTAGTTAAGGTAGAAGCATATTTATTTAAAACAACTATGCATTATATACAATTGGTTGTGAAAAATGCAAGATTATAAAACCTCTTGCAGTTTACATCTGGGTTGGAATGGTTGATACCACGGTTTTTTCTCAAAAAAAAAATCAATCGTTTTTTTTAAACAATAATATAAAATAGAATTTTTATTTATTTATAATTAGATTTTTCATATTATTTGATGTTGTAAATGACTTTTTAACTGAACAACTGAATTTTTCTTTTTATTATTTTTTAGAAAAATAATTCACTAATTGGAAAATTATATAAATACTATAGATGAAATAAGTTCTAATGTATTTTAAAATAAATCTTGTAATTAATGACTGTTGAAGTTTTTATAAGTAGTATCAACAAAAAGTTTTTATACTAAACTAACAGATATATTAATGTTTTATAATAATTCAGAATTATTAACTAAACTTAAATTATTGGCTGCATTTTAAAATTTGTTTTTAAAATGGAGGTTTTGTATTTTAATAACTTATATCTAAACATTAAAAATATAATTTTGAACATTTTATCACAATTACTGATGAATCTAAGAGCAATATTCCATATCTATATATATAAGGCAAAGCCCTCACTCACTCACTCATCACTAATTCTCCCACTTCCCACATAGTCACAACTCTGAAAATCGGCACAAATATCAACAATGGTAAAAATAGAAAAAGTAAACTATTCCGATCTCGATTAACCCACTTTAAGGGGACGAAAAGGGGTTAAACGTTCCAAACGGAGAACATTCGAAAATCCTACTTCCCACATAGTCACAACACTGAAAATCGGCACAAATATCAACAATAGTAAAAATAGAAAAAGTAAACTATTCCGATCTCGATTAACCCACTTTAAGGGGTCGAAAAGGGGTTAAACGTTCCAAACGGGGGACATTCGAAAATCCTACTTCCCACATAGTCACAACTCTGAAAATCGGCACAAATATCAACAATGGTAAAAATAGAAAAAGTAAACTATTCCGATCTCGATTAACCCACTTTAAGGGGTCGAAAAGGGGTTAAACGTTCCAAACGGGGGACATTCGAAAATCCTACTTCCCACATAGTCACAACTCTGAAAATCGGCACAAATATCAACAATGGTAAAAATAGAAAAAGTAAACTATTCCGATCTCGATTAACCCACTTTAAGGGGTCGAAAAGGGGTTAAACGTTCCAAACGGGGGACATTCGAATATCCTACTTCCCATTTGGTCACAACTCTAAAAATTGGTACAAATATTAACAATAGTAAACATAGAAAAAGTAAGCTATTCCGATCTCGATTAACCCATTTTAAGGGTTCGAAAAGGGGTTAAACGTTCCAAACGAGGAATATTCGAATGTCCTACTTCTCATTTCGTCACAACTCTAAAAATTGGTGAGAATATCAATAAAGACAAAAGAAGAAAAAGTAAGTTATTCCGATCTCGATTAACCCACTTTAAGGGGTGGAACAGGTGTTAAAAGTTCCAAACGAGGGATATTCGAATGTCCTACTTCCCCTTTCGTCACAACTCTGAAATCTGGTGCAAGTATCAACAAAAACAAACGTATAAAAAGTAAGCTATTCCGATTTCTATTTACCCACTCTTAGTGGTCAAAAAGGGGTTAAACGTTCCAAACGAGCGATATATTCGAATGTCCTACTTCTCATATTTTCACAATTCTGAAAACTGGTGTGAATATCAATAAAGACAAACGCAGAAAAAGTAAACTATTCCGATCTCGGATGGTTCAAGGGGTGGAAAAGGGGTTAAACGTTCCAAACGAGGGACATTCGAATATCCTACTTCCCATTTGGTCACAACTCTAAAAATTGGTACAAATATTAACAATAGTAAACATAGAAAAAGTAAGCTATTCCGATCTCGATTAACCCATTTTAAGGGTTCGAAAAGGGGTTAAACGTTCTAAACGAGGAATATTCGAATGTCCTACTTCTCATTTCGTCACAACTCTAAAAATTGGTGAGAATATCAATAAAGACAAACGAAGAAAAAGTAAGTTATTCCGATCTCGATTAACCCACTTTAAGGGGTGGAACAGGTGTTAAACGTTCCAAACGAGGGATATTCGAATGTCCTACTTCCCCTTTCGTCACAACTCTGAAATCTGGTGCAAGTATCAACAAAAACAAACGTATAAAAAGTAAGCTATTCCGATCTCTATTTACCCACTCTTAGAGGTCAAAAAGGGGTTAAACGTTCCAAACGAGCGATATATTCGAATGTCCTACTTCTCATATTTTCACAATTCTGAAAACTGGTGTGAATATCAATAGAGACAAACGCAGAAAAAGTAAACTATTCCGATCTCGGGTGGTTCAAGGGGTGGAAAAGGGGTTAAACGTTCCAAACGAGGAATATTCGAATGTACCACTTCCAATATGGTCCCAACTCGGAAATTTGGTACAAATGTCAAAAAAGATTAAACATAGAAAAAGTAAGTTATTCTGTTCTCGATTAACCAACTTTAAGGGATCGAAAAGGGGTTAAATGTTCCAAACGAGGGATATCCGAATGTTCCTCTTCCAATGTAGTCATTTTTCTATTTTTTTGCAAATGTTAAAAAAATAAGTCATTCCAATATCGATTAACGAATTTTTAAGGGATGAAAAGACGACGCAACATTGAAACTATACGAGGATTAACTTAATGTCTAATTAACTTTATTCCAATGCAGCTACTACTTTGAAATTTAGAACTAAGAGCAAACATAAACACAAACTATTCCAGTTTACTATTCACAATTATAAATTTCGTTTAAAATATCAACAAAGGAAAGTTCCTATTTTGATAAATCAATTTGTCGGGATCGAAAAGGGAGCAAACGTCTGAAGTGTAGAATACATGAATGTCTTTTGATCGCTAAAATGCTAATGGTAAAATTTCGTAGCGCAGCACGGGTATTCAGCTAGTATGTTATATACTAAACAATTAGTATTATATTGTAAACATTAAATTTAAAAAACAGTATTTCTAAATAAAATATTAAAAGTTAATATGATTTGAATGTCCACATAAGTAACAATTGTTTATTTACTTAGTCTAAATCATTTTCAGAAGGAATATTATTTGTTGTCTAAACATTAATTAATCTAGTTAACATCAAATTTTATTTATAAATACGTTTGCATGTAATTAGAAAAGGATTTTTTTAAAAACCCGGTTTAAAAAAAAAAAAAAAAAAAGGGGGGGGAGGGGGGTTTGTTTTCTTACATTAAAACATGTTTTTCTTTCCAACCCCAGTTTACATACTGAAATCGTCATAACTACAAAAGTATGTCTCATTTCTGTTACCTGCAAAGTACTATAAAAGAAAAATGGTACCGTGTTCGGTTGTATGTCGTTTAAATAAAATTTTCTGCAGTGAGTAGAATTGTGGTAGCTAGTAAAAAATCTTAAAACTAAAATCAAGTTTTTTTGCTATATATTTTTTTTTTATATAGAAATGTCTATATATGCATTAAATATCATATTTCACAAAATAATAAACAAAAAGTGTTTTTATACTGTAGTTTGTTGAACGTATGAAAATTTGCAATTTTTTAAGTAATAATATAATAAAAAATAAATTGTTTAAATTTTAATAATATTTTTGTTTAATATGTACTTTACATGTTATGTAATTGCCATGAAAAATTTCAATTCTGTATCTTGCATAGTTTTTAAAAGAAGTATACCAAATGTTGAAAAATGACGTTTTGAGAAAACGCGAAAAAACTATAGAAAATCTAATAACTTGAATGTTTTTTAAATTTAATGTGCTCTATCTCTGTATTTTGAAGCTACCATTTTTACAAATACTTCTAAGGCCTTTTTTTTTATCCCCCCCCCCCTCCCTTATCTTACATTTTTTGAAATTTTTTAAATG
Organism: Linyphia triangularis; assembly: GCA_963978545.1. NCBI lineage: Eukaryota > Metazoa > Arthropoda > Arachnida > Araneae > Linyphiidae > Linyphia > Linyphia triangularis. The sequence continues at coordinate 22,033,342 of OZ021725.1, forward strand.
CCCTCAATGTTTCGGCTTTTCAAAGATTAAAGAAGCGTTGCAGTGACAAGGAAAGCTGTTGTAAAAAGGTCCTATCCTAAAATTACAGGAATTTTAATACTTTATTAGTTTTAATGTGCACTTAATATGTTATTTAATCATAATAAGAAATTTCAACGTATGTCGGTGAAATAAAATTTTCCACAGTGAGTTTATTTGTGGTCCCTTGTAAAAAATCTTAAAACTAAAATAAAGTTTTGTTTGCTTTATATTTCTTAGGAATGTCTACATATGCATTAAATATCAGATTTCACAAAATAATAAACAAAAAGTTTTTTTTATACGGTAGTTTGTTGAACGTATGAAAATTTACAATTTTTAAAGTAATAATATAATTAAAAATTAAATGGCATAGATTTTAATAATATTTTTGTTTAATATGTACTTTATATATTATGCAATTGTCATAAAAAATTTCAATTCTATATCTTGCATAGTTTTTTTAAACGAAGCATACCAAAAATTGAAAAATCGACATTTTGAGAAAACGTGAAAGAACTATAGAAATTCTAATAACTTGAATGTTTTTCAAATTTAATGTGCTCTACCTCCGTATTTTGAAGCAGCCATCTTTACAATACTTCTAATGTCTTTCTTTATTTTTATCTCCCCCCCCTTTTTTTTTTTTTCTTAAATTTTTTTTTAAGTTTTTTAAATGCCCTCTCTGCTTCGACTTCTCAACAAATAACGAGTGTCGCAGTGACAGGGAAAACTGTTGTAAAACGGTCCTATCCTCAAATTACAGGAATTTTAATATTTTTTTAGTTTTAATATGCACTTAATAAGTTATTTAATCATAATAACAAATTTCAATGTATGCCTTATATTTTTTTAAGAGCATACCAAAACTTGGGAAGCCGACGTTTTCAGAAACGCAAAGAAAATGTTTGCTCAACTTAGATAATTTTTTTCAAATTTAATATGCTCCACCTCTATATTTTGATGCATCTCCTTACATCTAGTGCCTTCTGTTTTAATTGTTTATCTTTTATGCATCTTTTGAGTTTTTTTTTTTAAATGCCCTATATCTGCTTCAGCTATTATGTTATTCGATAATAATTGAAGCTTCATAGTGTAATAACCTTTTTTATTATGTAGTGATTATTATAGGGGAATGTTATAAACAGGTTAAATTCCCAAATGGGGAATAATTAGATTACAATTGCTTGATCCATCATTAACATAAATTTATGTTGCCACATAATGTATCCGCAGCATTTTTAGACTTGCCAGTGCAACGCATAGTACTATAAACTAGGTGCATGCTTACATTACGTTTGTTATTTTCACTGAAGTTGACATGATAAAAGAAACTTAAAACTGTGATACAATCTTAGAAGCCAAACTTTACTATTTGAGATTCAGCCACAATACAATGCCTACTATCCCAATACATATATTTCACAATAAGTCCCAGTTCCCTTACTTGGATATTGTTGCACAAATTGTCTGTATATATTGTAAATAGTGACGTATTATTTCAAAATTCTATTGTAATTTATTTTTATCTTATTTTATTTATTAATTAATAGCGATTATACAAGTTAGAAAAAGGTGGCAACACCTAAAGCAATCGAGAAGTTTCAAGATATTTCTTTTCCGATGAATTGGCTGGAAATTTCGAGAATGTCTCACGCGCTTGTATATAAAAGACTGGAGAACGGGAAAGTTTTCAGATTGACTTTGGATTTCGATGAAAGCGTATCGCTTTGTTTACCTATTGGAGTGAGCTTGTATAATCGCTGTATTCGAAGTTGTTTTTTGCTAAAGCTTGTGTTGAAGCTTGTGAGCGATTACACTGTTGCCTGTGGATAAATTTCGTGAGTTTTCTGAAGAGAGAATAAAGATTTTTATACTGTAAAAACTGTGCCATCATTGCCTCAGCGGAAAAATTCGTAACAGTGGTGTCAGGAGTGGGGTCTCGTAATTTTGAATGCCGACAACTAGAGGAATGATGGAAGACCAAATGAAACAGTTGATGGAAATGATTGTTGGAATGAAGGCCCAACAGGAGTAAACCGCTGCTGAAATAAAAGCCGGACAAGAATTAACCGCCGCTACAATTGCCGCTGGTCAAGCCCGTCAAGAAACGACAAATGCCGAACTCGCCGCCGCAATTGCCGCCAGTCAAGAAGCGACATCATCAGACATTAAAGCTTTACAAGAAGCGACATCATCAGACATGAAAGCTTTGGCCGATAAGTGCGAGTCAACATCCGCAGCCGTAACCAAGATCAGAGAAGAAATGAAAACTGAGCTAGCCTCAATGGTCGAAGCTACTATTATGGAGACAACATCATCGGTCCTGCAATCCGTGAAGGAAGACGTTCTCAATGCGGTAAGAGATGAAATGGAAGAAAAGGTTTCCACTATCAAAGATGAGCAGGGAAAGTTCATGGATGCTGTAGAAGAAAGACTACGGAAAATAGAAACTCGCGAAGCTGTGACCATTGCAACGCCTAATTGGGATGTTTCCACTCCCTTTACTGCGCCACGTTCCAACATCAAAGTGGCCACTTTTGATGGGAGGTCGTCTTGGCGCGTTTATCAAACGCAGTTTGAAATTATTGCTTCTGCGAATGGTTGGCACGATACTTCGAAGGCAGTGGCGAGGGGTCCGGTCATTGTTGGATTCGGCGATGAGTGCATAAATCTCAAGAAAAAAAGAAAAAATTCACAATTCACGCAAACAAAATTTTTAAAAAAATTAAATTTTTTTTTGGAGGATTTTTTTAATTTAATAACAATATTCTTAATTATTCTGGGCAGTATTTCTTTAAAAAAACATTTTTATAACTGTTTCCTAATAAGTTACACAAGAAAGTGGTAAAAAATCCATTAAAGGAAATTTCGTTCGTGCTGCCCTCTATATGAGATTCGTTCATTTTTACGAATCAGTTTTCTCTGTAGTTTTCGTTTGTGAAGGCATCAATGAGCGAATCTGATTCGTCGACAGGGCTCTCAGGTCATCGGAGATTATACCGAATACGTTTAGGGTTAAGATTCGTTCTTGTAAGTGTATTCCTGACATTTGGCGTGATATCTCCAAATCGGCGTTAAAAGATTTTAAAGTTTTTTTTTTTTTTTTTAATACTATGTATTACTTCCCTTGTAATTTATTTCTTCCATATACAATTTAGATGACTACTAAGTGACATATGATTAGGTAATATACGGATGAAAGTATTTTAATAATTAAAAATATTAGAAATCTGAAACTTATTTAGATTAACCGGGACATCGGTTTGGCGCATTTTTTAGAACGTTTATTATGTCTCCTGCCAGTGAACCTTTCAAATTAGTTTAAATTTACTTTGATTCATCAAATTTGATTTTGAACTTGAAGGGGAGAATATAATTAATACTTCTTTTTTAATTTTATAAATTCTTGTCATGAGCACCTTTATTTGAATGTTTGCATTTAAGTTTTTATGTACTTGTGTGACTTTTGTAATTTCATTGATAATATAGGCTTGCGACACGATTTCAATCCACACTCCATACTCTCCAATCGAATGAATTGGGTCTGGATTAAAATTTGTCGTTAGGTTTTTTTTTATTTTGAGAAGCTGAAAAGGAAGGGTTACATATCCCCTCGTGAACGGCAACTAAATTTGTATATATTTGTTTATCATGATTGTATGTAAATGCATTTAGTATGTATTGATCAAAAACGAAGATTGGGGGGGGGGGGGGTAAGGACTTGTAATAAATTAGAATAAAAACATTATTATTGTCCAAGTTTTCATTATTTATTGTAATTATGTTTTATTATTCATTATAATTATCTTTCATTATGTATCAGAATTTAATTTATTAAAATGTGTTACTATTTTATAGATTTTAACAAGCAGTAATTATTTTTCTTTTTTATAAATAATTATTTAATACATAAAAAAACTAGTCAATTAATATTTGTTCCTTTATGTTCGTGGTTCGTTATCGTAATTTTCGCCGATTCCCAATGGGACAGAATCACGAAAAACTCGCTCTACTCAAAATCAAGACCGTTTGAGCAAACTTTCTCTCTTGTCGATTGAAAAAGATATGTTGGTGACACTTCGAAAAAGTGGCAATTTTTTTAACCAAGCTATAGAAAAGTTTGCAACAAAGACCCGAAACTTAAGTATATTTATAAATAAGTGTTTAATTTCAAACTTTACAATAGGGAAATATAGTAGTTGGATTGGCAGACCCAATGTATATGTGTCAAAATATTGATTGGTTATTTTAACCATTTACTTATTGTTTTTAAATCACTCTCCAAATATAAAATATTATAAATAAAAATGCTCGTACAATTTTTATAAATTATAATATTTAATTTACAATGTTTTACTATGGGTATTTTATTATTATAAGTTTTAGTTTGATAAATACATTTTTTATGCCATTAATCTTCTGTATCATTATTTTCATTTAAATGTCTTTATTTGTATTCATAACATCCTACTGAAAATTACTTACATTTAGCTACAGAAATAAGCACTAATTTCAGTCATTGGTGGCGAAATTGTACAACCAAGTTGGCTAGTTATCAGTAAAAGGAAGATTACTAGTAAAAAGCGCGAAATGCAAAATATTGAAGTGAATGAAATTTAAAATGTCAGTCGGGCTTATTTCTAAAAATGTGTTTTAGCTTAACAAGAAGTTTTGTGCCACATCCTTAATACATGTAAAATTTGAGAACATTTGTCTATCACTATTGTATGTAAATGCATGTAGTAACGATTGAGAACAGGGCAATGGGGGGGGGGGAGGAAAAGATTTACCGATGACCACTACGAAAAGTCACTCCTCGCCACTGTTCGAAGGCATTCCATCTCGCAGCATCTCTTCGAGGTGAAGCTGCTGACATTTTACAGACACTACCTGAAGAGAAGTGGGGAGAATTCGTGGCGCTGGCAAGTGCGTTGGAGTTAAGGTTTGGGGAGCAGCATCTAAAGGATTACAACAGACTGCAATTGAAAGTGAGGCAGCAGAAGGCCAATGAAACTCTTCAAGAATTGGCATCGGATATAGAAAGACTGTCGCTCCTCGCTTTCCCAGACTGTCCCTCGGATGTACGAGATAACCTGTCTCTTCAGTATTTCGTGGATGCCATCGACATACAGCAAGCTACCAGGATGTTAGACAGCAAAGATCTGAAGTCCACCCTCGTCTATGCCATGAGAGTAGAAGCCGCACAGCAAACTTCTAGAAAAGATCGGCGTTTCGTAAGTGGAACATTGGCAGACGATTCCTCTGAACTTTTCACGAAGAAGTTTCAAGAACTGGAAAACAAGATGGAGCGAATTATGAGAAATATTCCTGGCTCGAGGGATCGAAAAACTAGAGTGTTTTGTTGGCTCTGCAACCGAGAAGGACATTTCAGACGTGATTGCCCTGAATTGGACAGGAGAGGGGACAGACCCTCGTCCGAACCTCAGCAGTTAAACTAAAGAGCGGCTATCTCGCGAGGCGGAGGTCGCCGTGTAGAGCAGGTGGTGCCCCACTCAGCCTCTATCACATCTCATCCCTTCAAGGAGGAAACCATGGTTTATTCGTGGAGGGCAAGATGAATGGAACTCCCTGTCGTCTAATAGTTGACTCAGGGGCAAATGTAACCATCTTACGGACGGATGCAGCCCGGCGCCTGGACAGCCAACCTCTTTACACGGCGCCTTCAGTTTCACTACAGACTGTGACTGGTGACAAAATTTCTGTGCATGGGAAATTAAATGTTAACATCTCTTTTGGATTTCACACCTACACTCACACCGTTTACGTCGCTGAAATTATTGATCCATGTATTCTTGGACTGGACTTTTCAAAAATGGAATTACTTTGAATTTCGAGAAAGGCGAGCTTCAAACAGGGAAAGAAGAAGTTCCATTATTCGGTTTGGACTCGGAAGACCCGTGTGCATATCGAATAGTAGCTCTTGAAGACATCACCATCCCCTCCATGACAGATTTGGTTGTAAAGGGTTCAGCAGAGCTCCCGAAGGCCTTCCGATTTGGAGTAACGGACTTCCCCTCATCTAATAGCGTCCCGAAAGGAGTGCTAGTAGGAGCGACGCTTGTGGATCTTTCTCAGGAGGTAGTGCATGTGAGAATGGCTAACATCGGTGATGCTACCAAAGTTATCAAGAAAGGAGTAGAAATTGCCACTTGCACACCTGTTACAAGCATCGAACGAGGATCGAAGGAGCTTCTGACCGCACCAACTGCAGATTTAGTGGACCAGCTTCTCGAAGACTCTCGGTTGGAAAGAAGGTAAGAGAAGATTGTCGGAAACCTTATAAAAGAATTTCAAGACATTTTCTCCAGGTCATCGAAAGATGTAGGAAGAACAGAGCTTACTCAACATCGAATCGATACTGGGACCCATTTACCTATTAAACAACATCCTCGAAGACTTCCTTTCGCAAAACAAGAGGAGGTCGGGAAACTGTTACAGGAAATGGAAGATAATAGAGTTATCGAACCCTCCTCAAGTCCATGGGCCTCTCCAATCGTACTCGTTCGAAATAAGGATGGTTCCACCAGGTTTTGTGTGGATTACCGGAAGCGTAACGAAATTACGAAAAAGGACAGCTACCCTCTGCCAAGAATTGATGACACTTTGGACACTCTATCGGGGAACCAGTGGTTTTCGACTTTGGATTTGAAGAGTGGATATTGGCAAGTGGAGATACATCCCGACGATCGTGAGAAGACTGCCTTCACTACCGGCCAAGGATTATGGCAGTTTCAAGTTATGCCGTTTGGCTTGTGTAATGCAACGGCTACGTTCGAGCGACTAATGGAGACTGTGCTTAGAGGACTTTCCTACGAGACCTGTCTGATATATTTGGACGATATCATTATCACCGGGCGGAGTTTTGATCAACACTTGCAAAATGTGAAGAACGTGTTCTTGAAGCTTAGGGAAGTCCACTTGAAGCTTAGCCCATCGAAATGTAAGCTCTTTAGGCGGAAAGTCAGTTATCTCGGACACATCATCTCATCCGATGGAGTAAGCACAGATCCAGCCAAGATCCATGCTGTGCAAATTTGGTCTCGACCGCAAGACGTTCATCAATTGCGAAGCTTCCTAGGCCTGTGCACGTATTACCGTAAATTCGTGAAAGGTTTCTCCAAGATCGCCAAACCCTTGCATCGACTAACAGAGAGCAAGCAGAAGTTCCTATGGACTGCCGACTGTGACGACTCCTTCAATCAACTGAAGAACGCTTTAACATTCGCGCCTGTTTTGGCTTTTCCCGATGTTAACAAGGACTTCATTTTGGATACAGATGCCAGCAATGAGGGAGTGGGCGCCGTTCTTTCCCAGGAAATTGAAGGACAGGAGAAAGTCATCGCTTATTTTAGTAAGAGCCTGTCAAGATCCGAGCGGAACTAATGCGTCACAAGAAAGGAGTTACTGGCAATAGTAAAAGCCGTTGAGCACTTTCATCATTACTTGTACGGCCGAAAATTCCTTTTAAGAACTGATCATGCGTCTCTGACTTGGTTGCTGAATGTCAAGAATACAGAGGGACAAATAGCAAGGTGGATTCAGCGCCTGCAAGAATACGACATGGATATCCATCACAGAAAAGGAACGTTCCATGGGAATGCAGACGCTCTTTCTAGAAGACCATGTCCGGAGAACTGTCGATTTTGTTCCAATGCCGAGTCTAAGTTTGGGGTTAACACATCGGCCTTTCGGAAAATAGCTACCAACTCAACTACTTCAGACTTGGACCCTTGGAGTGACCAGAATGTTCGAAAAAGTCAGGTAGAAGATCAGGACTTGAAACCTCTAATTGAATTCCTGGAAGCGGCTACCGGAAAACCCAGTTGGCAGGAAATTGCATGCTATAGCCCAACAATGAAGAGATATTGGGCTATGTGGGACTCTTTGCACTTGAAGAATGGAATACTCTACCGTCGATGGGAGTCCGATGACGGCAAAAGCTTCCGGTGGCAATTAATCCTTCCAAGTTCTAGAGTTACCAACGTTCTAGAAGAACTTCACAGCAGTTCTACTGGAGGACATTTTGGTGTCACGAAAACTCTTCAGAAAGTTAGGGAGAGATTCTTTTGGGACAAAGCAAAATCCGACGTGGAGAAGTGGTGCAAGTCCTGTGATGCATGCAATTCGCGGAAGGGACCGAAGACCCGAACTCGTGGAAAGTTGCAACGTTACAACGTAGGAGCACCATTCGAAAGAATTGCTTTGGACGTCTTTGGCCCCCTACCTCACACAACTAATGGCAACAAATACATCCTAGTTGTCATGGACTACTTTAGCAAGTGGCCAGAAGCATACGCGATTCCGGACCAGGAAGCCACAACCGTAGCAGAAGTCCTCGTACGGAATTGGATCTCCCGATTTGGCGTACCCCTGCTGATACATTCCGATCAGGGGACGAACTTCAACTCTGCCGTCTTCACTGGGCTGTGTGACTTGCTCGACGTGGAAAAGACTCGTACAACTCCCCTGCACCCACAATCCGATGGAATGGTTGAACGATTTAATAGAACGATTCTGAATCATCTCTCCTTGTTTGTTTCCAAGAACCAGCAAGATTGGGATCAGAAACTTCCATTGTTCCTTTTGGCCTACAAAAGTGCTACTCACGAGACCACCGGATATACACCATCTCAAATGATTTTCGGAAGAGACCTTAGACTACCCTGCGACCTCCTCTTTGGACGACCACCGGACACCCCTTCCTCGCCTGTCCAGTATCTGGATGATCTCCAGGCACGTTTGGAAGCCGTACATCGGTTCGCCAGAGAAAGAATCAACATCATGACAGAACGCATGAAGGTCCGCTACGATGCCAAGGCCACGGAACGTTCATTCCAGGAAGGTGACAAGGTGTGGTTATGGAATCCTAAACGTCGGAAAGGACTCTCCCCTAAGCTCCAGACGAACTGGGAAAGGCCGTATGTGGTCCTTAAGAAGATCAACGACGTCGTGGTAAGGATTCAACGGACACCCTCCTGTAAACCTAGAGTTGTACATAACAATAGACTAGCTCCATATTATAGTAGAAGTGATTGAATTGCCTTTCCTCTTAAGGACTTCACTGCCCGGGACGTGCAGTCTTTAAGAAGGGGGAAATGTTGCACACATTGTCTGTATATATTGTAAATAGTGACGTATTATTTCAAAATTCTATTGTAATTTATTTTTATCTTATTTTATTTATTAATTAATAGCGATTATACAAGTTAGAAAAAGGTGGCAACACCTAAAGCAATCGAGAAGTTTCGAGATATTTCTTTTCCGATGAATTGGCTGGAAATTTCGAGAATGTCTCACGCGCTTGTATATAAAAGACTGGAGAACGGGAAAGTTTTCAGATTGACTTTGGACTTCGATGAAAGCGTATCGCTTTGTTTACCTATTGGAGTGAGCTTGTATAATCGCTGTATTCGAAGTTGTTTTTTGCTAAAGCTTGTGAGCGATTACACTGTTGCCTGTGGATAAATTTCGTGAGTTTTCTGAAGAGAGAATAAAGATTTTTATACTGTAAAAACTGTGCCATCATTGCCTCAGCGGAAAAATTCGTAACAATATATTAATAGTTGTGTGCATATTATTTACAGTTGAGTTGTTGTTTTGCAATATCATGCTTAAATTTACCAGGAAGGTGAAACATAATCAACAAAAAGTTATGAACAACATGGTAATAAAACAGTAATTTTTACTTTTCTTTAAATAAAAATTTGTAATTTAACACAAGCACATTTCTATTGCACTAGGGGGCTCCGCCCCCTGCTCGCTGACGCTCGCCAACCCCCTGGATTGCTATGCAATCTCCTTAGCTCGCTTTGCTCGCCTCAAAGTGAAGCATTTAAAATATGCCCTAGCAAAAAAACTATTTCAGCTGCATAATGCCATGAAACTGAAAACGTTTTGTTATTTATGAAGAGCCAGAATACTTGCCACGTCATTATTCTACTGCTGTCGAGACGCGTTAAACAGGGACAGTGTGGCAATGTGGTAGAAAGTTCTTGGAAAACAACAAAAGTAAACAGTATCGTACATATATTTAGAAGAGATCGCTTATTTCATTGAACAATTAACATTTTTGGGTTGGTTTCGTATGAAACGCCAAAATAATTAAAGTTGCTTATCGAAATTTCTTAACGAAGCTTCATAACGAAGCAATCACGTGTTCAAATAATCTTTTTTGCGATGCTTAGAAAATAAAATTAAACAGTGAAAGGCCAATTATCCAGCATTCAATCAACCGGAATTTTTTAAAATAAAATTTGGCGAAAAAATTAGCCCTATTTCACCAAAAGTTTTTTTTTTTAATTTCATATGAAATTTTGAAGTTGAGTGGGTGGTTTTATTCGTTATTTTGATAGTTTTCAATTCGTAATAGCTGAGTTTGTACTGATTAGAAATGAATATAATCTCAGATTTATTGCACAATGCCTCTTGGCTACTTTTTGAAAGTTGGCGATTTAGCGCTGAATGCAACCCGGCGACCTCCGGAACATGTTCCAGCAGATAACTTTTCCGAAAAGTCTGGTGTATCCGGAATGCTAAATCCAAAAGAAATGTACACGTCTTGGATCTATTTATTCTTGCATCATCGTAACTATTAAATCAATACATTTTAAATAGGCAATAATTTCTATCTGTAGACTGTAATAAGAAAAACAAAATATAGTGAATCCAAGTTGTTGCTGTTGCCAGATGTATTAGTCAAATTTCAAAAGATATATTGTGATTGGCTGGTTTGCTGAATTTGGAAATTCGAGCATAGAGTACATTTAGAAGATTTGTGATCGGATGTTTGAAGTCGTTGCCATTCTGCTCACAGAAATACAGCCGAATTTAGACGTTACGCAAGAGAATTATATATATCGATTTTAATTTAAATATATCTGTTTTTAGCTTTAAAACATCTGAAAGGTACCATAAGCAACCCATTCAGACACATCAACTGTCTGAAAATATTCCCAATTCAGACAATCCAAATGTCTGAAATTACCCCATTTAAAGACACTTCAAAAAGTCTTAAATATTAAGACACCATTTTATGTCTTAAAACAGTGCCACTTGTTTAAGACACTTTTGTGTCTTATTTTAAGATCGTTCAATTTGCTGTGTACTCACCAAATTTCAAAGTTTTACAGAAAGCAGTATCTAAATGTACTGGGCTAGAATATTGTAACATAGTGAGTATAGGGAATGATCCTTACTAGGACTTCTTCTTAACCTCAATAACATTTTTGCAATTGGCTCATTTTCCATACAATTTGTTTTTAAAATTAAAATTTAGTAACTTTAAAAATGAATTATCTATGAAAACCCCACTGACGTTTTGTGATTACTTACCATATTTTCATTTTTTAAACTAAACTTTCACTGATAGATTATTTCTAATAGTTAAAGACATCATTAACGTATTGTTATGCCTTGCATATTTAAAAGTAGTGGAAGGGAATATAAGTAATTATTTTTTTAATTTATGCATTTGGTAAAAGCGTATTTTTTCGAAACTATTTTTTTTTTTTTTTTTTCATTTTACGTTTATCTATATTTCAACTCACATGGTCTCGGTTAAAGGCATCGAGCTCATAAACGGCGGTAGATCGTGGATTTGGCCCTGATTTATATGTGTACAATAATTGGGACTAGTGCACTTTAAATGTATCGTGTTTTCAGTGTCCTCTCTTAAATGTAGTATCGTTAGAGAGGTTGGTTGTATTCAGATTATCTTGCGCCGTCAGCAACACGAGGGCTATAATGCACCGAAACATTCGTCATTAGACAAGCCAACATACATTTATAAACACCCATGACTAACACGGGACTCGAACACGCAACCTCGCGGTCTAGAAGCTAGCACGCTAACCACTATACCGTTTAGTCGGCGTATCGTTAGAGAGATTTTGATCTAGTAATATTATCGTAGTTCAAAATTACGAGGCGTATTTGTCTGTTATAAGCACTTGATAGTGCCAGAAATAGGAAATCGGATCCATGCTAGCTAAACTCTATTTTTGATACCTGTACTCAGAAATTATAATATTTTTTCGAAGAAATAACTAAGTCATCGTTGGGGTGACTTTCTTTTGGTATCGTATAAATGAGGTAGTAGAATCGGCACTATTTACGTTTTTTTTTTTTTTTTTTTTTTTATTTTTTTTTTTATTTAAGTATGAGTTTATGTTTTTTTTAAGTATGAGATTTTAACATTTTATAGGTTACAACACACATGTTTCTCTAAGAAATGGAAGATCGTGACTTTTCTTATTTTATCCGGAGCTTCAGCTTCGCATAATGAAGAATTCCCAGCGAATATTTGCAGTATAGTTAAATGCGTACCTGTGAAACTATCGGATTGTAAAGGATATGAAAATTACTATACAAAAGGTGGATACTTCCATTGCTGTGCAGTAAATACATTTGTATGAGGTAAATTTTTTATCTCAGTTTTATTTTAATATTATCCATTTACTCATGTTAATAGTTGAAAACGTCAACTGCTCCATGTAGTTAGTAAAAAAATAGTTTTTAACTTTACAGATTTAATGGTAATTATACTTTATCATATTTTAGCAATCAAAAGGTAACGAATAATAACTTTATTTAATTACAAATTTAGAGCTTAAGTTGATCTTAAATAAGAATATAAGATTTATTGAGATTAATAAATAAATAAATAATTAAAAAAACAAACAAACAAACAAATAAATAAATGAATGAATGAATGAATAAATAAATGAACGAATAAATAAATAAATAAATAAATAAATGGATGAATGAATAAATGAATGAATGAAGGAAGGAAGGAAGGAATGAATAAATAAATAAATAAATAAATAAATAAATAAATAAATAAATAAATAAATAAATAAATAAATAAATAAATAAATAAATAAATAAATAAATAAATAAATAAATAAATAAATAAATAAATAAATAAATAAATAAATAAATAAATAAATAAATAAATAAATAAATAAATGAATAAATTAACAAATGAATGAATGAATGAATAAATGAATAAATAAATAAATAAACAAATGAACGAACGAACAAACAAGCAAACAAACAAAGAAATGTATAAATAAATAAATAAATAATCAAAGAAACAAAGAAACAAACAAATAAATGAATAAGTTTAAGGATGGTATTGGTAGAAATAAAAAATATATTTACTAATCATCATTTTCCGTAATCCCAACTAAGATGTACAAAGATATTTCTAAGCAGTATTATTATTATTCCAATCACGATTCTGAAATGACTGCTGTTCACATAGTGTGTTATTTGAATTATATGTGTAGTTTAGAGGACAAGAAAGGATTAAAAAACTATTGGATGGTATTGACGCAAAAAGAAAGTATTAGTAAAAAAATCGTATAGCAATATTGTAATGCCTTTCAAAGGAAATGGCACAATATATTTGGAATTGAATTGTTTGATGTTAAATAAAAATGATAGTTCAAAATATTTATGAAATTTTATACAGGATACATCGACAATCAAAGACCACATTTGTCGAAAGAGACGTGGATGGTAATGGCATTTCAGTATAAATTGTGTGGGTTTTAAAATAATTTTGGAGAAAAATATGCATTTCATCTGTCTACTGAAAAATACAAAGAGCATATAAGAAATTATCCGTTTGAATGATTTCTTATGTGATTTGTTGACATGGAACAGCAAAGTGGACATTTAGTGAGAATGACCCACGTATACTTTTTTACTTTAAAATACATCTAGCTCATATCATCAAAGAAAAAGTGTGATTTTAAGAAAAAATTTTAGAGGCCTTTATAAAACTAAATTAATGTATTAATTGAAATAAAATTTTAATTATTATTTGGTTTTTCGGAAGTTTTCAAAAACGTTTTCAACAGCATCCAATTAGTGGAGAATTACACGAGGTTTTTCTAAGAAAGTTAAATTTACCTGCAGTCCATGACGTACTTATGCATGAATGCACGTATGATGATAACATAAAATTATTATAAATAAAAAGTTTTTTCAGATATGCAAAAAAAATTGGCAAAGGGGAAAAAAAATTAACAATTGGCGATAATTTCGTTGGCGATAAAATATCTCAATGGTCTATTTTATAATGCCAAGTACACTTTTTCCATTATTTCTTGATTTTAAAGGCTTTGTGGCGTGTGTTGAGTTTTTCCTTTATTTATATATGCTCTTATAGTATTCCAAGTTTTATGATTTTAGCCCCAATAGAAATGTGTAAGAATCGAGATTCAAATTTTTCAAACTTTGCCCCCTTTAGGGGATTTGGAATTGAAAATTTCGATTTTTAGATTTTTTTTCTTTGTATGCATGTTAAATATTACAAGCATACAAAATTTCATAGTTCTCGCTCTGCTAGAAACACCTTAGTGATTTGATGATCACTGAGTGAGTTTTGGGTGGATTTAAAAATATGTTAATATTTTATTAATATCCAATATAAAATGGAGACTTGAAATTTTGGGGTCTTACTAAAGTAGCTAACAGCAATTTGTAAAAAAAATTTCAGCTCTCAGGCATACTGTAATACGCAGGCTGAGAAGCTTCAGGTAAAGATGGCTGGCATTGAACTTGGCGGGTGCACTGCCGTGCACCTAGATGTGATATGGCCTTTCCCACTACATATACCACATTTTGCAAAAGTCAATCAAACTATTCAGTTACCCTACTAACGAATTCATATAAAAGCTGAGCACAATTTAAATATCGTTAAAATACATCATTAAGACAAGTGTATCATTGCATCTGTTACTAAAGTAATTTAAATACTGTTGATAGTCACAAATAGTAAGCAAATAAACGATTGGAATGAAATGTATCGTTGCACCTGCTGCTAATGACTGTAGATAATGCTGATTGTTACAAAAATATGTAAATATACCAACTTAATGAAGAATATCCTGATATATAAAAATGTATTCATAGGACTCGTTTTCATTTTGGTTAAGAATAAATTGGATTTAAGGTAAGAGCAATAGTTTCGTCTTCTGGGAGTTATTAATATCTTAAGTATTTTAAAATAAGACAACTCAAATTTTCTCTTGGAGAATATACTAGTTGCAACTTCTAGCTTATTTTCACATTTTTATTTTGTATTTTTGGAATTTGGATTGCTTAATTGATTGTATAAAATTGTTTTTCTCTTAATGTTTATTTTTGTTACATTTTTCGAGCTGTAGAGGTAATAAATTAGTTAATTTCCTAATGCATATAGATCATGATTTTTATAATAAAAAATACAAAAATACCAAATTTTGTTTGACATATTTGTTTCAAACGTTTCCAAAAGGTTACTGTTCTAGGAAAAACAAACTACTTGGATATTTGTATATGCAATAATTTGAAATACTATCTGAATTAAGTAAATATTAAAATGTGTATATCTGCAATAACATTTCTTAGATATCGTTTATCATCGTATTTTAAAAAAAAAAATCAAAGACATATTTAAAGATTGAAAGGAGAAGAAATGATTCTACCAATGATCAGAAAGGTAATATATAAAAATATATAAATTGTAAAAATTCACACAGAACTTGAATAAAAACTGCAAAATTTATTTTTTTAGATATAAGATATTTTGATGAAAATTTGATAAAACCATTTTTCCATAAACCTTCAGTATCTTTCTTTCTACATTCTAGCTAATTTTTTTTAGAATGTTTCTAGCGCTAACTTCAGAAATTGACGGGGGAGGGGAAAAGATACAGATATATTCTAATAAATAATTAGGTTTCATTGATAAAATTTCTCATATCAATTCGCTAGCGACACGTGTTTTCAAGTTTCTCTAGATTTTAGGTACCAAACACGATGTAAATAAAAAATTTATTTTCAAATTTAAAACAAAATTGTGAAAAATCCTTTTTTAAAGGACTTTCTTATTTTTGTTTTGTTTGAGTACATACGAATTGTGTGCTAAGTTTAATTTGGATCGGCAAACAATTCCAGAGTTGTTCAAATTAGAATGCATCGGACGGATAGGTAGGCATCCAAGTGATTCGATAAAGGTGTTTTTTTTTTTAAATTTTTTTTTGTTTTTTTTAATTTGTTTGCACGAAAGAGCATGGGAGAATTGAGGGTGAGGATCATAGAATACACATCACCGTACGATTTCTGTCGTATTAAGAAGCTACTACTTAAATATTAAAAGAATATTTTTTAATTTTAAAATATTTTTTTTTAACATTTCGCTGTTTTTCAATTTATTGTTAAGGGGGCATAACTCACCAAAAAAAGAGGAAAATATCAGATTTTTCAATTTTTTTTTTATCTTATAGTGTAGTGAATATCTTTCTGATTAGTTCTGCAAAAACTCATAGTTTTATCTTAGTTAGATAAAAAATTTATTACCCATCCCAAACTGTTTCAGAAAATTTAAAAGGCTGCTTGAAAGGAAAAAAAAACAACATGTTTTAAAACACGTTTAATGCCAAAAAAAAAAAAATGAAATACAAATACATTTCAATTTTGGTCGGTTGTTTTCAGATTATCTGGCGCCGTCAGCAACACGACTGCAATAATGCGCCGAAACATTCGTCATTAGACAAGCCAACATACATTTACAAACACCCATGCCTAACACGGGACTCGAACCCGCAACCCCGCGGTCTAGAAGCTAGTACGCTAACCACTATACCGTTACATTTCAATTTTAAGTTCAGTTGCTGTAAACTATAGTGCACTTGTTAATATATTTGCAGTAACAAATCTTGGTAGAATCACATGTTTGTAAATGCATCTTTAAATCTATACTAGGTTTTCTAAGCAAGTATAATGAGAGTATATTGTAAAAATTTAATAAAAAGATATTTAAAAAATATTTAAAAAAAAATAAAAAAAATAAAAATTAGAAATTGATTAAAAAAAATTTCTCCGTAAAAAATGTTAGCTTACATTACGTTTACACTTATCAATCATCAATCCTATGTAAAATGACTATGGTTTATGTTGCAGCGGCACAATAACTTAACATATTTTTTGGGTACCATGCCACATTAAATGTTTGTGTCATAGAATAATTTCTTTTAAAGGTGTAGACATGATTTTCAAGTGGAGCATACTCGTTTTTCTAGTTTTGATTGGAGCCACAGTTTCCGAGGCAATCGTATGCACTCCTGATATCTGCTCCGATGTTGAATGTGATGTCCAAGAATGCGATTGCAATTCTGATCAGATTTATGACCCAAAGGGAGGATTCTGCGGATGCTGTGGAGAATGCATCACCCAATTAGGTTAATAAAATGCATTTTATTTCTTGGATATGTGAATGGTGATAACATTATTGTCAGTGTTTTATTGTTTCCTGATAAGGATCCTTAGTATTTAATATACATATTTTATTTGATAATTTATCTGTCAATTTTTCCACTATGGTTCCTTGACATAAAATACTTACTTACGTTAAATAGTTCGCTTTGTTTTGATGACTTGCTTCGTGAAGGAATTTACTTAATGGAATGACCAAGATACTTTTCTAAACACACTGTCACAAAAAAGGTTTAGGCTTGTACTGAAATTTTATCCTTTACGAAATATAACAAGAAAAGTTCAAATGAAACCTTTATGCTCGGATATATGTCTTAGAATTAAGCTGTTTAAATCTACGTGTCTTGCTTATGATTTTGTATAGACGTATTTAAAAATATATTTTCTTCCATGTTGTCAACATACTTATAATTACCACATCGTTCTTTTTAAAATACTTCGTTTTCTCTACCTCAATAATATCAACACAAAATGTTGCAATTCACGTTAGATATGAAAGAAAATAAATTTACCTAACGTCTCAATGTGGTATTGAAAAATGCGTGCCAAATTTTTTGATGGGAGAAAAACATCAATACGATCCTGAAAAAAAGGACGTTTTTCTAAATAATTGCTAATATTGTGTGATATAATACAGGGTATACATAAATAAATACCCTATCTTTGCAGTGCTATTAAAAGAAAACAAAGAAAAATCAACCTTGGAAATCAAAAATAGCTGCTGAAAGTTCACGAAGATGATGAACGTGCTTTGTGCAATATCACATGACAGACTTTTGGGCTTTTTCTTTTTCCATGAGAAGACTTTTGATGGAATAATTTACTTGGATGTACTAGATATTTGGTTGTTGCTAACAGATAGAAGAATAATGTGGAGTTTTCATTCTACAGCTGGATTAGGCATCACTACATTGGCACTTGGCTGTATATGGGTTTTTAAATGACAAAATGCCGCACGGGTGAATTGGTTGCCTAGCATCCTATAACATTTGCTCGGCGTCAATGGCCAACTCGCAATAGGGGCTATATCAAATATCTGATGTTTGTTTCACAGCTATCAAATGTAATTGATGATATTGAGAAACGCTGTCTGAAGCTTTTCAAAGCGTTGCACCAGACATTAAGGTGAGTCACTGCTACGTGTTAAAAAAGAAATTCTGATTTCTCTTCGATAAAGCAAGAAAAGGGTGCCAAATGATGATCTTAATGTACATATCAGTGGCGTGAGGTGACTTTTCTTAAAAGAGGAGCAACATTATTAATAATTAAATTTATCATCTTATACAAGAATTTCCTAACTAACAGTTAAATACCACTGGAAACATTTACTCAAAATCATAAATAACTGCAAAAAAGTGAAACAGATATAGTATAAAGGTAGAATTTATTTCATACGAAAACAAAAATGTTGAAATGATCAAACATTGAACGAAAACGTGTTTTAAAGAAACATGTATTACGAAAAACATGATAAAATAAATTAAAATTAACTAACATATCTCAATATTGTTGTTTGCTATGCTCATAGATGGCAGTACGATGACAATCGACTCGATTGAAAACAATTTTAAAATTGCTTTCTGTTCAAAATTTCATAATATAATTAAATGATTAAAAAAGCTTAAAACATTATTTTAAAAGATATATTTGATGTTGAAAAGAACTGCATAAAAAAACTCGAAATGAAATATATTTACGATCGATGTAGGTCGATTTAATTGAGAACCATAAGCATTTTCAAAATTGCTTGAATACACAATCCCATCCCATAAGCATCGTAGCCACTTGGTGGAAGAATTTTTATGAAGACTAATGGTAACAGACATGTTTTACAAATAATGTAGTGGGAGCAATGTTGTTTTTAACGAGAAAATGTTGGTTTCGCAAATAAGAAGATATACTTTCGCCTTTATTATTTATACCGAACGTTTCGAATGTTCATTTTTCATAACCTTTAATTATTTCAAGCAAGCTATGCTTGCCTTGCTTCTATGAACCGCAGACCCCTGGTATATATAGAAATTTAATTAGAATCGGATATCATTTTCTGCCTCCAGATAGACTTTAAAGAATACATATATCGACGAAAAAAAAGAAAGAAAGAAGAAAAAAAAAAGAAGAAAAAAAACCCTTCTTCATGGTCTTTAAGAATCAGCTTTAAAAACAAAATGTATTTTAAATTATCCCTTTTATTCGTTTGACTGAAGGAATGATCTTGGAATGTAAGCTATGGAAGCACTTGAGCATATTTTTTTGGTTTTTACCACGACAATGTCCTCTTCTTTTTTTGCGTGGGTTTGTAGTTATTTTCATTATCATGTTTTTTTTCTTATGTCACTTATAAATCATCATAAAATTTTCGTAGACTAGTAACAAAAAACATTTCATATTACTTGAACTATCAAGCAATTAAAATTTCCACTGTGAAAAAGTTCGATCCATGATATATATATATATATATATATATATATATATATATATATATATATATATATATATATATATATATATATATATATATATATATATATATATATATATATATATATATATATATATATATATATATATATATATATATATATATATATATATATATATATATATATATATATATATATATAAATGCAACGTACGTGCACAATACAACCAAGGCGAGCGCTAGCAGTTTCGCCGTAACGGGCAAAAAGATAAAATGCCACCCCTTTCTAACAAAAATTACAAGAGATAACCTAAACCCTTCCAGAGGTTAGTAGTAAAATAAAAAGCGAGCAAAAAAATTGGTATTAAAAATGTTGAAGCTTTGATTTGCCAAAAATACAAATTTCTTGATTTATGATTTTGGTACTAAATGGAAATTAAAGTTGCACAGAAAAAAAAGAAAAGACAAAAATCTAGTATATAATTATAAAATGTATCGATTAAAAAGATAGTAAAACAAACTATTGAACCACTAAAAATAAAAACCTAATTATTAAAAATAAAAACCTAATTACTAAAAATACAGCTAAACTTAAAAGTGTTTTTTTCCTCTCACTTTTAAGCCCATCCTCGGTATTTATAGAGAAATTTTTTTTTTAAAATGAACTTTAAAGCAGGATACATTTTTTTTCTCCACTTGTCACACTTATTGCGAGAGTAAGCAAAATTCTTAAAACTATACCAAGATTTGGACCAAAATCCAGCTTTGAAATTATTTTTTAAATCTCGATTGGACTTTCTTTTTTATTTAATAAGGCCAAAACCGATACTATCTCCTCTACCAGGTCCACCGCGTTTATATCTGATGAATTAACATCAGTTAACACTATTTCTAGATCTTTACAATATTTTAGTAGTCGTTTTGAGGGGTATCTTTTAAATCATAATTTTTTTAAATACAAGCGATAGTTTATTATGCTTGCGAGTGGTTTCCTTGAAATATTTTGATATTATATAAATATCGCTTTGTATTTTTGGTTCAGTTTTGGATTTGGTATTTAATACACAAAAACTCTACTCATCTTTCAAAACGCGTTTTTAGTTAAAAACCACATACCTCGATCTTTTTATGTCCTTCTCATGCTCTAGGATTTTTGGAGTACGTACCTATACTTAAAAGTTCGTAAAACATATTAAAAGCAAATTTTATTAAGATTCCAAGTATTAATTTTTCATAAATAAATCTTGGTTTAACCATTTTCTTGATAAACTAGTTAATTTTACAGCCCATTTGTCGTCTCCTAAGGTGCCACCCCGGACAAGGGCCCTGCTTGTCCCCCTCTAAAGCCTGCCCTGAACACAACCTCACCTTGTTGCAGGCGGAGCTTTACTGGAAATGTAGGCGGGGCGCCCACAAGTTTCTACACTTGACCCATCCACCCCTCATACTTTCAATTATGATACACTGTATATGTATAGAGAAAGTAACGTTTATTGGTTGGAATCCTAACTAGCACTTTTCTCGAAAAAAAAAAAAAAAAAAAATCGAAAATATAGGGAGAAAAATAAAAAAATTTATACAAATTTTGAGGCAGTTATATTTATCAGAATGTAATCAAATTTCACATGGCTTATTTTGAGACCATTTAGTATATTTTTATCGCTATGCCCCTTAAAAAGGAGAGAAAAGTTCTTTAACCAACTCTACCAGACATGCTGAAAAGAGTGTGAAATGATTTTGTTTACCGCGTTGATATCGTTCGTTTTTTTTTGGAAGAGCTTACATTAAACACTTATAGCTGTGTTGATTTAAAATGTTCAACTGTTTTGTTCAATTTCAGATGAACAACAAGGTTGTAGATAGTTTGCTTTATTTTATTTTAGTAGCGCTGAAAAGTTGTAATATTCATTAATGTATTCTCAGTGTTTACGAGTATGTTTGGATTTTAAGTAGAGGTCATTTGAAAAAAAAAAAAAAAATTACAAAACTATATTAATTATTTAACAGTTTTAAAATTCGATGTTTTGTAACAGCATTAAACGGATCAGTTTTTGATCATGCATATATCTCAAGTAAATAAGTGGTAGTTAATAAAATTTGGAAACCATTTATTTTTAGATTCTACATTCAAATACGGAATAGAATGTTCGTAATTTCAATGGCATTTTAAACTTTGTTTCAATCATAAGGTTACCCCTTACAACCAAAATAAACTTTGTTTAAAAAAAAAAAAAAATAGTCTACGAATTAAAATACCTTTTTCTTATTCTTGCGTCAATTTCATCAAGTAATATAGCCACCGTTGATGATTTCTTTCTTTGTGTTTCTTTTTCTTTTGTACTAAAGCATTCATATGCTAGTGGGTGATGCAGGAAAATAATGACGAAACTTACCTCAAAACCGAATAATTTTATGCTAAGAATGAACAAAAGGCCAGTCATGTATTGTAATAAGAATTGGACCAATTCTCTATTAATAGTTATCATGGAATATTGTAATAAACATTGAAATAATTTTAGCGTTAACTTTACTAAAGGCTGAAAATAGCTCATTGTGTTGTATATGTTCCTTATACACATCTTTTCATTCGTATTTTTTTCTGTGTTTATTAAATCTCTTTAAATAGTGTGTGTATTTCTATGTTAGAATTATAGTCTACCCACTCTTCAAAAATATTATGGACAACAGCGTTTATTAACATGAATTTTATAAAATTAATCGTTGCCTTCATGGTATAAATTTCGCAAAATAAACAAACTTGTTTGTTAATTTTCAGGCGAAGGAGATTATTGTGGCCAAAGATTTAAAGGTCTCCCTCCTACTGCAAAATGTGGAGCTTGTTTGATATGTGAATCAAATAAGTGCGTTAGAATATGCCTAGATTCGGACTCCGAAGATTCATCAGATTAAACTGCAAACGTATGTCTTATATTAAAATGTAAAGCAATAAACTTTGCTACGTATATTGTATATTGTGATTCATTTTGGAGAAATTCAATTTACAAATGAGTATTTAAAATAAAAATATATATTTATTATTACAGTAGATATTAAAATTCTAATAACATATTTTTATTCCACTTAATAAAATAAACAATAACAAGTGTGGGACTTCCTGAGTATCGGAGGATTTTCACAATGGACATTAAATATATACGTTAAAAGTAATTTGAATTGTTAGATTTACGTTAGAAATAATTTGAATCGAAAATAAAAGAATCTCAAATATCTGAAAAAGCCACATTTATTAAAAACCTTACAATTTACTAAAGAAATATGCCCAAAATGATCAAGAGAAAATAAAGTTTGCTTATTATTTGCATGAGATTGAATTTGAGCTTTGGTTGCTTTGTTCAGAAGAATAACTTATATAAAACGATCATTGTTTAAAGTAAATTTTGTGCATGAAATCGGTTGAAAAATTTAAAAATATATTTTCAACAGTAATTAAAAGTGGCACTAATCAGAAGTTTTTTCAAGCTTTATGTAACATAAATATTACTTTTAAAATATTTGTCACCATAAAAATATATATAAGCACAAAAATGACGACAACTACAGGAAAAAGGCTCAGTTGGTCCAGTTTAACTTTTTTGAACAAATACCACATATATAATATATTTGAAATCCTAGGAATCAGTAAATTTTATTTTATATGCATAAACAAATAATAACGATCGACGATGGGTTAAATTTCTTTCACTGCATCTAAAATTGTTATGAAGTAAATATATTTTAAGTTCAAATATGTATAGTAGGGTGGGCCGAAAATAACCCAAATTTTTTTTCTTTCGAAATCGTTTTGGGAATAGTGCGGAAAAGTTGCCTAATGTGTCAGTTAGAACACACACAAAATTTGATCCGTTTTGCTCAATATTTAGCCACGCCCTTCTTGCTATAATCAAAAAAGTGTCTAACAAGGGGACCTTACGGTCTCGGAAATACAGATCGGGATGAGACTCGGCAGATTTGTAGTATACCTTAAGAGTATCCACTCGAGTAAAGATAATTTTTTTTGTCCACTTATAAAGTAACTGTTACAGCTAACTGAAATTCGAATTAAAAATAACATTTGATTTTTAAATACGAAATGTGTTTTAATGAAGGTACATGAAAACTCTATTTACTATTCACACAAACAAGTGATTATAAATTTTGAAATATTATAAACTGTTGAGAAATAAAGGATTTTCGCAGTAAACATGAAGAACAAGTTTCTATATGGAAGAGTAGGAATGTTGTCCTATTGCACATAAGCAGGAAGTCAGAAATTTTCAAAATCCTAACCGTACTTATCGAACAATTTTTCTACCCCTACCCAACCCACTTTATAAATTGATTTTATAAATTAAAAAAAAAAAAAAAAAAATACAACACGAGGTATCGAACACCGGATTGCCCGTACGTGAACCAAGCACGCTGACCACTTAGCCACCGGGAGTTGAGAGCAAAAATCTCTACTAGTATATATAAGCTGTGCGTAACACTTTAGAGCCTGTTTTCTCGGAATCTTCTGGCTAGTGCGCTTTATTGCTTTACTGTGTGAATACCCTTAAGGTATATTACTGATCTGCCGAGTCTCATCCCGATCTGAATTTCCGAGACCGTAAGGTCCCCTTGTAAATGTCACAAAATCGTAAGATAGGACGTTAGGGTGGACCATCGGTTATTATTACGGTTAAAACCATCGATATAGATAAACAACTGGATAGACTACTCCGATGGCAACGCAGGGCTAAAAACGCGCCGGCAGTAGTATTTGTTTTCCTGCCACTGGTGGGAAGATTTCTTGAATCATGGTTAACTACTGTGTTGCATATAATCGCAACAACAGCGCAAATCGGAAAAATATCAACAAGAGTTTTCACCGGTAAGTAAAAAATAGTTATTCAAATATGTAAATGTTTTTTTTTTTTTTTTTTTTTTTTTTATTTATTATTGAAAAATATCTAAAATGACGCTTTTAACATTAATCGCTCATGGTTAATAGTTGTTATCTTATATAGCAATTCATATCATAAATAATTTATTTTAAATTCAGAACAAATAGTATTATGATCTAGAATAAAACACTTGATTTATATTTATTTAATCCTTGTTTTTATGCTTTTTCAAGGGCATTTGTGGTTAAATATGAGATAGTGTTAGAAGAAATTGCTTTATTCAACTAATTGGGAGAGACTATATTCATTTAATATCCTATTCTGCATCGATTAATCAGAATCAGGATTCTGAGGCACAAATAGATTCTAGTGAGTGCAGACTTTATGAGCCCACCCTTCACAATTGTTGTACTTAATCCACTTTTCATTTGGTTTGATCCACTTCAAAAAAAGGATACAGCATGATACATAGTTCGTCCACTTTAAATTCCCTTACGGGTTGATGTTGCTGAAGATTCTTTCTTCTATTTTCTTAGTTTCAACATGTTACAGCTGTACCCAAAAATGTTCTTACAATTCAATCCAAACGCTTTCTCCGTTTTGAAAACGAGTATTATATCACGAGATTCTTTAACTCTATTTTTCTTGTAAGTTACATTTTTTAAAACAGTCTTTTAAAATGGGGGTTTGTTTGTGCGATTAATTGTAGCTATTACATGTAATTTTTTACATGTAGTTTCAAAATTCCTGAAGAAACCTAAAATTGCTTACCTAATAAAAAAAAAAAAAAAAAAAAAAAAAAAAAAACATTTTAAGCTGCATACAACATTCACTCCAAACATTCTGTTTACTTGTTAAACACAACACGTACCACTGATAATACGGATTCTGGCGTTTATGGTAATAATAGCAAAAGTTATTTTGTTTGTTACAATTAAACCCTGATAATTTTAGACATGGTCTCCCCTACACCCTATGCTTACTTACTTTAGAGACCTGATGATTCATTTGAATATTATTTTAGTCTACAGTTTTATTTCTTTTTGATATTGAGTATTTCATAAAGTTAAGTACAAGAGAATCGTAATTTAGGCTTATTTGGAGTGCTTTTATTTTATCATTTACTAAAGTAAATAATCCACAAAAATGAAATAATATAAATCCTTTATATGCATCGCCCTTTTTATGTGCAATTGTAACTTAGTTTAGAAATTTCGAGCACAGATCCAGTTTTTATAGTGTTTAACCACTAAGAATAAAAAAAATCGATTCCATGCCATTGAAAGCTTTTTGCTTGCATCAAAACTTTATAAAATGAATTACCATCGACAGCGAGTCTATCTGCCAAGTTTCAGATCAATTGGATGATGACAAGTGGGTTAATTTGCCCTTTAAAGATATGCCAGCCACATACATACAAAATTGAAATTAATACAAAGGATTTCAAAACTTTCAAGTTTTCAAAATACTAAGTTAAAATAAAAACCTAAATTCTACTGTTACATTGCCTGGATTTGTTTTCAAGTACTTCTGTAGTATCACCTGCATTTAAGTGCTATATAGATGATTCTATTTGACATCATTCAGAGATGATAAATAAACAATGTTATGACACTAAAACGAAACGTCGAGCACAACCAAATATTTTTAAGACCCTCTTTTTTCCCCGGACTTATTCAATTACAGTATTGGCTCAAATACAAGGTAAGATTTATTTTTCATGATTGATATTGCTAAAAAAATATTCAATCTGGTGTTTCTTTTTACTTTCATATTCCTTAAATGAAAAAGTAAGGTGATTGTCCACATAATGACTTATTTTATATCCATTTAAAAATCTCAAAATCGTCCGTTACTTCTTTCATTCGTCATTCATATTGAGAACAAGGGAATATACTGAAAACAAGGAGATTAATAAAGATCCTATCAAATTTTCAACTCGTTTTAACTCAATAAATTTTTATATTTTTGTTTTTTCAATTAATATTATTTACGAGGATGTCCTAGTAAGGTTCATTTCCTATACTCGCTTACTATCTTCTAGCCCAGTGCATTTAGAAACTACTTTCTATATTTCTATATTCTTTCGAAATTTGGTGAATATAGGCACAAAAAAGACCACTGAATGAAATGACATAAACAGTTTTCATTTAATGTCTATCTATTTGAAATCGAAATTAGAATAGAAAAAGACAAAACCAGATGGAGTATTAACGTAAGGACTTCAAATATAAAATAAAATATATTAGACGCTATTTTCGAGTTTTTAATTTATGTCATTTCATTAAGTGATCGTTTTCGTACCTGCTCACCAAATTTCAAAGTTTTACAGAAAGCACTTTCTAAATGCACCGAGTTAGAATATTGTAATATGACGAGTATAGGGAACGATCCTTACTAGGACTTTCTCTTAACCTCAATAACATTTTTGCAATTGGCTCATTTCCCCTGCAATTGGTTTTTAAAATAAAAATTTTATAACTTTAAAAATGAATTATCTATGAAAACCTCCACTGACGTTTTATGATTGCTTAACTTATTTTGAATTTTTGAAACTAAATTTGCACTGATAGCTTATTTCTAATAGTTAAAGATATGATTAACGTATTTTTATGCCCTGCATATTTAAAAGTAATGGAAGGGGATATAAGTAATTATTTTTTAAATTTAGTGCATTTGATACAAGCGTATTTTTTAGAAACTATATATATCTTTTTTCATTCTTAGTTTATCGATATTTGAACTCATATGGTCTCGGTTAAAGGCATCGAGCTAATGAACAGTGGTAGAACGTGTGTTCGGCCCTGGCTTATGTGTGTGCAGTGTGTACAATAACTGGGACTAGTTCACTTTAAATATATACTGTGTTTTCAATGTCCTCTCGTTAAAGTAGTATCATTAGAGAGATAGGTAAGGTTTTTGATTTCGTAATATTATCGTAGTTCAAAATTACTAGGCGTTTTTGGCTGTTATAAACACTTAATAGTGCCAGAAATAGGCAACCGGTACCGTGCTAGCTAAAGTCTATTTTTGATACCTGTACTCAGAAATTATTTGTCAAGTTTTTCGAAGAAATAATTCATCCATAGTTGGGGTGACTTTCTTTTGTTATTGTATAAATGAACTAGTAGAATCGTCGTTATTTAGGTTTATTATTTTTTTTTTTATTTAAGCAGGAGTTTATGTTTTTCTTAGTATTTTTAAGTATGAGATTTTAAAATTTTATAGGTTACATACATGTTCTCTACGAGATGGAAGATCGTGACTTTTCTTATTTTATCTGGAGCTGCAGCTTCGCATAATCAAGAATGCCCAGCGAATATTTGCAGTTTAGTTAAATGCGAACCAGTAAAACCATCGGATTGTAAAGGATATGAAAATTACTATGCAAACGCTGGATACTGCAATTGCTGTGCAGTATGTAAATTTTTTTGAGGTAAATTATTTTTTTTTCTCAATTTTATCTTAATATTATCCACTTACTCATATAAATAGTTGAAAACATCAACTGCTCCATGTAGTATGTAAAAAAATAGTTTTTAACTTTACAGAATTAAACTGTAAATAGCCTTATAAGTATAAGTGTTTTAAGAAATAATAGTGAATATATTATAACCTAATTTTCGAAAATAAGAGAGGTATTTCATATTCCATTACTTAGTTAATCATTAAGTGGGATTCAGTTTTTACATCATATGCTGCTTGTTTTAGCAGTTCCGATTTGTTTTTAGTTGAATTTTTTTCCCACTCTTTTTACTCTCCGAGTAATAAAACATTGAATTATTACTCACTAGCACAACATTTAAACAGTTATATCATTAAAATAATTACCTCTTATGATCGCTAAGCAATCTACTTAAGAGCTACTCAGCTTTAAAATTCTACTTTTCCGCTCGGCTGTTCAATTCAGAAACATAACACCTACAATGTATGTAAACCTCATATACTTAGAGACAAAATGGTAATAAATGTGGTGGACAAGCGACATTTTCTGCAATTTAGCTATGCAATAGAATAATATTAATTTACTGTAAGATAATTTCGGGTATATATTAAGAATGTAATTGTCTGATTTATACTTTTTATTATTTTTTAGGAAAAAGAATCAAGTTGTGGTCCTCAATTTAAGCAAAGATGCTAGACATAAAGTTTTCAAAGTGTCATCTGATTATATAGACTAGTTTTCCAAATATATCTGAACATTTCAACAATCAATTTTCAAAATTCAATTCTATTCAAAATTTACCTGTTACACTGCATTGCACAGCTTTTGATACATTTATCTACCATTATCAATATAGTTTAGAAATTGAGGAAAAGCTTATTACAATTTATATCGTTGTTTATATTGGCTATAACCTTATTTTTATAGCTGCACCTGTTCATAAACTGACACCTGAATTTATCACAATGATGTCATTCATAAAAAAGAAAATTCTTTTGTCAAACAATTCATCGTCATGCACATTCAGCTATTTAAAAGAAAGCTTTAAGAATAGTAGTGTATTGTTTCATTACATTTATCTGGAATACACGGTAAGGTGATAATTTTTTTCAGACACAAACATTCTATGTTTATTCAATGTTAATATAACAACAACAAAATTAATAATATATAATGTATAATTTAATGTTAGTAATTTTCATTTGTAATGAGATTTTAAAAGAGGAAATAATAATACCATGTGTAACAGTGTTTTAATTTATCATTACATGATAATTTTTCTCAGGATTTGTTTCACATATACAAGTCATTCGCCAAAAATGTCGATTTTAGGCTATAAAATTTTTTAATTTACAAAAGTTCACTTTTAGAACATTTGTGCAATTTTTAGCAAGGTGAAAACTGTATCTTTATACAACTATGAAACTTTAGTAAACATATGAACTTAGTTTTAAAATAATTATGCTTGATCATGCAAATTAAGCAGAAAGTAACATTATCGTCCTAAATCATGCAGAAATAGTATAAATACCGCATAGTCAGTTGCTTTAGAGATAAATAATTATGGGTTAGTCTTAACTTACGATTAATACAAAAAAAAGTACAGTTTCAGTTTTATTTTGAATTGAAAAAAATGTATTTTTACAGCAAAAAGTGTGTAAAATGGAAGACATATATTTTTTTACTTACTTAACATAAAACTTACAGTTAAAATAAAGTTAGCTTCTCAAAATATTGATAAAACTTATTATTTAAAAGTCTATCAATAAAATATTCAAACATTAATGAATTACGGACATTAAAATTAGGAAAAAGGAAGATAATGACAGGCTTGGTAATGATACTTTCTCATATTTTAGCAATCAAAAGGTAACGATTAATAACTTTAATTAATTACAAATTTAGACCATAAGTTGATTTATAAAAAGAATATTGGATTTATTAAGATTAAATAAATAAATGAAAAAATAAATAAATAAATAAATAAATAAATAAATAAATAAATAAATAAATAAATAAATACATAAATAAATAAATAAATAAATAAATAAATAAATAAATAAATTAATAAATAAATAAATAAATTTAAGGATGGTATTGGTAGCAATACAATTTTTTTTACTAACTATCATTTTCCGCAATCCTAACTAAGATGTATAATGATATTTCCAAGCAGTATTATTATTCCAATCACGATCCTAAAATGACTGCTGTTCCCATAGTGTGTTATTTGAATCAGAAGTGTAGTTTATAGGACAAGAAAGGATTAAAAAAGTATTGGATGGTATTCACGAAAAGAAGCAAGTATTAGTAAAAAAATCATATAACAATTTTTTAATGCTTTTTAAAGGCAATGTCACAATAGTTTTGGAATTGAAATGTTTGATGTTAAATAAAAATAATAGTTC
The DNA here is from genome assembly GCA_963978545.1 of Linyphia triangularis. Classification (NCBI taxonomy): domain Eukaryota; kingdom Metazoa; phylum Arthropoda; class Arachnida; order Araneae; family Linyphiidae; genus Linyphia; species Linyphia triangularis. Next base: position 22,063,807 of record OZ021725.1, read on the forward strand.
AAAATATATATGAAATTTTACACAGTATAACATCGACCATGAAAGATCACGTTTGTCGAATGAGACGTGGATAGTAACGGCATTTCAGTATAAATTATGTGTATTTTAAAATAATTTTTGAGAAAAAAACAATTAAATATACATTTTATCAATCTACTGAAAAGTACGAAGAGCATATAAGAAATTATATGTTTGAAGGATTTCTTATGTGATTTGTTGACATGGAACAGCAAAGTGGATGTTTAGTGAGAATGACCCATATATACTTTTTTACCTTAAAATACATCTTGCTCATATCATTAAAGAAAATGTGTGATTGTTAGAAAATGTTTTAGAGGTCTTTGTAAAAATAAATTTAATTATTAATTGAAATAAATATACTACAATAAAAATCTAATTTCAGTGGAAAAAAAATATATGTCATTGTAATGAAAAATATGGAAATTACTTCTTGGTTGGTTGTGTTCAGATTATCTGGCGCCGTCAGCAACACAAGGGCTATAATGCGCCGAAACATTCGTCATTAGACAAGCCAACATACATTTACAAACATCCATGCCTAACACGGGACTCGAACCCGCAACCTCGCGGTCTAGAAGCTAGCACGCTAACCACTATACCGTTTGGTCGGCAAATTACTTCTTGCATGAAAATTTTATGCATAAAAACTTTAAAAAGTATAAAGTTACAAAAAACATTGATAACTCTTTTCAATGAGTTCTGATGCCTATGAATTTAAAAAATAAATATGCAATTAAGTGAAAATATGTGTTTATATTACTATTCGGAAATGTGTTACTAATGGAAGTCCATTGAAACCAACGGTTATTTTTTTAGCTTTTAAACTACTTCAATGTGAAACTTATGAAAAAGCACGTCCGTCTGAGATCAAAATTCCTAGAAAAACTATAAATTCTACAGTTAAAAGCAATGTGTCTCATATAAACGGTATAAATACAAACGAGTTCTTACCAAAATTCAACCAGAAGTTACAATTTCTAGAAACAATGAAAGGAAATCTACCTTCAATTTGTTAAACCAAAATTATAACTTTAACAGATGTATATCATATATCAGTTTGAGGTCTCTCTAAGAAAAACATAAATGTCAAAGTTTTTAGAGTTCGACCTGTAGCAACTTCAGTGGAAATTCCCATCTTTCCTGCAGATCGGAATTGGATTAGAACTTGGCAAATTGAAAACATTACCAAAAATTTGGACCACTTAGATATTTGATGAAACACTCAAAATTAACAGGATTTTGTTATCAAATGACATCCATCCTAACAGGGGAAAATTAATTTTTAAATGGCACCAAATTTTACATGCATTACATCTGGAGTTGATCTTACAAGAAATATGTACATAAGCCGTCTTTAAGTTGTTTTCCCTACAATGATTTTTAAATTATATTTCAAAATCAAATATATAATTTTTTTTTTAATTATTTTTTATTATATATGTGGGAGTAGACGATCAGAGAAGGGACGCTTGTTGAGTGTAGAATCCAGCTTTAATGAATCCTTACTGCCTCTTATCTCATACTACATTAGGCATATGCACCTTTCTTACGTATATTCACATCGAGAATGTTCAGTGATCTGTCTCTCTAATCAGAATGAGGAATACCTCCCTCTGCCGCTAGGAGTCGCCACGAGGGGTTCTCTAGTGGTGCGCCCCCTATCTCCACACTCGGTCATCTTGGCGAACTATGTCCTCATAGTTTATGTCTGAAGCTATCTGAAATAGAAAAACACAAGGAAAGCAATATGCACAGATACTTTGATTGTCACATCTATGATTGTTTTTGATTGGTGTCTCTTTGTAATGGCCAAAAAATTTTGCTCGCTGAGTGTAAACTTTAAATGTTTTGGGTTTTTTGCGTCTTTTCTTAAACTGTTCGAGGCTCTCATTATTCATTGAGGTTTCTTCAGTCTTCTTATTTGCATCTGATAATGATCTCTTCTTTTTATGTTTTTCCTTGACATCCTTCTGTCCTTCTTTTTTGGTTTCATCTTGTTGAAGGTTCATTTTAATCTTTGAAATTTCTGCATTTTGAAGTTTCTTTCCATGCTGAATATGTTCAACGAGAATAGAATCTTCCTTCATTGCTCTAACTTGTTTAGTTATCTTCACATCCATTTCCTTTACTTCTTTTTGTCTGGAACATAACTCTCTCTTCACTTCAATGCTGTGATTTTTCTCCTTTAGCTGTCTTTTCAAGTTTACTCCTTCTTCTAAACTTAAGACTGAGGGTTGCAAGACTTTATTAGTGGCACTCAACTCACATTTTACAAGAGTTTGGCATCGTTGACTTAACTATTCTTGTAGTAACTTGGCTATTTTCAATTCATTTTTAAGATGGATAATTTCTTCTTTAGCTGATCCAATTTCCATTTCACAACCTGCAATATCTTCTCTGTATTTTTCAAGAATTTCAGTGGTTTCTGCCAGTTCCTTTAAATTTTCCGATTCTCTTTCTTCAAGTTTAGCTTGTAGTGCATCACTCTTAGCTTCCAGTTTAGAGTATTGTACTTTGAAAGTAGCACCTTCTGTATGCAACTGTAAGATTTCATCTTCACATTCTTTTATCTTACTTTGAGCTTCGTTCAGTTTGCAATAAAGTTCTTCCATCTCTTTTTTGAATTCTTCATCTCCTCTCAGTACAGCATTCTCCGCTACTTCAGGAAGTTTTTCTTTAAAAGGCGTACATTCTGTAAGTAAACACGCCGCAATCCTACGCTTTACACTAACTGTTCCGTCTGGTACTACCAAGCCAAATGATTTCGCCACTGGTAAGGGATTTTCTCTCTTCTTTTCGCCGTCAAGGTCTAATCTTTCTCGGGTCACACCAGTAAGATGACTAGCGCTTCTGCATTCGGAAGGCGGAGCTACAAATTTCTCCTCTGCTCTGCTTCCTGATTGGCTGCCGCGGCTGTCGATCTTCTTCTCAACTGTCAGAATAAATTTGATTGACATCTTGCGGAGCGTTTCGCTTTTATTTTCTCTTTTGGCCTCGCCAGACTGGCGCCTGATAACTTGTAAATAAAAAACACGTGGATCCTCTCGGCTTGGATCTCGAAGCTGTCTGTAAAAGGATGGGTTTTCGAATTTTCCTATAACGTCCATTCCAATTATTAACTCATTTGTGTGGTCTTTGATGACGTATATTTTTGCATTGACTGAATGAGTGTCGATTTTAATGTCAGTATGGAAATATCCTAATGGTTGTATTTCTATATTACCTAACCCTTTTAGTAATATGTCATTTGTCATTAATTGAGGTGATCCTATTTTTATATACAAGTCCTCAGAAATGAAGGTGACTTGGCTCCCTGTATCATTCAGAGCAACTATTTCATGATCGAATATTATTACCTTCGTGGTGCTTTTATTGTCAGTGTAACTATTAATTTTATCAATTGGATTATTATTACTTTCATTTTCGGGATACACATTACTTTTATAATTAGGATAATTACTAATTACAGCTCTATTTGCCTTCTTTTTTGGACAGCTGGCCTGGCGGTGGCCTATTTCATTACAATTAAAGCATTTAATACCTTGATTTTTAACTTCAAACTGGTTAGACTTATTAGGCCACTCTCTATTATTTAAAGTACCATTATTTCTTTCTTTATACAAGTGGTTAGTACTGGTTTGAGCACGAACGAATGGACGTTCCTGTATATTTTCTCTAGACTGCCAGTGCTTCCTGTTTTTTTCTTCATATTTATTTTCGCGAAATACCGTATTCTTTTTAAAATTATTTCTAGTTGAATCAAAGTCATCGAGTTTGTTGACCAAAATTTCCCTATTTTTTATTTTCGGAAGTTCGTCCATAAAGTGTTCTCGAATTTCTTTGGGTAATTTTCTTTTTATTTGATCTACTAGCATTAATTCTTTTAAATCTTCAAATGTTGTGACATCAAGTCCGCTCAACCATTCGATTAGATAATTGTTTAGTTCAAACGCAAAGTCTCTCCATGTCTGACATTGTTCTTTTTTATGGAAGGAGATAATTGTATTCTGAACTGTTCTGGGCTAAGTCGGTATCGTCTCAGCAAAATGCTCTTAATGTGGTCGTAATTATTCGCTAGTGTTTCCGGCTCACGTGTTATTAAGCTTGCTATTTCAAGTGGAAGCAATGTAATTAAATAATTTACCCAAGTATCTTTCGATATTTCTAGACCACTAATTTGTCTCTCAAATAGTGTCAAGTAGATGCTTATGTCACTACCGTCAAACGGTTTCATATACTGTAATATATTTGGGCTTCTGCTTACTTCGTTTTCCCGTGCGTTTGTTACAGTAGCGCCATGTTGGCGAACTTCTGCTTCTATGCGCAGTTTCGCTAACTCGAATTCTTTCGCTTCTTTTTCTTCACGGTCATTTACAATTGTGTTTAACATATTTTTAACAAGGTTTTCATCATAATCGGCGTGTTCTGTTATTAATTTACATAATTGAGCGATTTTTGGATTAATGGGTTGTTCCAATCCCAGTTCATCTATTAAAACGAGTAAGTCATTCTTTCGTGCTCTGGCAAGAAACGCCATGTTAGTATAATCGAAAATTGTACTCACAGTTTTTCTGTTGACTTGTTACCTCGACTTGTGACAGTCAGTGCCTATGTTTCGTTATGGTCTCCCAGTGCTTGCTGGTCCTCCTCAATGATGTTGACCTCTTGTATTTGACACGAAGTTTCTTGGCTTCGACGGCGGTGTTCCAATGCTTGTTGTTTCCGCTAAACAATCCTCTTCGTCGGCGCTGACTTCGCTTTTCCGACGTGGTGGTTTCGCTTTCCGATGAGACGTGATTTCACTTTCCGGTCACTGTGCTAGCTGCTCCACTTCTCAGTGATATCGACTTCTTTTATTCGACACGAAATTTCTTGGCTTCGTTAGCGGTGTTCCAATGTTTGTTGTTTCCGCTAGGCAATCCTCTTCGTCGGCGCTGACTTCGCTTTTCCGACGTGGTAGTTTCGCTTTCCGGTGAGATGTGGTTTCTCTTTCCGGTCACTGCGCTGTTATGTCGTTTACACTGCTAGGTGATACGACGGCTTATACTCCGATCCCCGGTTCACTGCTGGGTGACTACGGTGCTGTTCGGTTTCATTTGTACTCGTAGCTCGTACTTCTGGTTTGCCCTTACACGTTCTGCCGTTTGGTTCTTAACGTAACGTTCTGACGCCTACTCAGTTCGTGATGCCGAGCCCCCATGTGGGAGTAGACGATCAGAGAAGGGACGCTTGTTGAGTGTAGAATCCAGCTTTAATGAATCCTTACTGCCTCTTATCTCATACTACATTAGGCATAAGCGCCTTTCTTACGTATATTCACATCGAGAATGTTCAGTGATCTGTCTCTCTAATCAGAATGAGGAATACCTCCCTCTGCCGCTAGGAGTCGCCACGAGGGGTTCTCTAGTGGTGCGCCCCCTATCTCCATATATATATATATATATATATATATATATATATATATATATATATATATATATATATATATATATATATATATATATATATATATATATATATATATATATATATATATATATATATATATATATATATATATATATATATATATATATATATATATATATATATATTAATTATAAATTTAAAAATGCTGTGTATTGCTGGAAAAACTGGGGATCAAATGACGCATATATACTTGCATGACCGTCAGTGCGTTAAGAACAATTTATTTAAACAAAAATCTTGTTTAAATCAAAGCATTAAGTGCCGACACATGCGTAAAAAATATTCCTTAGAATATTTTTAACCACTCACTAACTTCATATTCTATTGACGGATGGACTTTCTTCCAAAACCCATACTGAACACACATTAAAATGTCTTTCAATTAAACCTCTAGTCCAGTTATTTCACTCATTTCATACTAAAATACAAAGTTCGATCTCACCCAATGTCCGATACATTTTATATTCAATCTTGTTTTCTTTTGAACGAAGGATGGGTCGAAATTGGTATTATAAGGCCAATAAAGGAATGATTTGTTTCTTTTTTCTAAAACTAGCCATTTGTCCTTTTTATGATGATCCAGAGTTTAAACATTAAACTTTTATAAATAACTATTTTCAAAGATTTCTTATATCTTTTTATAAATAGCTTTGGATAAAAAGAAACGCAATTTTTTCAAATAATATGAGACTGCAATAGATAAGTTATCTTAGACAGTAATTAGACTGTCATAGACATTTAAGAGTATTTAATGAACAACCTTACAACGAAATAACAGCGTATTATTTAGAAAGTTTTGCTGATACCCTTATATCCAACATTTAAGGAAATAAACACAGTAACTCCCTTTCCTGACACATTTTAGTCAATTTATATGCTTAAATATACATTTCTTCCTTTAAAACATTTAAGACATTTTTTTACGTTAAAAAAAAACGTTAAATTTTTGGAAAAATTGAGTAAAAAAAAGTTGAACACCATTTAGTATATTTAGAATAAAAATAATTTGAAATGGAAGAGAATTACGTCTACCTAAGTTGAGTTAGACAAAAACAGCTTTTGGAACTATACTTATTTTATTTCCAAACAATTCAAAATGACTGCGGAAAGATCAATATTTTTTTATAATTAATCCAAAACTATGAGTGAAAAAAAAAAAAATTCTAGAGTAATATTTCTGACATATACGTTGATACATTAAAAAAAACAAGAAGTTCTGAATTGCGAAAGTTTGAATTTGTTTTGTATTGGTTTTTACAACATTAATGACGTAATGACATGAAGATTTGAGATTAAATTAATTATTTTCCAGCAAAATATGACCATTTTAAAACTAGACTTTATTTGTGATTCTCCTAAACTTGTGCCTGCATGATATGCAAAATAATAGAGATAATGTATCAATTTAAAGATAATGAATTATTTAAATAACAATTCATAAGTGTTATTATATATTATTTTAAAGACAATGTATTATCTTAGAGATAATGGGTAGATTTAGACGTAATCTTTCATTACTTGTAAAAATCTTAAAAAAAGTTTTGATTACAATTTATGATCTTGCGATTAATTCAATGAAGATTTTATTAAATCCTTTATTTTAACTTCGATTTTTGTGTGGATGTGTGTGGATGGGTGGTTGACCGGGCATGTCGATGGTGGGCAAATCTGTAGAGGCCTAATTAACCCCCTTGTCAGGCCTAATTAACTCCCTTGTCAGCATTCAATTGAGCTGAAACTTGGCAGATAGATTCGATGTCAATGACAATGTATTCTATCAAATTTTGGTAGCTGCCATTATCACTGAAAGGTCGCTTTTACGGAATACTAACCAACGAATTTACCGCTATCCAATCGCCCTGAAATAACATTTAACTGATCATTGAAGAAACTCTTTCTCGTTGTCAATTTTTTTTAAATAAATAAATTGTTTTAATCAAAATAAATAAAAGATATTTGGATGTGAGTGCAAAAATTCACGTTAATATTTAATGAATATATTTCAAAAGTAGCTTACTGCATATTTTGTTGATAGATATATTTTTAATATTTAAAATTAGATGCCAATACCAAGCACACGCTGGAAACAGATATGGCGCTTTGTTAATGAATATATAAACTGGCAGTGTATCTAATGAATTCATGTTAAAAACTTTTTATGGGTTATATAGTTTTGTAGGATAATTCCTTTAAATGTGTAAAGTTAAGTATCTAAGTTACGTTTATGAAGCAGCATTTTAAAAATATTGAAATACTAATATCGATAAAAGTAGGAAATGATGTTTTGGCTGAGAAAATTGTATGTGTTTATACTAAAAACATGAACTATCTTTTCCAATTAATTCATACAACTTTTCCATACTAGAGCGTAAAAATTCCGCTCTATGGTATATATCAATACATTTTTTGTTTTTATTTTCATTTAAATAGGTTGCAAAGATGCTTTCTTCAGGATTGAAGGTCGTGATTTTAATTGCTTTAGTTGCAGTTGTTATTACGAATGGTGAAAAATGTCCCAAGGATATTTGCAGTATTGTTCGATGCATTCCAGTGCAAGCAAAAGATTGCAAAGGAAATGAAGTTTACTACCCGAAGGGAGGCTATTGTGGATGCTGTGGTGCATGCAAAGAGCCCTAAAGTAAACTTAAATTATTTGTTTGTGAAATTTCTATTAAATATTAATGATTGGCTGAGGTAAAACTTCTTATCGTGGATATTAATGAGTTGAAAAAGATAATTCATGTTTCTAGACTGACAACATACTTGACTCAATCAAAACATCATTTCCTACTTTCATCAACATTATTTAATTAATTTTTAATTGCTACTTCATAAACGTAATTTCGATATTTAACTATACACATTTAAAACAATTTCCCTCAAAAATAAAAGTTTCATTGAGCTAACTGCAACAATCGCAATATCATAAAGTATAACTAAAAATGTTTGTTGTATTTAGTTACTAGCTGCGTGGCCCGTCGTTGACGGATAAACCCAGTTTTTGGTACTAAATAAAAGTAATATAAAAGTTTAATAAATGGAAAGTTTACAAAGCATGCTGTAGTAATATGTATAAGTATATTGCGACGCTAATCTGTCCTCTGGGGAAATGTCCGGCTGCCGCGAAGTCGAAGCTTCTTGGTTGTCATTTTGTAATTCGTTCCTCTTTTAAACGTTTTTGAAAAACTTTTTTGTCGATTTTGCTTAATGATGGGCGTTTTTTTCTAGGCATTGTGAATGTAGAATATTATTTGCGATTTTCAAAACAAACCAAACGAAGATTGTCATTCAGTTGCCATTCAGGAAATACTAAATTGTGTCTGCTTAAAAACACCAAAAAAAATTATTTCGGAAATTTTAAAACTCAATTAAAATTAAAAATATATCGCCTATTTTACTCCTGGTCGTTTAATTAAGCGATATACCAAATTTCATCCTAATCCGTTAGGTAGTTTTTACGTGAAACGGTCCCCAAATCCGTGTGACAGAAAGTCAGTTTTATTTATTTTCGGAAATTTTAAAACTCAATTAAAATTAATAATATATCGTCTATTTTACTCCTGGTCGTTTAATTAAGCGATATACCAAATTTCATCCTAATCCGTTAGGTAGTTTTTACGTGAAACGGTCCCCAAATCCGTGTGACAGAAAGTCAGTTTTATTTATATAGATTTCTATAATTAACGAATATCATTACGCCTAAATTAATCCATTATATCTAAGATAATACATTGTCTTTCAAATAATATTTAATATCAATTATACATTATTTTTAAAATAGTTCATATATTTAAATTGATACATTATCTCTAAAATGATGTATTATCTTTAAAATGATGAGCTATCTAAAAATAATGTACTTTCTTTAAATTGATACAAGCTCTTTGACAAATCCTCATTCAAAAGGTACATCCTCTATAAAGTGATGCACCCTCTCTAAAATGGTACGGCATTTGAATTTATATTGACTTTTTATTTGTTATTGGTTATTTTATATATACAGTAAAAAATTTATATTATTTCATAAGACTTACAGAATTAATACGATTAGTAAATATGAATTACACAATTTTTATAGAATATTATTAAAAGTGCCTGGTTAAAAATTAGTATAATATTATATCAGGAGTTGCGAAGAACAATTAATTTTTTTATTTTACTAGAAAAAGTTAAAAATGCAGTCTCTTTCATATGAAAAAGTTAATGGACAAAAGGCTATTTGAAAACAAGCATTAATATTGTTACTACTCATTAAATATTATATACGATAATATTTATTTCATGGGACTCTCGAAATATTTTATGTAAATTGAAATAAAAAAAAAAACTATTTCAACTGTTTCTGCAATATTTTTAATTTATTTTATTGATAACTTATTTTAGATAACTTATGATCTACTAAATACAATATGAATCGTGTATTTTGTACACACGAAATGGGGAAAGTAAGGGTGTCATAATAAGTAAAAATCCGTTAAAACTCAATTGGTTTATAATATTATATGAAATCACTGAACGAACATTATAATGATACATTTTGATTTCTCACAATCTTTGTTTTTCAGGAAAGGAAATTGAACTGTGTTCACAAATCAGGAAAGTCAAACCTCGAAGAAATTTTCCACTCAGCAAATAATGTAAAAAGTCAACGACAACATTTCAATAAAATATAATTTAATTGTATTTCGTGATTATTGTTTGATTTATTTCTTTTGTGTAAAATAAAATGTATTTTTTACATAACTTTCTGTTATTGCTGTAAAATATTGAAATTTAACCACTTTTATGACTCAAAATATGAAGCATAAACAAAGAAGAGAATTTTATATTCGTATATTTTATAAGTTTTTATGCGTTGGAAAATTATATGCCAGTATTTATGTGCCAGTATTTATTTTAGTTTTTACACTATACTAATGTAATGAAACGCTTATAGAGAAGCTTTATTCGCTATCTCTATGATATCAATAGTCTCAGATAAAGTAAAGTACGCAAAAAAAATCTGAACGATGACTATATCTTCAGTTTTTACTATCGTAGAATCTTGCAGTTTGCACCAAAATGTTTTGTTTACGATTTATATGTCTGGTGCAATTTTTTTCTTAGGGGACTGTTTACTAAATAAATTTAACTCTATCTTTTAAAATTTCAATACGAATCCCTATTTTTTATATTTTCATTCTATTTTGAATACTTCGTTTACCCTAAATACCAAATTTCAGTTCATGATGCTGAGAAACACGTCACTTATGAGCGAAAATGTTTTGGCCGATCTTCAGGGCATATATCTATAAATGGGTGGGGGGGGGGCAGAATCAAACGTTTGCATATGGTTCAAAACGTAATCTATTACACATTCTCTTAAAGTGAGCTTTTTTACATTTTTTCCATAATATTGAGAACCAAAAGTCAAAATGAATTGAAAGTTTTTTTGGAGGGGTTTCCGACCATGATTAATCTAACGAAAGCAAAAAAATAAAAAAAAAAATAATGTAATGTTTTTCTATTCAAAAAATTAAAATTTGTTTTATTAATTAATAATTAATTATTAAAACAATGTTTGGTGCAAAAGTTGATTGCTATTAATGTTTGGCATTTAACAAACGATCGTTTAAAACAAAAATTACTAAAATATATAAATTATTTAAGAATTTATAACTAAAAAAGTAATTTTTTCTTTTAACATTAATTTGTCAATTCTTTGATCTCATTTAAATTATTAACTACTCATTGATAAATTATGAAATTTAGTATTTAGAGGTTTTTTTAATTCTAAATCTAAATATAACTTTTTAAAGTTTGGTTTACTTTTAATATGTAGATGAACCCTTATGATAAAAAATAATATACAATTAATAAAGACTTTCCACGATTTACAACTGTACTTGACTTTTGTTATTCACATCAATTAGTATACAAAATAAAGCCATCGTTCGAGGTTTTTTTTTTAGTACCGTACAAAATACTACTTACGATACCAAACTAAATAGATTAAAAGAGATGAGATTTCATGTTATAATTCAACATTAAGTAACTAATAAACTTTATGTAACTAATAAACTTTATGTAACTAATAAACTTTATGTAACTAATAAACTTTATGTAACTAATACCAACTAAGTATCTTTCCAAAACTAATAAATGAAAAAAGAAAACATGCGTTAAGTATCAAGTAGTGGATGTTTTCTAGAGAAGAATTTTGCATTGAACTTATTGCCTTTTTAATTAACATCAAAAAATTATCTCCGTAAAATTTCCATTAAGATCAAGTCAAAATAAATTACACATTGCATTATTATTTACATTTTCGTGAATTGCTTCAGCCAATGAAGACCATTAACTAAGAAACATCGTGTTCAGATCATCACTACATTATTTTGTCCGACAGTCTATCAACTTTAACGGCTCTCAATCAAGTGAATAATAAATCACCTAGTGTCATCAATCTAATTGCCATCCAAATTCAATCAGTTTCAAAGAAAATTAAAAGTATTTTTCTAATATAGACCTCCAGGACATAAAGGTTGGTTGTTTTCAGATTATCTGGCGCCGTCAGCAACACGAGGTCTATAATGCGCCGAAACATTCGTCATTAGACAAGCCAACATACATTTACAAACACCCATGCCAGACACGGGACTCGAACTCGCAACCTCGCGGTCTAGAAGCTAGCACGCTAACCACTATACCGTCTGGTCGGCCTAGGATATAAAGGTATAACCGAAAATGAAAAAGCAGACTTTTCAGCCAAGAATGCTTCTGAAAATGTTATCACAAACTTTATTTCATTAGAAGATATTAATAGATTACTCAAATATAAATTCTTATGAGAAAAATGCCTCCGCATGGTCTGTAAGTAAATACGTCGGACCTTTTAACCCCCTCAGAACCAGTGGCAGAAGTGAGGGGGGAAAAAGTGGGGAGATGCCCAAAAGTTGGAGACAAGTGCATGACCCTCCCCCCTCCCCGATAAATTTTATAATTTCCTGTTTTATATTAAAAATATTAACTAGGAATGAAGTAATTTATACTTCCTGACACTAACATTGAACAAGGGTTGAAAATTTATTTTTATTTTAGTGAATATTCTGCGACTTAGCTTTTTTCTTGAAAGTAAGAGATAAAGTGAAGTAATAACTCAAAATTACATAGATAACTGTTTATTTAAATTTAAATAATGCTTTTAAATTTTGCATACTTTCTTTTAAATTAATAAAGATCTTTAATTTTTTTTTAAATAGTTTGTCTATATGAATGAAGAATAGAAATTTAACTTAAAAGTTTCTCCAAAGCTGAAAGTTGACGAAGCGTAACAGCATTAGTTAATAAAAATATTAATATCTTTATACAAAGTAGTATAATACATTTTTATAGCTGTATGATATATACCATAAATAGATTTAATTTTTACATTTGAAAACTTTAAATTACTTTTTCTTAGCGTCACTACATTTAAAGGTTAACGTTATTTTATTTAGTAGTTTTTAGACGGTTTGAGTGTTTTTAAAAGTGGGGGATGGAAAGAGAGCAAAAATCTCACACCACCCAATCAATCAATCAAACACCGTGTTAACAACTAAAAAAACAACAACAACTAAACAACTTCGAAAAATTATTACAAACACTGTAGGAATAATTGCAATGAAAATACGAGTATATCATTAATAGTGTGAATTATATCAAATGCGTCGAGTGCACCTCTGATACTCCTGCCAGAAAATGTTTATTAGGGTGGAGTGATAAGTTAATATTTCTATATTATAATATTTTCAGGCGGACCATTTTCAGTTTTTTTTTTATTTTTTTTTTATTGTTCTCTGGTAAAATTCCTTTTGAATCTTTTATATTAACTTCGAATTTGTGTGTGTATGGAGGTGTGACTACAGCTAATTAACCAACTTCCCGTCATCCAATCGTGCTAAAATTTGAGAGATAGATTCGTTGTCGAATAAAAATGCTTTATATCAAGTTTTGGGGTCTGTCACTGTTACTGAAAGACCCTATTTACACATGCTACTATTGTAGATTCAGTTGACTAAATAACATTCAACTTTTCACTCAACCAGTTTTTATCTAACCGAGCACATGGCACATAGATAAGATGTAAAGGACAATACTTTCTATCACGTTTTTGGGCTACCACTAAAAAGCCGATTTTACACGCATTTTTAGTGCCTTACGACAGGCTTATCAGCTTTTACTCACGTTCTATAATCCAGTTACTAAGTTTAATCCAAACATGAGCAAATTGGTGATATTTAATGACTGAAACCATACCCCTATTAAAATTGACGAGGTAAAATTTTCGAAGGGTTAACTAACCAATTTGCCATCATCTAATTGAGCTGAAACTTGCCAAATTGATGATTTGGAAAGAACAATGGATTCAATCACGTTTTGGGATAAAAAGTTAGTAAATAGTTTGTAATGGATGTTTTCTTCGTAATAGTCAGACTAAGAAAATTCAATCTGAGCTCAATAAGTTGCAATTGCAAATACAAATTGGCAATGCATGTAAATAATTTTTTTTTTAAATGTGGTTTTTATGGATTGTATTTTCTTATAGATATGCAAATCTCCTATTGTATAGAGATGTGTGATGTCTTATAAAATTTCTGATATATAAGCTGCATGTAGGATTCACTGAAGTGGAAATATAATTTAACTCCTCGAGATAGTTGGTCGTTTGATGTTCTCTTTAGATACAACCATTTCATAAAATTTTATATTTTCGAAGTGGAAAAAGTCTTTAACAACTGACATGTAAGTAAAAATCATATTTTGTAGACAAAAATAACAAGCATCCTTTTTTTCCCTATTGAAAACATTTATATGCACCTATCATTCTGGAATAAAAGAAAATCTGATTAGAGTTCAAAGATATTTTAGTTAATTGTTTAGAAATTTTAACTATAAAAAAAAATTGACAGAAACATTGTTTAAAATGACGATTATCTAAATATACAGGGTGATCATAAAATAACTTTGCCAATATATGAACCTCTAGTGGCCGTCCCCGTTCAACAGATCAAGATGAAATTTCAGGTATATTCAGAGGTATGAGCTCGAGATTCTGTGAATGGCAATAAAATGGCGCTCACGGTTACGGTTATAGTTACAGAAACTCGAAATTTTCGAATGGCAACACCTACTTTTTCTTGTTGCAAAATGCCATGCGAAAACCTTAAAGAGCGTTGGAACGGTACGTGTATCACAAAAAATGGACGCGTTATGCACACACACAAACACGCACACACACACAAAATAAAAACCAGTTCTGCGAATGGCCAACAAACACTCAATCGAGGTGTATGGTGGAAATTTCCATATGACACAGACCAATATAGGTGCCATCACAGGCAATTTTATCAATTTTCTAAGTGCAAATTTACTTCATGTGCCCCGATCATGTTTCTGTTGGTCGTCGCGGTGGAAATTTCCATATGACACAGACCAGGCAATTTTATCAATTTTCGGTGCTCAAATTTACTCCATGTGCCCCGATCGTGTTTCTGTTGGTTATTCACAGAGCTGTTTTTTGTGAGTGCATAACGCATCCGTTTTTTGTGATGCACGTACCGTTCCAAAGCTCTTTAGGGTTTTCGAATGGCATTTTGCTACAGAAAAAAGTAGGTGTTGCCATTCGAAAATTTCAAGTTTTAGTAACTATAACAGTAACCGTGAGTGCCATTTTGCTGTCATTCACAGAATACCGAGCTCATACGTCTGAATTACTGTACCTGAAATTTCATCTCGATCTGTTGAACGGGACTGCCACTAGAGGTCCATTTATTGGCAAAGTTATTTTATGACCATCCTCTGTATATCAGCATTAGCTACTACGCAACCCGCGGGCCGGAATTGGACCGCGACAGATTTTTCTGCTGTCCGCCGGCACTACAGAAGACGACAAAAAAAAAAAAAAAAAAAAAAAAAAAATCAAATTTCATGATACGAACTATTTTTTAACATAATTGTAATTTATCATAAATAATATGTGTTAACTATGTAGAATAGAGTACTACACTGCGTGCTGGAA
Source organism: Linyphia triangularis (assembly GCA_963978545.1). NCBI lineage: Eukaryota > Metazoa > Arthropoda > Arachnida > Araneae > Linyphiidae > Linyphia > Linyphia triangularis. The sequence continues at coordinate 22,079,336 of OZ021725.1, forward strand.
GAAACTATATAAAGAAGCTTTCAGCAAGGTGGTTTCCGTCAAGGATAAATGCAGGAATAACTTAACTGAATCTCATTTCAAAATTTATTAAAATTGATTGCAACAAATACTCCGAAAAACATAGACTCTATCATAAAAATAAACTCATCAATTTCGACCGCCATCGTCTCACAATTTATTTGGACTAATACTGAGTAATTTGTAAGTACAGTTTAAATACTTCTATTAAAAGTTAGGTCAAGTCGTATTATTAAGTTGAAACAAAAGATTCCCTTCTTTTTTAGACTTTAATTTACGAATAATAAAAACTTTTTTTTTAATTATTTGGAAGAAAAAAAAAAAAAATCAAATATCAATTGTAATTTTATTACGATAAAAAAAATTAATATTTTTTTCCAGTTTTCAGAAATGCTATAAATTGTTAAATCGATAATAATTAAAAATGCATATTTTGGTGTATCCAGCCATCCGGCCCGCCAAAAGCTTCAATATAAGTCATAGGCCCGCCTCTAAAAGTTTGTGGCGAACGCTGCTGTATATTGTTGGCCGGCTTATTCAAGTCCAGCTAACATATTTCCTTTTGTAAAGAGGGACGTTAGTTAGGTGGTCTCAAAACTAAGATGGAATGTTAGGAAGCTTTCGTTGTTAGAAGCGCAGCTGGTAAAAGATAAATTTCTTCGATTGAAAAGGCTGTCCTGACATGGCGCTGCATAAATCCGACTCGTTTGGGGTGAATTTGACATATAGGGACAATAGCGTTTGTATGCAATTTTATACGGATTGTTCGTTAAGGGACGGGGGTCGGCGATATTGTACACCTGGAATGTTAGGATCATAACAATGAAATTTACCCTTCAACCACTGAAATCCCGGGAAAGTTTACGGGTGTGACTTGATTCCCCCTGACGCCAGATTATTGGGTAAAACCCAAAAGTATGGAATTAAGTTAAAGGTAGGCCTTATTGGCCATTAAGGAAGCCTAGGGGTTTAGATTGGTTAGTCGGAAAAACCCGCCTTCCTTGGAATCACGGTAAAACGAAAGGAGGGGTAAAAATTAGGGAGACGAGAGATGAATTTTGAGAAGTGTAGGAGGCTTAACTTAGAGGCCCGGAGGGAGTTTTAGCTCGATGCTGTGTCCTCTTGTGGATTAGGCCGGAATTGACAAGTCCGGATCCGTAATGGCTATGTGCGTGTGCGCTACTGATATCGCCAGAACGACAGTCACAACGGTAAGTGTTCTCATGTTTTCTCCCATGCGTACGCAGATGCAACTCAGTTGATTTATCTACTTTTGTACTAATTGCGTAGGGAATAGAATTTGCTATTATCTATATATTTAATAGGCAATACGTTTTTTGGGGTTAGTCCGTCCGCCTAAACTGCTCAACCAATTTCAATGATCAAGGTGTCATTTTAAAGGAAATAAGCTGTAGATTTGCCAAAACGTGCCAAAATAATTTATTAACACTTTATTAATTAGTTAAATTTCAATATTTTTCATCATTAAGCTACTACAAAGCCTCAATGATTTTGAATATATGAATGGCAACATCCTTACGTATGTAAACAACAAACCCGTTACTAATTTTAAAGCTCTTTTTAAACTCTTCGTTTCAAAATTGATTTTTTCTGTTTTTCTGAAGTTTATTCTGAAGTTTTCTGAAGAATATTTTGTATTAGAGTAATTATTATTTTGAAGTATCTCTATCCAGAAAATGCCTCGCGTTGGACGTCGTTCTCTAACGGGGCGACGTGAACGAAACAATCACTCTCGGCGTAATACGTCTATGGCCAATTGTATGTTGCAGCAAGCCGAGCACGATCTTTTGATAGTTTAAGATTTTATGTCTCTGATACAAATGAGCAGGGGCATTTAAAATGTGATGAGCGTATCTTTACAAAAAACGTAGTTTATAGAGAACTTCTTTAAATTTTTTTATTATAAGTCTATTGTAATATTTTGAATAGTTTAGTCTTATTTATACTATTTGAATGCTACTGTTTAAAAGATTAAGATAATGTGCATGGGTTTTATATATATTTAGGAAGTGTGCATTAATTGTTTTGCATATATAAAAATGTAAAAATTATTTGTTTTGTTACAGATGTATATTACTTAGAAATCTATGATTGCTGTACTGATTTAGACTCTGTCAGACGTGCTTCAGAAACAGGATACATCTCTGGCTAATTAATGCTCTCTTTAAAATTTTAATTGAATATAAATGTTTTTTGCTTAGTTTATTATTAGAGCTAATACCTAATGTTCTTAAAAGGTGTACCAGGATGGAATTGGGTCCTTATCTATAAACATTTACATTTATTGTTCTAATTTGCAAACAATAAATTTTTTTAAATGCCATTAAATTTAATTGGTTATATTTCAGGAATTAATGGACATTACAATGTTATCCTAAAGGATTGTGTTCAAAATCTATAAAGAATGTTAGAGCATGCGAATTATAACTTCCTTCTCTGTCGATAAACAAAAATCCACTTTATCCTTAATACAACTACTCTTTAATTAAAATTTTACTATTCTGTTTATGTAAACTTGAATTTTCCGAGCTTAGTGAGGCGTTTGTATCCCAACCCAAGTGAGGCATTCAGGGGTTGGTGAGTTAGCTCGCGTTGTTTTTTATCAGAATAAATAAAAGATATTGGGACTTCAATGTAAGGGCATAGCTAATGAAGTTTTAAGTCAGAATGTTGGCGGATAGTATATTTAACTTTCTATTATGAAACTTGCAATTTGGGTGTTTTCTCTATTAGGCCTTACACTAAATTTATAAAAATGTGCTTACATTTTTTATGGCTGGCAAACCTGTTTGAGCGCAGCAAGATGTTTTAACCACAAATCCGAGCGCAACGAGGCGTTTGGGGGTTGGCGAGCGTTAGCGAGCAGGGGGCGAAGCCCCCTATTTATGATTTAATATGAGTAACTAGTATAAGATGTAGGATTGAATTAATAGGAATTGAATGTAGGAAATGGTGAATCACTAGTGCTTTGTAATTGTAGCCAAGGTCCGTTATAAAAGGGCAAATTAGGAATTTATGTAAGAATGATTTTATGTAGTGTAATAAATATTTATTCTCGTTAACCCCGTCTGATTCAATTGTGTTGTACTCCACTAGTATGATAAAAGGGCCGTTTGAATTAGACTTTTTACCAATCAGTGGAACCCTTCAGGAGGGGTTCGTTTTAAGTAAATTCTTAAGTTAATTACTAAGAGTGTTGCACTCATAACTGGATAGCCCTCTTAAACAATATGATAGAATATTGTAACTTAGTTTCTTTCGACTTATGCATATTGTTGAATTTCTCTACTTAAGTGTTAACTAAAAATAATAAAACTATGCATAAATTTATCAAATAATTAGACGATATGTGTTTAAGGCTATAAAAGTAAAACTTTTCATTATAAAATCTTTTTTTTCCTCTTTTTTTTTTCCAATTAATGTATATTTAAATATAGCGACAGTCAAGTAGCCTTTAATCCATACTTAATATCAGATGTTTGAATCCATGTATTTCGTATGCCGACCAAACGGTATAGTGGTTAGCGTGCTAGCTTCTAGACCACGAGGTTGCGGGTTCGAGTCCCGTGTTAGGCATGGGTGTTTCTAAATGTATGTTGGCTTGCCTAATGACGAATGTTTCGGCACATTATAGCCCTCGTGTTGATGACGGTGACAGATAATCTGAAAACAACCAACCATATTTCGTATAATATATCTTCCTACAGACGAGTAAAACTAAAAATGTGTGTACCGTTGATATTAATCTAATAAAGTAGGTAAAGGGAAAACACTGTAGAGAGAAAAAATTATATTCGTGTTCAATCATTTATATTTATTTTGACTACTTATGAACAAATTGTTTAACACATTACATTTGAATCATTCAACTAGTTTAAGCATTATTCCACCTATAATATATTAGATCAGCATTCGCCACTAACTTTTAGAGGTGGGCCTTATGACTTATGTTGAAGCTTTTCGTGAGCAGGATGACTGGATACACCAAAATATGTATTTTTAATTATTATCAATTCAACAATTTATAGCATTTCTGAAAACTGGGGAAAAAATTTAATTTTTTTTATCGTAATAAGACGAATATATGCATAAGACGAATTGACTGACAAGAAGACATCACAAAGATTTAATAAAGTTTTCGTTTTTTCTTTTCGGAGCGTTACATTAAACTAAATCCTACCAATTAATATGTTATAAATAGAGAGGTGATTACAAGTTTAGGTACCCCATAGGACATCATTCTGAATTTTTTTATAGAATATGTTAGGAAATGTTAGTAGATTATGAATATACTGGTCTGCCAGAGGAAAAAAGGCCGAAACATTTAAAATATCGATTTTGAATGAGATAAACTAAATTCGAAGGCGAAATATGTTATAAATTGAAAAAAAAAAGAGAAAAAGGGGCAAGTTGATTTTTGAACTGTTTCGGCCATTTCCCCTCCGGCAGACCATATTCTACTAACATTTCTCTACATTCAATAAAAAATAACGAATAATGTTTGATAGAATATTTAAACTTTCAGTTATCTCAATGACTTCTACATAAGTAATTCGAGGTGGGGAAAAAAAATTGAACATATACGTGAAGTAGTTTCTCAGTAAAGTAAGCAGTCAATAAGTTATGGGAAATATACAAGAAACACATTCGATTTTTAGCATCATTAAAAAATATACAGTCCTATGTCAGTCAGTTTATACTTATGTAATACTGTTGAAATCGAAGATGGTTTACAATTAGACGCGATAACGAACGTCGATTAGGATTTTTAGACAGCTAACAACAGCTGTGCAATTGTGTCTACTACACTGTTTTCCTGCCTGCTAATATCAAAATATGTCAATACAAGGATTTTTTGCATGAATGTAATTTCCCTCTATATTTCAAAGATCAAGTCTCTTGTAACATCGTAATTGTAAGTTCAGTTTTAAATAATGATTCGACTGTTTGATAAGAGTTAATGAGCCAATAATAAATCACCATTTTCTTAGGTGAGCTCATAAACGTAGTTGGCAAATCATTTAAAGTGTGTTTTAATTTGTATTGGCAAATGTTTAGAAGCTAATGGATATTTGAATACCATTCAGTTGTATAAATAAGACTTTAGAAAATGATTGCGTTTGTATTAAAATATATGCAAAGAATGTAATCCCAAATTAAGCAGTTTTCTGTTATAGATATACAAATTCCATTGTTTTCTCTCATTCTTTAGTCGGTTAACTTTCTAGTTGAGTTAGTAGTTAAGCTATATAACGTGGGGGGATTAGAGAAAAACAATCGATATACACAAAAAGACGGTAATATATTTTTTATACTTAACTAAATGAAGATTGATGTATTTTTCGAAGTTACTGTTAACAATATAGTATTGAAAACTTAACATTACTTATACATTTTTTTTTTTTTTTTGGAAACGCAGTACTTTGAATGCTTATATATTGTGATTACTTTATATTAAATTGGGAGTTTTTGTAAAAGACATTTTTTTATAAAGTGTTTTAATTTACAACTGTATATTTTATTTGGTATATTAATGCGAATGAAAAATGGTTTACATATGGATCGCTGTTAAATAATTTTCGTATCAATTGCATTGGAACATATGAAAGTAAAGTAATACATCACTTTTCAATTTAAAATGATTGAAAAATAACATTTGTAATGCAACATTTACCATACGTGTATTTCATATCTAAGCTGCTTGTTTCAATCGGTCTTATTATCATTCTATCTATAAAAATTATACTGTTCGACTTTGAATTCAAAATTTAAAACGTACCAAAATTAAATTTAAAAAAAGCAACTTCACATTTTACCATTAAAATTGCAATCACATTTTCACGACAAAAGTTTAATCTACAAAACCAATTTTCTGAACTTATATTAAGTATGCCGTGCCTTATTTGAGTACTTCAATTATTCTTAAACTCCTTTTTTCTCCCAGAAAATGCACAAGCTTTGGAAGATCTGCATTCTTACGATACTGGTCACAGGTATTGTTGCTGAATCTGAAAAATGCTCAAAAGATTTTTGCAGTCGAGTTCGTTGTAAGTATGTCGGCGAAGATGAATGCAAAGAAAATGAAACTTACGAACCCAAAGGTGGCAATTGTGGATGCTGTCCTACATGTGTTCCTCGACCAAGTACGTGGCATAAGTTTAAATGCATTTACATGAGTCAAAACACGTTTTTACCCATACTTGTTTGATTACAAAATCTGATTCTCCATCAGAAAATTAAAAGTCTAAATTCTTTTATAATTATTACACTTTGACGACTTGATCAATTAATTGATTGAGTGGCAGAATTTTATTAACGTCTATTTATTTGTAACAGGCTAAGTTCAATTTTCTGACAAACTAATTTTACCTACTAAAATTGACGGCCTGAGAAGCAAAGGGTACCAAGTGATTTTTTTTAATGAATGGAGATAAGTAATGCATTTGAAACTTTGAAACTAAAAATATACAAATATTAAAATTCATAATAGGCAAATGTAAAATTCTCTAGTGATACCTTCATTCCAGAGGTTAGTATTTGAAAACCAAATAATTTTAACAGAATTTATTATAAATAAGAAAATTTAAAGTGTATTTTCCCAAAAGTTAAGAAAAGTCACTTAGACATTTTTAAAGTTTGTAAGAAAAATAAATGCAAAATCATATAAAATCTTGCTGCGTTAATTTTCAATAGTAAACAAATTGCTAAGGATAGAAAACTCTGATATTATATTCTGTTCCATTAGTAGTGGTGACTCAAGGTCATTAAACCCTCTTACGTATCCATACGTCTCATACAAAGTACATTATTTCTACTATTACTATAGTTGATAAGTAAGCAAATTTGATTTCGGAAGCTAACCACTTCATCACAAAGTGGTCATAACTGCCTGAATTTACGTGGTGAAATTATAGGTAAAGAAATCTTCTTATGGAGGGAGAGAGTGTTCTTATTTTCTGGTTTTTTCTATAAACAAGGACTGCGGTCTTATTTCTACTAAAGTTTCCGAGGAACTGATACAGAAAATATTCAAAATTAAGTCATCTTATATATTGGGAAAGTTGACTTAGTAAGTGATTCAAAAACGGACGTGTTTGACCAAATAACGTAAACTAAATAATTGGAGGTGGAACATGGCGCAGCTTTCAATCGCACTATAATACTGTTCATGATGGCTTTGAAATTTTATATGGACTTACATATTGTATTCTTTGCGTTTTCATATTTATTTTCTTACAAATTTGTAAAAAAATAAAAAAAAAAAATAAAAAAAAAAAGAGAGAGAGAGAGAGAGAGAGGCCAAATCGAAGAGTTAGGCAATAATTATTTTCAAAAAATAGTCTAAACTTGCAGCATTATATTGGGGGAGAAATTATGTGTTAATTTCTAGTTTTGGAATATAGCTTTTGTACCAATAAAAAGAAGCACGTGACCTTTGAATATGCGAAAACAAAAAGATAGCGCAGAAGCTAATAAGAAATTTTTTTTTTACCAGAAAGTTTTAAGGCGTCTGAGATGTCCATTGAAAAGTGATGAAAATAACAAGCACTTTAATTTGATACACTTAAAATATTTATTAAAAATTAAATTTTTTTAATATTGTGTAAATAAAAGTTATTTCTGATTTTTATACAAAATTTTTAAAAAAATAAAATATTTTGACACAATTACTTTTAATGAAGAACCTCTTGAAAAAATACTTTGAGAGTGAATTCAACAGGGAAATTGAGTGCATCATTTGGATCTTCACTGACAACAAAATTGGTGCTATAATAGAGTTACCATCAATCAAACCGATTATCTTCATATTTATTAACATAGCGCTCATTCTGTTGTCAGCATGTGCTTGGCGTTTACATCTAATTTCAAATAATAAAACCATCCTTAAAAGCAAAATATGCGGCAAACTGTGTTTCAAAATTTATTTATCAAAAATGTACACGAATTTATGTATTCACGTCTAAAATATATTTTATTTAATCTGATTAAAACAATTTTTTCAACAGGAAAGTTTCAGCAATGATCGGTTAAAATTCTTTACCTTACAGCGTTGCTACTCAACGTAACGTTGAATTGACTGGGAAACACTCCATAATGAAATTATGCATTCACATAAAATTATCTTTTTTTGTTGTTGTTATGATTAAAACAGTCATGTCGACAGGTCACTACTAACTCGTATGCCAAAGTTGAACATCTTAGGTCAATCCGTTCTGGAGTTACGCTGCCACAGGCTCACAGAATTTTTTCTAAACCACATTTTTTCAACAGGCTCCGAAACGTGTAGAAATGAATATATATATATATATATATATATATATATATATATATATATATATATATATTGTTGACCGAATTGAATAATTTCATTACCCTATGCTAGCATGTGGGTAATTGAAAGTAAAAATTATGACGGCTGATATTCTATTGTGCTTAGCATTTCTTAAGTTACATCACGTTAATATAACTTTTCCAGCCCAACAATGTGATCGAGATATTTGCCAAGTAGTTGATTGTGCAGAAGTCACAGAAAAAGATTGTAAGGAAGATGAAATTTATGATTTAAAAGGAGGTTATTGTGGATGCTGCCCCGCATGTGTTCCTCAATTAGGTAACATGTTTCATTTTATAAATCTCATTAATCAAAGAGTTCAAATCATTGTTACAAGAGCTTATGATGCTTTAAAATCCAGTGTTTATGATAACATTGAAATAAGTAGATCCTTAATGTGTACTAGTTGTTTGCAGTAGAGTTTGTGGCGGTCTCGTGTACAAGTAATTACTTTTGCCTAGTGGTTAGCAAGTCCCATTTTGGAGCTGGGGGTCCGCGGTTCGACTCCCCAGCTTCCCAGTCTTCGCTAAAAGTTCATTGTATGAAGACCAACGCAGAAGATTTCAAATTTGTTGATTTACACGGAGGAGATAAAAACATAACTGTAATTTTAAACCTAGCAACATAATTTAACGCAGATTAAAGTTACGAGAAGAGGACACAATTTTTTATAATTACAATTGGTAAAAAATATTAACCGACACAGGCAAACAATTTCTAAACATTAACTTTTAAACACTTATTAGTTTGCGATGTCGTTAATAAAAAGTAGTGATCTTAATCATTAACCAGTGACGGTAAGCTTAGGTTCGTTTCCTCATCGAATACCCTTCTGGATTTTCTATAGAATGTAGAGAAATGCTTGTAGATTATGAATATATATTTGATCAACCGGGCAAGGCCGTTTCCAGGAGGGGAGGGTTCAAAGTCATTTCGAAATATTTACTATTATACAATAAACTGTATACATTATACTCCTCTGTTCAACTCACAAAAAAACATATAGTAAATTTTGCCAGTATTTTTGTTTGCCAATGTAATAATTGTCGCCAAAAATATTGCAAAACTGACAATTTGAAAGAAAAAAAAAATGTAAACTGATTTAATTTATTTTAGTCGCTTATGTCAAATTTAATTCAATGACCAATATTTTAATCTAATTGAAAGTTGTGTGGTGTTTCACACTCCTATTTTAATTTATTAGTATTAGTACTTACTTTTCCATGTGCTTTGCTAGCATATAAACGTGTTTGTGCAAAGGTTATATAAATACGTCACTTAACAAACGGCGTGTGCCGTAGGCGTGTGCCGTTACATATGTACCTTAAAAGTAGCGGGGTTAAATATACATCGCTTTCTGTACGATTTTCGGATCACCATATTATTTTTAGAAGGATATAAGCACATTTATAAAAGTAGAAATAAGAATCAAAATTAAAAACATCAACAAAGTTAGGATAAAACAGTACAAGTTGACATTGGCGCAAAAGCAGCACAATTGTAGAATTTATAACCAGTAAAAACATAAATTAGAATTAAAGACCAAAACATCAACAAAGTTAGGATAAAACAGTACAAGTTGACATTGGCGCAAAAGCAGCACAATTGTAGAACTTAAAACCAGTAAAAACATAAATTAGAATTAGAGACCAGTCGGGGCCACCAGTTCCATATGTAATTCTAATATGTACATTTTAACAAAATAAATGAAGTTTTAGTAAGTTTTTATGATTTCATGTGCATAAAGATTTGGTAATTTAAGAGAACAATATTCCTTCTAAGTAAAATATAGTTTCAATTCTCTTTGGTGGATTATTCTTACTCTTTTGTGAAGCATTTGTAGGCTTTTTTAAATCCTCGATAATTTTTCTATAAATTATTGAAGCTTATAACGTATTATATATATTTTGTTAAAATTTATATGATTCATATTTCCCTTATAGAACAATGCAAACCAAATACTTGTGCACTAGTTCGTTGTGAAACAGTTTTTAAAAAGGATTGCAAGAAAAACCAAATCTATGATCCGAAAGGAGGTTACTGTGGATGTTGCCCGGCATGCGTCACACAATTAAGTAAGTTTGAATTTAATTGTAAATATACGGAATACGAAATAATCGAAGGTACTGTATTACCCTTTTCATTACTTTATGCATGTAAGCAGTCTTTGGCAATGTTGCTTGTCTACGAAATTAATGAATGCAATCAAGCAAATGGTAGCCTTCCACGATTGGTACTACAAATGAAATACCAATGGTTTCACTTTCTTGGTAATTCACTTTATGTAAACAATTCTTGGCGCAGAATCCTCACAGGAGTTGGAAGTCAATATAAATACTTTCTTATACCTGGGCATCTACTCAAAAACTAAAGAAGCTACTTCACATCTGAATTAGTTTACAAGAACTAGCTGATTTATTAAAGATAATCTCGTGCAAAAATTATCTGCATTAGAATAACGAACGGATCTACGGAAAAAGGAGGAAAGCTTTCCAAGGGTGAACTGCTCTATATTTGCATCTAGAATGGGAGAAAACGCAGAAATATCCTGCCATATAGACAACACATATGAATCAAAATTATCTTGCTGTTTTGAAAACAAGCACCAAAAAAAAGGCGCTTGGGATAAATGTACACTGTCAAAAATAAATGCTTCAAAAAATATCCTCCACAGTAACTTTTTCCCTGGTACAGTAAAACTTTCCCATTAATTTCTGTTAATTTATTACAGCTTTGTATTGTTCTCAAAATAAAGCTACAGAGTAATAGGTCCCTACAAATACTATGAAGTGGTGCACAAATCTGATAGAAATTGTGTCTACTCCCTGTACCCTTCATTAAAATTTTAAAAATCCTTTAATGCTATATTTTATACACTCACAATCACTAATAGACATTTATCACTTGAATATCAAAAGAATATCAATATTTGGATTAATGAGGCTTCAATAATGGTACAAGCAGACACACGAGTATAAACAAAGGTTATTTCATACTTGAGCATTTTTTAAATAATGATGTGTCAAGGCAAAATTGCCTTTTAAATTTTATTTTTCAATGAATTCAAAATATGTATACTTTTGATAGTAAAATTCAATACTATGTATATTTAAAATCCATTATTAATTCAGTTAATATTTCATAGATTTTTAAAAATCAAGTAAATACTATTGATTGTAAAGAGAAACTGACTATAAAGAAAAATTTGAAATTGGTAAAGAAAGGATAGTCATTTACATAATGTGTACACCATAGAAATGGAGGAGCATTGTATGCTTATATAAATTCTTGTATTTGCAGAAAAAGGGCAGAAATGCAAGCAACCAGTACCAGGTGGTTCTCCTCTCACTAGAAGATGCAAACAAGGACTGGTGTGTGATTCAAATACAAACAGATGCAAGACTCCTTGTGGAGATTCCGATTCTTCAGATGAGTCAGATTGAAGCAATTTGCACTTTTTGAATAAAGCAGAATTCTAACCAGTAGCATTTATTTTTTAAAAGGTCAAAATAATCTAGCGTAATATTCCAGAATAGCTTTTTTAATTTAATGTTTGTCGGCTATATTGCATTACTATATGGAGAAAATATTCACAGTAAATATAATTGGTTAATTTTTGTTAGAATACACCATTGTTTTTAGGTGAATTGTAAATTCGGGTCAACTGAAAAAAAAAAGAGCATTATTTAATAAGGAGACACTCAAATTTATATCTTATGTGTCTTGACATTTTATTTGTTATTTATATGAAAACACATGGAAAATTTTGAATCTTATAGGCATCTGTCTTTACCTTACATAACCTTATATACTTGTCTCCAGCAAGTTTTCAAAAAGAAATAAGTTTATGCTTATTCCAATTTGTGCTGCTCTCCAATAACTGAAAAACAAACTTTATAGAAGTGGATTTCAAAGTTTCCATGGGTCTTATAGAGTTTAAATCGATACAAAACCCATGGGAAAACTGATGGGACATATAAGTCCCGTTAGTAAATAAAGGGTTAAATAATGGGGAAATATCAAAGTCTAGGTTTAAGAATCTTTTATTTCTATTTAAAATGTGTTAAGAATATAAAACACAATAAAAATAGTTAGATACCTTATATAATTTGCTTAAATTCAAATAGAGAAAAAATATCACAAGTTCTAATGTAACTGTTGGAGAATGTTAATAAGGTAAAAAATCTTGAAAATATTATAGATATTCTTATGCAAAGATAACAATTAGGATATTTTGAAAAATTATTTGTTTAGAAAAGAAATCAAAATTATGTTTGAGTTGGAAATTTTTAAAAACAATTAATTCAAAAAATAACACAGAACTCATAAAACTATAAAATATATTTTATAACTTAAAAGACAAACTGAATGTTACAATGTCAGAAGAATTAGCATTTTACATTAATCAAGAAAAATTTGAAAATAATTCACAGTGCATAAATTTTACATTTAAATAAAAATTGTGATGGGAGCAAAGTTAATGTAGAGAATGATTATCAGAGAAATATAAATCAATAATGAAGTTACATTCAATAACATAATATTTTGAAGAAATCAGGGAATGGATAGGAATAGGTGTATATAGTACATTTGGAATAGAAACTTTTCTAATTTAAAACTTGTAAGTATTAGTCTAGATTCAAGATTTCTAGAACACATACAATCTGAACTTTGACAGACATGTACTAAGAGACACAAGACATGGATACAAATTACTTATCAAATATTTCTTATATCATACATAAGCATCAATTAAATCTATTAACCCAAAACTATAAAAATAGTTAGAAATCAGATAAAAAATTGTTGGCATCAGTATGGCAAAGACACATGTAAATTTTTAAACTTAATTTTAGTGTAGAATATTTATTAAAAGTATTGTCCATCAGGAGGCACAGCAGTATTGCGATATGCACGGCAGCTAGATCATAAGGCAATATTGTTGATGACATGGCCCCAGTAAAATTGCTGATACAGCCTCACAGAATATTAGGTAGCTGCAAGACAAATGATTAATTACACATACAGATGTGATGTACAAGCCTTACAAAACATATGCTAGTATGTCCTCAGAGTTATGATTATCTAATATTTCACTATACATGAGAATTTGAAAATTGTACATTTTATCATTTGCAAGAAAATGCGTTAATGACAGTGGTATCAAAAGTCATTGTTGGCATAAGTCGCTTAGCTCAGAAAATATACTGAAAAAGAATGAAATGTCTACAAGTAATTGCACAATTAGGAAATTCATAGCAGTAGTTTAATAATCATTGTTGTTCACATCAGAACATAAAAAAAAAAATCTTGTTACTAACAGGTGAATCTAGTTTGAAGAACATTTACGACACTTCACTAGAGCAGTTGGCTAAAATTAGCGATCACATTACTATACAATCACAGTTGACAATGTGAACAAAATTCAGAAAGTCAAGTTAATAATATGCATGTGCTCACTTGAATAAGTTCTGTAAAGACAATATTTCTAAAGTGTTTTTAAAAGGGAATGGGGAACACAACATAATAAATAAAACATGTTAGAATCTGATATATTGCATAAGTATCAATAATTTACAAATGTGTTAACTATCTCACGCATGCTTAGATGAATTCTCTAGGATAACACTCATTCAGTTGCTCACATATTTGCACACTAGGACACATCCGATTCAACATCAACACTACTCCTCTTCAATGCTGTACCAACAAGTACAGCATTTCTATCTAAAGTATCTTTGAATCCTTCATGCTCATAGAAGAAACATCTTCCATGCATATTGTCCAAAAGTGCTTCCTTCCTTCTTTCATCAACACTAAACCAATTAAGGTAAAAGCATCTAAACTCAATATCCTAGTTCCTTTGCACCTTGCACATAAACAGGAGTCTTATCTTCCACTCATTTACATTGAAGACCTAACTCTTCCATCTACATAGCTCTCACAAACACCCCACCAATACAGAAGACTCGCCTTCCACGAATACAGAAGAACCGTCTTCCATCTTATAGAAGACTTATCTTCCACACAAATAGAAGACTCATCTCCTAGATACACAGAAGAACCATCTCGCACCTGCACATAAAGATTCATCTTCAACCCGTGTCTATCCATTGAGATCGTAGTGAGGAATTAACCTGTTCCTCTGTTGATGCATCACACCCCATTGGTAGTTGGGGCGTGCGGGGGGTCGTTGTCAGTAGGCCAGGGATGCCTCTTTGTATTCTGACCCTTCCATGGTGAAGAAATCTTCCAGCTTCCATTGCAGTGTCTCAAAAGTGGGCCTCTTCATGGGATCCTTGTGCCAGCACTCCAGCATGATCTCGTACAGGGCTGGGGGGCACCCAGGCGGACACGGCATGCGGTAGCCGTGCTCAACTTGGTGCAGAACCTCTGCATTCGTCATACCTGAAATGGATTTAGTGACCTTAGGTTTGAAAATCGCTAAAGAGCTGTTGTTAAAAATACCATATTGAAAAAAAAAAAAATTAAAAAAAATCATATTTCAATCTTGACTCTTGTAGGACATACATCAACTAATATTTAAATATACTTAATTATACTTCGAAAATTAAATGGTGGTTTCTCTGTCAATAGAGACTATTTTATGGTATCTGTGTAAAATAAAAATGTAAGTAAACTAGCCCAAGGGCTGAAGGGATAAATCATATCTCTGTCATCATTTACATTACTTTTCTTCTATTTTATCAATATATTTAGTCATCAAATATTTTGGATATAGAGCAGAATGATATTTATATGTCATAACTATTTGTATAAGTAGTGATTTATTAGAATATTGACTATTATATCTATTATTATAATTTTGTATTGCTGTATATTTATTAAAATCGCATTTAAACTCCAGGCCTTATTTAACCTTTTATGTGATATTTATCCATATATCCAGTATATTTATGCTAAAAATTAATGTTTTTTTCTCTATATAAATTGATTACTAAAGTAAGAAACTATAATTGTTTACTATAAAGTAACCTCAATACAGAACAGCATACATAGAAATAGTTTTTATGGAGGGATACTTCACGACAATAAATATAAAAGTGGGACGGTTATTTTCTGCAATTATACAAAGAGTCAATATAAAAACTGCTTTTAATTATTGTAATGAAGTTCACTATATTTGCTAAGTACTGTAAAAGGTTTTATTTACGGAAAATCCTAACATTACTTAAAAAGCATATGGGTATAGTTTTTTACATTATAAAACATTCATTACTGTTTAGATTCATTAGTTTTATTTCTATAGTGTATTTGGAATTATAGCTTAGCACATTTATCAACATCCTCACAGTTTAAATTCTCGTAAAAATTCACAAAAAGCGTTAAATGCTTGATTAAAAGTCCGTATAACAATGAAAACCATCTTTCTCCAACAGCTACTATCCTTATTTAGCAAAACAATTTTCAGGTAACCTGAACCAAAATAATTTAAAATTGACAAACATTTTTTCATTAACATTCTGTTATAGGGCTATTTACTTTAAGCTTCTGTACTACATTGTAATATTCTTTATACAAGGTATATATGTCCTTCAGTCTGTTCAGGGTCAATTTTCTCATTTCAAACTGGAAATGTAAAACTGCTTTCATCGAGAATTTCACCAACTAAGCAGTGGCGGCTCGTGGGTATTAAAAGTGAGGGGGCCCAAATTAACAATTGCATGTCATGGGGGAAAAAACATGCAAATATCAAGACACATGAATTTCATGTAATTTTGAAAATGTTACTTAAATATATATGGGAAAACAAAACTACAAGATTATTAAACAGTTAAATTATCTAAGCATACTGATATCTGATAAAGCAAATATTTCAATAAAAGGTATTATTATTACAAAAACGGCGCGACGTTTCGTTTGAGAAAGGACGACGTCAGGAAGGGTAAAATGAATGCATTTGCACCTTTTGCTTTTGAAAATTAAAAATGAAGCGAAGAATTCCTAGGCAAAAAAGTAAAGTACAGGCTTCAAATTATTCAACTGAACGTAAAATTAAGGCATATCTATTTATAAATTGTTCCGTAAGAAATCCGATACTCATTCACGGTTGAAAATTCCTGGTTTGAAGCTTTAGCCGCTTTGCACCCTTTCGTATGCGATCTGCACCCCCTTGCCACTGTCTATGCGTTTGAGGGTTTAAATTTTTTATTTATGGAGATTATTTTAAGGATCTTCTGGTCTTCCGGGAAGCCTACCAAGAGCTGGACGCTATCTCAATGACCAGTGGTCAGTGATTAGGAACAGCCATAAGTACAATATTATCGGGACTCACTGCAAGATAAAAAAAAAAATACAAAAAAAAGTGTTAAAAATTACCTTTTTGCTCCCCCCCCCCCCCACCCGTCAAATATAACTAATTACTCCAAATCATATAATGAAAAGCATGTTATAATTAATAATTTTATTAAATTAAGAATAGAGAACACATTAAAATGAACTCATGTCGATTGGCCGAAGTGTAAAAGTTAAACAGCCTTGAAGATAAAACTTTTTTAATATAAGAAAAGTTACCAATATTTTCAACAGCATAAAACATTTTATGTACAAACAGGTGGCTGGATTAGATACCAAGAGTGTAGGAAGCAAAAGCTTTTTTATTTTGTTTGACATCATCATAATAAATTAAAATACTAATCACAAAAAAATAAGTGAAAGTATGAAAACCGATGTCACTCAATTTCTATTCTGTATTTAAGAAAAAGAAAACAAAGAGTTAGGGAAGAGTTATAAAATAAATAAAGTCAAAACCTTGGTTAAAAATTCTGTAGAAATCACAGGGGAAAAATTTTCATCAAATATTACATGAATCATAGAAGAAAAAAACACAAGAAAAAAAAATGCTGACAGCAACAATTTCCCTTTTCGTAACTTTAGAGTAAATACTTAAATAAATAATTTTATATTGTTTTAAAATAATTTAAATAAATCATTTTAAAGACATCGGTATTGCTCCTAATGTTCAAGCCAATGATATTTCATGAATCAATTCATGCAAAATAATTTTGGCTTAACATTAGAACTAATGAAAAATGCCATTAACTTAGAATGGGCAATATTTATAAATTTGCAACCAAAGTCAAAGGTATTGTTATATTGACCAGTTCAACAGTTTTAATTTAAATTCATGATAAAATGAATAATTACTTGATTTGAGGATGAATAATTACTTGAAAAATGCATTGCATATGCATCTCAAATTTGAGATGTCTACTTACATTGAAACCAACCTGCAAAACATCCGATGGGGCTCGATTCGACGACGTTTCACATGTAAATTGAATATATTGCCTCTGGTCAATGAGTTTTGACATAGCGATAAATAAAAATAGATATTTTACCATGATTCTTGATATTTTGAAAAGAAGTTGAGCAAACATGGAACTCGCTTCAAATTTTAATATTTTATTTAATTCAGAATTTATTTTGAGAATTGGGTCCTACCTAAGTTAAGAATAAACACAGTTTCTTCAATTTTAAGAATGCAAAAATTTTATTTGACAATTTCAAATTGCTTGTATGATTTTGCTTTTTAAAGGGTGTAGGTTCATGACTCAGATTCTTTACTAAATGCTCATGAAATTTTTTTTCTGGTAACAGTAACTAGGTTTGCTTTATCTACATTTTACATATTATTTGGGAGAGAGGGAGGGGGGTGTTGAAAATTCTGTAACTGTGACGTTTATCTTTTAACTTTAACACAGCATTATACGATGGCTTAGTTCTAGTGGAGCCACTTATTTAGAGAAGAACATTTTTTATTCTCTGTATAGAAATTCTTCCGTTGATGGCATCGGAACGACATTTAAATACTCAAACATTTTTCAGGAAAAAGTAAATATCTAAATAAAAACAATTTGCAGAGAAAATCTTACTCTTACATTTTGAAAAACAAAGTGCGAAAATGAATGCAATGGATATTTATTGTAACCACTTTTTTCGCACCGTCATACTAGAGGACCAACGTGCAATCGCTGTCTCTACAAAAAATGACCATTCCTTTACAAAGAAGTCCACCCCAGAGCAGAGCTATCAGGGATGTTTTAGAAATTTTGTATTTATGCTTTGGCAAAACAGGATGTCACATGAAAGTCGCAACCTAATATGCCCTATCGGTTTCAAATTCAAGGTCGTCCGAAGAAGGGGTCATTTTGTCCCCAGGAAAACTAGCATTTTAAGAGAAGGGTCGCTTTTTTGCAGTAATTATTAACATTTATTCGAGTTTGTTGCAAGAGCTCCCTGCTCCCTTCACAATAGTTAATGTCTAATGACAGAATAAATAAGTTTTAAGCTGTTTTTTTTTTAATATTAAAAAAATCCCACAACAAAACAATATTAACAAGCATATATGTAAGTGGGGCCAGGGTCCAAAAAAGTGAGGGGGCCCAGGCCCCCCCCTGGCCCCCTGCACCAGCCGCCACTGCAACTAAGTAATGTTTGTGTTGCCAAACCTTGCCGAAATTGGAGAATTTTTTTTATTGAAATAATGGAATCTCAAATGACAAATTACATTATTCTACTTCAAATTTCAAAGCAGTGACCAGTAGTATAAAAAGTTTTATGATATTCCATACTCCCTGTGTCAAGAAAGTTGTGGGAAGTTCCACATTGTGAAACACGATTCTAAATCGGGGACTACTAGAAAAGGAATGAAAAATTGCATTATTACTAATCTCGCCCCATTTAGAAACCAGGTATTTAATTCATTTCAAACTGTTAGAAACCTTTTCTTTAAGGTATTTTAAAAATAATTTTAGCAAAGAAAAATATTAGGAATTCATTGAGTCAGTTGGATAATAAACAGCAAATGTAATTAGCTGCAAAATGTGTTAGGCATTGCGTCTGTAGCTTGGGGAAAACCAACCTAGCAGGTACAAGCCATTTATCACTGCCCCCTGTCAAGCAGCTTGCAAATACCCCTTTGTGTCTTCTAACAGAATGGCTGGCCTAATGTGAGGTCAAAATTTCTTCACCTCACCCCAAATCCGAAACTGTCACATGCCCCCAACTTAAGGACCAAAGTTCCATGTGACAGCGTGTGTCACAACCCACGGGAAATGGTTAATTACATTCATATTTTAAATACAGTCGAACCCCGCTATAATGAACACTCGGTTATAGTGAACTTTTTTAGTGGTCCCGACCGAGCTCCTATTTAATGTGCTGGGGGGACTGCTGGGGTAGTGGTAGCTCGTTTATAGTGGACTCAAATTTTATTTCCAAAGATTTTTTTTTCAGTTTTCCAACTTCAAACTGGCACGAGTTGGGAGTGCAAATAGCAGCATTCCTTTACATTGAGTCAAATTTCACTCGTTCATGCTCATCGTCTTGAACTAAAGGGAATAACTGGTTAAGCAGAATTTCCCTTTATCCCTTCTCCTGGTTGAAGGAACAAACCCCCCTTTGTCAAATCCCCTTCCCCACAATTTTAGGATGAAGCCTCTGTCCACTATTGTTAAACACCCTCCCCCTTCAAGCCTCTATTCTTTACAATCAATTAGCAGTAACAGTCCAAAAGTCTCCAATAGTCCCTTGTTTTATTGTTGTTTTCTTCATATTATGAACAATTTGAGATAAACAGACGTTTTTTTAAGAGCTGCTAAAAATTCTGTAATTCCGTAAAAAGAAAAGCATTTTGAATTGAGGATAAAGTTAAATTTACAAACGTATTGAAGATGGCACCAATCAATTGGCAATATGCAAGGAATTTTCCTTATCAAAATCTACAGTGTGAAGTATTTGGAAAAATCGCAGTGCGACTCTCAACTGCACATGAAAAGTAATGGACTCTTCGAAGAAATTACGTCGGGCTGTTTGACTAAAGAATCATGAAAGAGAAAATGTGGAAAAAGCTCTGTTAATTGTTGATAAGAAAATTGATGAACTCTACTTAAAATCGAATTGTATTCTATCTAAAATAGCTAGTTTCTTCCAAAGAAGTAAAGGTAAATTCAAATTTTAGTTATGTAATTATTTTCCTTTATAATATTTGAATAATTATCTATTTACTTAAGTAATAATTTATAAGAAAATTATCGCAATCACTATTTCTAGCAATACTACTGTCATATATGAAAAATATTTTTTCAAAGAATTTGGATATAGTGAACTATCGGTTATAGTGGACTTATTGTTGGGTCCGCAGACAGTTCATAATAGTTCATTATAGTGGACTTATTGTATAAGAAAATCCAACATTTTGGTTCCAAACTTCTGGAAAAGGTTCATATGAAAAAATGAAGGACGAATGCACCAATTTTAGTTGTGGCTGATCAAACAATATATATATATTTTTGTTTATATGTGATTAGCATAATAAGAAATTAGCTTAAACAATACAATGATAGTATTCTAAAAATATTCAAATGAAGAAAAAAATCTACATATCTGTTGAAAATTTTAAAAAATGTAAACCTAATGCAATTAGAAAAAAATATCAATTCTATTAGGAAAAAAAGGGTCCTTTTTAACACTCACTAGTTTACTACTAGTTTAATTCAATCGGTTTTGAGATAAGCTGAATTTTTTTTATAAAAAAAACAATTGGCATTCCTTTTATAATTTTTGCATTTTAACAAGCTGGACCCAGAAACTTTATACATACAAATTTTGAAACCAGTGTATTTTTATAGTAACTACAAACATATCGAATCAGAAAAGCCTCAAATATTAGTAACGTGTCAAAACTAAAGTCCAATATTGCATATTTCAACAAATAAAAAAAAAATATTTTTACCAGGGTATGGTATTCTTCCATAAGTTACGAGCTCTGTGAGAAGTATTCCGAAGGACCAAACATCTGATTTAATGGAAAATTTACTATAGTTAGCAGCCTCAGGTGCTGTCCATTTTATGGGAAATCTAGCTCCAACTCTTGCTTCATATTCATCCTCCTATAAGAAAAAAATCATTTGAATGAAAATTATTCGAGAAACATAATAGCCTGCTTCAGGCATTCCTGTTATTGTAAATTTAAGTGTTATATAGCAGAACTTTTGAAAGTTGACTAACAATAATGAAACACATTACACATGTGTGTACAAAAAATTGAACAACACTATGAAGTTGTAGCAAGTGATTACAACATATTGTACAACACTACAATGTGTGTAGTCATTTGCTGATGGGTAACAAGTAGCTAAGAGTTTTTATACACAAGATGGGAAAAACAATTTTAAAGCATTACCTATCCATCTTGTATGTATGTATGTATATTTAACTGGATAGTGGAAGAACATAATTCTTTAAATTTTGCCACATTGTATTGGTCAACAGTGATATTGCTTCTTAGATACAGAATCCTATCTTGAATATTTTTAATATGCTAGCATGGGTATCACCTTAAAAAAAGTAAAACGTCTCTCATATCAGTTATATGGACGTTTTATATGTTACATAGATGCTACTCAGCAATGCAACACAATTTTGTAAGATAAGTACAAAAGAAAAAATATTTCATCATTCTTTTACTCAATAAAGTTAGCATTATACATAAACATCAAGTTTCTATTAGCGCTTTGTGATAGTGATTGCACAAATGCAAGCAAGAATCTTTTCGATTAAAATGTCCGAATGATAAAATTTTCCTCATCGTAATCAATCTTTCGCAAGTATCTTTGAAAAAGTAGAAAGCCTTGTGTTCTACAGTAATATTGATGACCTATTATAAAAACTTGACATTACATGGGCCCTATGAATGGCAGTTGATTACAGAGAGATTAAAACTGAGTCTCAAGATTGTTTTGCTACATAATGGGATTTTGTTTCCATCCATACCTATCGGACATACAATTCACATGAAGGAGACATACAACAATTTATAAGTGATATTGGTTGGTTTGCACCCTTAACGACCTATTTTTTGGACAACAATAGCTAATCAGGCCAGGACCTACAGCGTAACATGGATTCCGAACCCTAACGAACATCAATCCATGCTAAACTCAGGATTCCAATCTGGCACCTTAGGCATGCAAGGCCAGAGAGCCATCAGGTAAGATGTTAGGCCATAAGTGATAATGGAGATGGCTAAATACTGAAAGTATAACTAGCAGATCTGTGCTGACATAAGGTAGTGGCTTTGTTGATAGGTTTGCAACAGGGATGTACAAAGTATTGCTGTTTTCCCTGTTTAATGGATGCCAAGTGAAATCTATTTGTACTACATCAATACTTTTAAGTTTGGAAAAATGAAAGCCCAACACCCACTATTGATAAAGCTACGATAATCCTCATACCTCCAGTATAAATCAAGCTTGACCTTATCAAAACTCGGTAAAAGCCATAGAAAAGAATTGACTAACATTCATGTACATGTATAAAATATTCCCTCATCGCAGTGAAGCCAAATTTAAATTGTTTCAGTTGGTTGTTCGATTAAACAAGTCCTCAGAAGATCCCAAATATGAGAAAGCACTTCAAAATAAAGAAAAACAGGTTTTGGATGCGTCCAGTCAAGTGGCTAACTTAGAGGAGAGTGTGAAGGATGAAAATTATAAGTAACTGGTGGAGGATACGTTGGCTTTTGTTTCATGATTTTAGTTGCAATATGTCTAAAAAGATTCACTTTCTTGACTATCATTTAAATTATTTTCAGAATAACAGCGGGGAGGTCAGTGATGAGCACTGCAAATATTTTCTTCACAATATTGTCAAGATTTAGCCACTACACTAAAACAAATAGTCCACATCAATGCTGGCTGAATATTGTTGGAGCACTCATCAGTGATTTCTCTTCGTTCAGGGATAGCAGCCATATTTTGAGAAAAATTAGTAGTAAAAATAGGAATACTAAAAACCAAAAAATAGGAGAACAAAAAAATAATTTTAATGCTATTAAAGAGATTATACACATTTATACAGTAGACTGTAGTTTTCTTTTCAAGTTTCTTGGATAATGAATTAGTTAATGTTTGTACTTTTGTAGTTGCAGTCACTATTAATGTTGAAGAGATTCTCATATCATGGAAATCCTTACATTCATCCCAGCTTTTAATCTTTCGCTACCCTCTGCTAAAACGCTTTGGGAGCATTCAAATTTTCTTGCAACAACTTTATGACAATATCCATCTCTGTATTTATTTAGTTTTGTCTTGTTTACATTTTTTAGCCAAATTTGCTTGTTGTTTTTGTTGATCTTCCAACACCCTCTTTCGCTTCAGCTCTTCTAAAGCTTTCTGCTCCAATGTCTTACATTCCACTTAAACAGAATGAGCTGAGTTCACCAATGGTGGCTACAGAATTAGAAACAAAATTCCCTAACATTTCCCTGATTTACAGAAAATTCTGTTAAAAATTTCACGATATGCACCTCTGTCGATGTTATCATTCCAAAAACGAAAATATGGCCAATTTAAAAATATATAAATTTAATAAGTAAATGTCTAGGCATACAACAGAATGCAGGATTTAATATATTGCCGGTAACATAAATAAAAATATTATAAAATTAATTGAATACTACAATATATTCTTTCACAGAAAAATTCAGAATTTAAACATAGTGGTTTTAGTACAAAGTAATATTGAAGAAAATCATGCTATCTAGCCATGTGTTTTATTAGTCAAAAGCACATCCTTAAAAATAGCTACAAAATGCTAAAATATTCTGGAAAAGTGTTTAGAGTTAGGCTAATGGATTACAGTTAATGCAAAGTATAAGGTTTGATAATTATAAGTAACAGAAAGTATTCAATATAAAATTAACTTAAAGAAACTAAACAGCAACATCAGTAGATATACAACGGGTGCATATTAAACTGTGACGGCAGAAGAAATGCATGCTTTAAGAATCATTATAACAGATTATCACTATATTTACAAAATCCCACTAGGTCTGACACTATTCTATTATTTGTTTGCAGTAAATATATATATATATATATATATATATATATTTCATGTACCAGATTAAAAAACTTACCTTAATTAACCTTGCAAGCCCAAAGTCAGCAATTTTCACAATATTACTTTCACCAACTAAAATATTCCTGGCTGCAAGATCCCTGTGAATATAGTTCTGTGACTCTAGGTAAGCCATACCAGCAGCTATTTGAGCTGACATATCAATTAATTGAGGCAGCTTAAGTAGCCCGCCACGACCTGTAAAAGAACAAGTGACCTTTGTTTAGAATTTCCGACACAAAAAGACCAAATTTTTATCATGAACTAAAATTATTAGAAAGAAAAGCATTAAATAAACTAATCACATGAAAAATAATTTTCGATTGAGATATAATTTGGAGATTTTAAATAAAGTATATAGTAATTCTAAAAGTGGCAAACACGTAATTAGCCAAAAACAAAATTTGCTAAGCAAATGTAATTAATCAAAAGGACAAACAAATACAATTAGCTTTAAGAAATAAAAATTTTATACATGCAGGCTACCCATATTTTATAATAAGAACTTATAACAGGGATGAGTTTGGTAAAAAATCAAAAAGCTGAAAACAAAAATCCAAAATTTTTACGTAAAACACATTTTAGCAAAAAAAATTTGGTTTTCCATGCGCATTTATAACACTGCAACGTCTCTGTTAGTCCGTGAGCAAAAATGGTTCAAAATAGTGGCACCTAGATGTAGGGATACACTTTATGTTGTCATCAGGCACGTATAGCTCCAAAGCAAAAAAAACAGAACAAAAAAAACCACAGAAATTCCTGTGAAAGCGATGAAAATCGGCAAAAACTTCAAAATATCAACAAATCAAACAACTTTAAGCAGTTATACCATTTTGGCAAACAGGCCAAATTTAATTAAACCCAGTTTTCTAAATTTTTAAGCTACATTTTAAGTACTAAAAATCTTTCAATTAAAATTTTTATTCATACCATTAAACTTGTTCAATAAAGTAAGAAGCAATAAACAATTTCACATACAATTGCTGTTAAAGTAACAATTTTAAACACAGATTGTTTAGAAAAATTACAATTGGACTAATTTTGGGAATATTTTTTAAACAAAATGATATAAAAATTTGAGTAATTCTGCATAGATTTAAATTAATTGGAGAAATTGATCCTTAGACTGGCACTAATCAGGGCTATCGCATTAACGGAAGTCTAAATAAATGGCTACAAAACGGCATTGAAAATCTCGGTAATAGCTAGTGTGTTAGTGTAAACTTCGGTGAAAATGACCAACACTCTAACGAAAGTAATAAGCAATATCACTTACATTAATGGCGAAAATCTAGGTATCAGCAAAAGTGAACAACACAACAACGTGCATATCAGCGATAGCATCCACAATATCGGTAATATAGATATTTTCTTAGTAATACTAGTGCAAATTTCAGTAATATCGGATGTTACTACAGTATGGCTTTTGGGAAAAATTACTCTTACGCCAACAGAAATATCAAATTTAGAGCTTAATATACCAGAGCAACTCTCAACAATATCGCTATTGCATCGGCATAGCATTTGATGAAAATTAACATCACAACAACGCAAATCTCAGATTTTACAACAGGGTTACATTCAGAGAAAATTACCATCACATAAACATCAGTATTAGCACCGAATACACCAGAACAATTCTCAGCTGTTATATATGCGTAATACTCTGCGAAAATGACCACTACAATAACTTAAATCCCAGCGATAACGCACGTCATAGCCACACAAACCTCGGCAGTAACGGACGTTACATCAGCATAACAATTAGAGAAAACGAGCATCACATACCAACGTAAATAAACGATAGTTCAAAGCCAACGTATTGTTAGTATACGTTAATCGTGTGAATTACATTTTGAGAAGAGAAAAAAATGGCACAAAAGGATCAAATTTCAGGGCAGTTGAAAATGTGAGTTTGAGCGCCAGCCTGACTAAAAAAATGTATTTCAGTAGATTTTTGCATTTGTAACAGAAATGCGATGCGACGCCTGAGCGGTAGGTTATCCGCTCTTTTCGATCGGACGGCAGTGAAGCTGCTTTGCGATTTGGTCTTAGAAAAAAAAGTGATTTTCTGAAGCGAGAAAAAATGGATTATTTTTTTCAGGAATTATAGAAAAGCGGAACTTTCTTTGATAAAGCGGACTTCTGTTTTTTTAAAATTAAAAAACGGAATTCTGCCACATGGCGGAAAAAACTCATCTTTGTTATAAGTAAACACATAATTAAAACGTTTGGAAATCAAAGAATTGGAGTTCTCCATATTTGGAATAACAAAGTTATCAATAGGAAAAGAAAAAAAAAAAAACTTATTGTTCAAATTAATTTTTTTAAAAAACTAAATTGTTTATAAAGAATTGTAAAATAAATTGTCTTTTTAATTTTATTTAAACATCATTGGAATTTTTGAAAATCATCATATTGATAATTCAAAAGGGTGAAGTAAAAAAATACCAGCAAAAATTTTCATGCATTTATAATAAACAGTTCTAGAGTTATATCGATATAAATTTCAAAAGATGGGGTTGGTTGGTTGTTTTCAGATTATCTGGCACCGTCAGCAACATGAAGACTATAATGCGCTGAGACATTCGTCATTTGACAAGCCAACATACATTTACAAACACCCATGCCTTACACGGGACTCGAACACGCAACCTCGCGGTCTAGAAGCTAGCACACTAACCACTATACAGTTTGATCGGCTCAAAAGATGGGGAAAATATCATTAACAAGAAAACAGGACTTAAAGTTTTGGAATAGCATAATTGAGAAGCATCTGTCGTGGTTCTAATTAGACAATAATAAAAGTTGGAATTCAGGTAGAGTTTAAATTATAACGTCATTCAACTAGAATCTATCTACAGATAATACAATAAAAAATATTCAAAATTTTTCCCACTTTAGTGCCTTTTACCACCTCATTAAGGAACAATATAATATAAATATTTGTCAAATTTCTCCCACTAGTTTCATAAGTGCAAAAATTAACGATTATAAAGTTATTAAGAAAACAATGGTAACACAAATGTATATTTGAAATATAATTTAAACTTATTTATCATTGATGTATTTACAGGGCTGCCACTGACTATAAGCCTTGAAAATAGTTGCTTTAGTAGCCTCAGATGTTAAAAATAGTAATCTGAGACGTTGATAATAGTAGCATCACTTTTCATAACTTAACGATTTTTTCTTTCAAAATATTTAATGTTTAAACAACTATACTACATTGAAAATGACAGGCGAATTTAATTAAGCTCAGTTTTCCAATTTTTTAAACTATATTCAAAGCAATTAAATAAATTGCTTCAAAACTGAAGTTATTAATACACAGTTATAAATTTAGCTACAATATTGAAATTTTAGTCATTCTGCATCGACTGATCTTCACAGCGAAATCAATCATCACACCGGCACAAATAATGGACATGTCTTATAACACCAACACAAAAACACCCATTACTACAATGCAAATCTCAGAGATGGTAGTTATAACATCAGCCCCAAAACGGCAGTGTAAATATCGAAAATACAGCTGTTAAACCATCAAATCAGCTTAACCTTTGGCGAAAATGACTTTCACTCCAATGTAAATATCAGTGATGGTGCCTTCTACACCAATTCAAATCTCAGCAATAGAGTCTATTACATCAACGTAATACTTGGTGAAAATTATCATCAGAAGAATGTAAATATTAGCGATAGTGTCCATCATAACAGTGCAAATCTCACAATGGTCTAATTACATCAGCGTAATATGCAGTGAAATTAACCATAAAACCCCCCGTAAATCTCGATGATCCTCCAGCATACAAGCCCATAAAATGACAATAGCGGCCATTACATCGACGTAACACTCAATGAAATTAACAATCGCACACTAACATTAATGATAGAGAAACGTTAGAGAAAGCAGCGATAAAAGTCGTCATTTATTTGGAGATTTTGGAATTCTGAACGCAGGCAGGGGTCTGTGGCGAACCAACCTGTAAGCAAGTACACACATGCACCCTCTTGAAATTTTAATGCAGATTTTTATCGATTTCGGGATATTTTGTCAGAAAAGTTTAAATCGGCACAACAGCAGACTGTACCAAGTGTGATTTTTAGTGTGGATTTCATGTATTTATCTGCATATGTTAAAGAGACATTAATATTGATAATGGAAACAAATATTAGAGGAAGCAGTGACAAAAGTGGTCATTCTACTGGAGGTTTCGGAAATTCTCAACTCAGACAAAGGTCTGTGGCAATCAGACTTGTAAGCAAGAACATGACACATATTTACCTCCTTGAAATTTTAATGAAGATTTGCATCGATCTCATGAAATTTTGTCCAAAAATGTTGAAATCAGCACATTTGCAGAACTGTACTACGTATGATTTTTAGTGTGAATTTCATTCTCTGTATGTTAAGTCAAAGAAACAAAAACTTGCTTTTCAAAACAGTCTTATTTCACACACTTCAACTTAGGAGCTTACATTTAGTGATGTGTGGATGCAAAATGTCATACAAAACGCGCCTCCCATATTTTGATTTTCAGTACCTGGTGATTTGGGAGAATAACAAGGATTTTTTTCTAAATACGAATTAAACTTCTTTGGCAAAACTAGGCGACATTTTTAACAAGAGAAGAAAGATGATTTACGTTGACATTATCAAGGCATTTAAGTTGTACAAAAGTAGATTCCCCATTGGTTACGAGGCAACCTTCAATTGCTAAATGTACATTTAAATTAGTATTTTTACCCAGTTATAAGATTTCAATTAAAAAAAGAACAGGTTAAGGAAGCTGTCCATACTGTGGCATTTTCTTCCGGCATTCAAGGCAAATTTCACAAATTCATTCTTGGCAAGTAAATTAAATAAAAGCAAAATAATTTGATATTTAAGAATATAATAGTTTATGTAGTTGAGCCCTACACTGCAGATAAAACATTGGAATCTAACAGGTAGGCAAAAATAATAATTGCGTGCGTAATTACCAAGAAAATACTATTGTCAGACAACGAGGTTACCAATTGGCCCCATTAACGCGAAATCGTTTAACATGAAATGTTGTTAATGCAAAGTAAAAAGAGTTCTCTGTATTTAAAACTCAATGTTATCTTATTCGTTTAACAC
This sequence comes from Linyphia triangularis, assembly GCA_963978545.1. NCBI lineage: Eukaryota > Metazoa > Arthropoda > Arachnida > Araneae > Linyphiidae > Linyphia > Linyphia triangularis. The sequence goes on from OZ021725.1 coordinate 22,108,756, forward strand.
AAAATTCGATTAACGCAAACGAGGTCCCATTGATTTTGCGTTAATGGGGTTTGACTGTAAAAGCACAAATGTAAGAAGCTTTTAAGCATTACACAAATATGATGGCTTGTGACTGAGAGAAGTTAAAGAACTTTGAATTGACCATAAAATGAATAATAACCAGCCAAGATATAGAATACTGTCAACTATACACAGTTCTTCAAAAATTAAATATGACTATGATATTGTTTGGTATGTATACTAAACAACCAATTTTTGTTGTCCAATAATGGCTATTCAGGCCAGGATCTACAGTTAAACATGGATGCCGAACCACAATGCACATCCATGCCTAACTCAGGATTCTAACCTGGCACATTTTGCAAGAGAAAATATTGCCATAACACAACGATTACAATCAAGATACATCATAATGTATATTACTACAGTATATAATGTATATTACAATAGTATATTACTACAGTATGGACATTAAAATATGTTTGAAATGTAATGTTATGGTCAATTATGTGGAAATTAAAAAAAATTATAATATATTTTAAGAGTTTACGAATAAAATAATTCTAAAGGAATGTAAATAAACATATTTCTTCGAAATATACCTTGTAGAAACTCCAACAAACTTCCATTTTTCATTAATTCGGTTATAATATAAATAGGTTCTTCCAATGTACAAACAGCATACAGTTGCACTAATTTAGGATGGCGTAATTTTTTCATAATTTGGGCTTCAGCAAGGAAATCTTTTGGATCCATAGTACCTAAAATATAAAACTTTAGAATTAGAAAAAAATAAATTACAAAACTAATTTATAATTGCTTCAAAATGTGCACTTTATATTATGGAAAACAATGAAAAAATTTTTGTAAACAAAACTTTGTAAGTTTGTAAGCATATTATACAGTGCGTCCCAAAAGATTATAGACAACTGGTTTTTTGGATTTAAGAGCTAACTAAATGAGTTAATCTTAAATTCATTGATTTAAATTAATCCTTTGTATGAATAGCTAATTTGTTATGTGTAATTGTAAATTCCTAAGCTCAGATTGAGTTTGCACTGTGTTTGACCACAAAAGAACAAAAGATCCATTCCAAACTATTTACTAATTTCCATTTTGCCCCCAAAACTTGATTGAATACATTGTCATCCACAATGAGTCTATTTGCCAAGATTCAGCTTAATTGTATAACGAAAAGTGGGTTAATTAACAATCCAAAGAATTTACCTTGTCAATTTTAATAGCGGAAGGTTTCAGTCTTTAAATACCGCCAAATTGAACATGTTTGAATTAAGCTTGGTATCTGGATAACAGAATGTGAGTAAAAGATGATAAGTCTAATGTAAGGCAATAGAAATGTGTGTAAAAGGGTTCCCAAGTTGATAGATCCAACAATCCCAAAACTTGACTTGATAAATAGCATTGTCATCGACAATGAGTGTACCAGCCAAGTTTCAAAGTTTCATTTCGATTGGATGACGGGAATTAAGCTTATTATAAATACCAAGCACCAATTGAAGCATGTACAAAAGCAGGCTTTTAGCGACAGTCCCCAAAACTTGATAGAATACAATCTTATCGACTATGAAACTATGTCAAATTTCAGCGCGAATGACAGCAAGCTGGTCTATTAGTATTCCGAAGATAGAAGCGCATGTAAAAGTGACCATTGTTCAGATAGCAAATTTGGAGAACATCTAGTGACATTCCTGAATTGGGTAAAATACAACTCCTAAAAAATCTTGCTACCCATATTATCAAATAGTGAGTACTCTACAGTAGGGTAAAATGGGTATACTACTAAACTAAATATGGGTATACTACTAAACTAAATATGGGTATACTACTAAACTAAATATGGGTATACTAAAATAAGTATAGTGCTGCAGTATTAATATTATTTTAGTGAAATTTTTATTGTAAATATACTTATATGAAAGAAATACAAAAAAAAAAAAAAAAAAAAAAAAAAGGAAACTTTCTTGTATTGGCTATTAAAATATTTCTTAGTATAATAAATACCAATTACCAATATTAAAGAGCACACAATTAAAAGTATACATATTATATTGAAGTATATATATCACCAAAACTACAAATAGCTAATAAAACAGAACTAAATTACCTGTTTTCAAAGTTTTTATGGCAACAGGAGTAGTATTGTTCCATAATCCTTCCCAAACTTCCCCAAATTGACCTTGACCAAGTTTACGCACAAACTTTAGTGAACTTCGATCAATTTCCCATTGGTCCCTGGTATTAAATGATAGTCCTCCAGTGGTTGGTTTTTCAACCTATGGTTTAAATATTGAAAAACAGTTAATTTTAAATATGGAAACCACACTTAAGTAAATCAATAAAAATGCATTTAAAAAGTCAGATACTCATTGAATTGATTGTAAAATTGTGGTGCAACAAATAATTAGAAAACTTGATATTTAGTTAAAAATTGAAACCCCCGGTTATCAATGCCAACAAACACAAATGTTAATTAAAAAATAAATAAATAGAATATTCATATTAGAAATATAGACAGCTTATTAAACCCTGTTGTGGCATAAAAGTAGATATATGCACAAGTTAGAAATTTTAACATATTGATTAATTATTTTTCCATAGTCTTTATTTATATTGTATAGTAGCATTTGTTTTGTTTTTCAAATAAAAATTAAATGCAGAAGGAAATAAAGATATTTTTTTTATAACTTTGGATATTTTTTTTTTAAAGATTATTATCAATCCTCATGCTGATACAAACATCTTTGCAAAATTAACGCATTTATTGTAAAATATGTAGTTTTTAGATTTCATAAGTTTTACTATATACCTGGATATATTTTGAGAGGGTAAAATATAATTATTTGGTTAAGGCTGTGAATTCTATACAGAACAAGACAAAAATATAAAGGAAAATCAGGAAAAAATTTAAGATTTAAAATATAACTTAGCAAAAGGGAAATCAAATTTACCAGAACCAGACGTGGAAAGCAGTAATAAACAATCCATATACAGAAAATTTTTAATATGCAAATTGTTCTAAACAAAGTTTTCCCTTTGCCTTTAATTTGAACATGTACACTTCTCTTATTTGCACTGCCAAATGCTTTTATCACAAGAACAATCTCCATTAAGTAAATAGACAGATTTCTTATTAATTCATCAATAGTAGCTTTACATGGGAAATTTGCCACAAGAAAACAATTGATAAATTTTTAAATTTTGGCACCATGATTCCCACCTATGTAAATTTAACTCTTTTTGAATACAAGTCTTCTAGCATAATTTTAGATTCAGATATTTGCATGCAAAATTTAAAAAATGACAAAACCTTTTAATACTAATATGTAGACAGTAAAGTTTCAAAACTAAGTTACATTCTTATTTCAACTGACCTTCTAGTTAATTAGGTATACATTAGTTTCAGAATAACATTGATTTGAAAATATTTCAGAGGAATACCAAATTGAAAGTTCAATATTTAATAAATAAATAAAAGAAAGAAAGTTCAAACTTCTTGTATTTATAGTTTGATAGATAAACCTGTAACTTTACAGACTAAATTTTATGATAAAAATATCAGGCAAAGTGTTCATTTCAAGTGTACCTGGACACACGGTTTCCTAAGGTTAACACAAAGGCCATCAGCATCTTTGCTGTAGTGCTCGGTAAGCTCTTGCAAAGTACGGAAAGTTGTTCTTCGTGCAATAAAGAAACCACCTTCGTCCAGTTGCCGGATGCGATAATGCTTCACAGTATCCCCATCCTTCACTGCAAGGAAAGGAGTAAATACATTATATAATTGACAACATCCATTCAAATTTCCTTTTTCTCTCTATATAAACGAATACATTTTTTTCTAAGACATAACATTCTAATTTTGGATGCAGTTATACAGGAATGCGATAGGCAAAAAAACAAAAAGCCTGAAATCTTATGTGAACACCAAAAATTCATTAAAAAAGCATGCAGAAGGGAGATTGACAACCAAAATATCTTGCAAAGGGGACAATATCCAAAAATTCAACAACAAAAAAAGCATACGATTAACCAATTTTAAAGGTATAATGAAAATTCTCACACTATATAACAATTACATTTAAAATATTTTGGAAAAAATTCATCCGTGCCAAATATTGTTTTCCAAACATAGTACTCTAGAATTCTCCAAATTTCACTTACACAAAAAGATCAGGAAAATACTCTCCATACAAACTACACATAAAATTGACTAATTTAAAAGGTGCATACAACTATAAAATCTGATTATTTTGTTGCTTGTAAAAGTGCTGGATTTGCATGATAACTATTTTATTTAACTTAGTCATGTTAGACAATGCTTTCAAGCAAAAGTACAATTTAATTAGAATGAAGCATTATATTTATAAGCAAAGTGCTTCAGTACCAAGGTATCAGTAACCAAGATTCATGTTGTGCGGTCAGACCTACAAATTTTGTATATTTATTAACTAAATTCAAATTTCTGTAATTAAGAAAACAATGCAAATGTGCCATTAAACAAGATTTTCCAATTTCATACTTTATAACAAAAAATTAAAAAATTTCAACATCAACAATCGATATTGTAGTGCTTTGTATTCTATCAACAATGGTTATGGGTGTCTGTGCGCATGCGCGGAAGAATCCCCAAACCATCCAGGTGGTCATGTGACTCCAATAGCCAATCGTAGTAGGGTGCCATATCGTAGCAGTGCCATTTGCAACCAATCACAGTTGAAGTGTATTCCGATTGCCAAGCACTTGTGAAGTAATCTACGAGGAAAGAGTGCGAAGAGGAAAAATCTTTTGCCCAAACAGGAAAAAAGTATACTTTTAGTGGGAAAAACTGGTCCAGATTGAAGAAACACGGATTCTTGAAACAGGAACAAAAAGGCGAAGAAAGAGGGAAATTTTATCTAAAAAGCAAAAAAGAGGAAATTCGCCAAAAGGCGGAAAAATCTCATCCCTGATTATAAATTAACTATTTTTTTTCATACATGAAAACAATATCCTTAACACTAAATTTTTAAATAGAATTAGTAACAAATTCATTCATATACAATACAACAAAATATGCTGTATACAAATAAACTTTTACATTTAGAGAAAACTATTTTTTTAAAGAAATATAGAGATACTAAAAGGTTCAGTGCCAAAGCTAATATGATGCATCTATTCAGTTGCAAAAAGATCCTATCCCTATTTCCAGGCATTTAAATTATTTTCTGTTTTGTATTTTAAATATACATACATAATGATCAAATCATTTTAAAACAGTTAGTAGTGTGGTAGTCACACTGCTAACTGTTTTTTGAAGTGTAATTGAAATCATTTATTCAGCTAGTTGGAGGAGAGAGACGGTTGAATAGAAGGTTTCGAACAGAAGTTATCAGTAGAATGATATTCAGTCGTAGTCAACCCATGGAAGTCTGGGAAAAGGTTGTAATCTACAGAGTATGGGTTTTGAATAGTCAGCAGAAGTTAATGGGAGAGAGTATAGAGTTCTTGCATTACAATCCACATTTTTGAATATTAAGTATATTGAATCTTGGGAATGTAAATGAATTGAAACAATGATGGGATTAAAAATAGAAAACACACTTTAAATGAACAAACTAAATTAAAAAGTGATACTAAAAATAGGTTTATCATTACATATAGATATAACAGATTACCTTTAGTAATAAATACCATGCCAGTATATTCGTAGGTTAGCATATGAAATAATAATAGTGTTCCTTGTGCCAGTATTTTTGTAGTTTGCTCAGCGAACATGTTAAACACATTTTAGCATTTTATAACATTGTTGCATGTTTATGATAGGTTAATTCAACAATTACTGTTTCACTCATATGAAATTCAGAAGTGTCTTGTGATAATAGCTTGGAATGAAGAAGTACAATATTTTGGTTTCATGATACCCAAGGACAATATTTTTTTTTTAATTAGGTTGATAAGATTTAAGGTATTGTTCCAGACAGTTGCAAATTTGAAGAAAACAACTTTTTTTAAATAATAGTGTTTAGTTCAAAATCTTAATTGTAAAGCAATTCTAATGTGGTTATGAGAATTGCATTTTTTTTTTTTTTTTAATAAAATACAAATATACATTTTAGGGTTGGTTGGTTGTATTCAGATTATCTGGCGCCGTCAGCAACACGAGGGCTATAATGCGCCGAAACATTTCGTCATTTAACAAACCAACATACATTTACAAACACCCATGCCTACACGGGACTCGAACCCGCAACCTCGCGGTCTAGAAGCCAGCACGCTAACCACTATACCGTATACATTTTAGGGAAGACAAATTCTACTTAAGAATAACCTTAATAAATCTACAGCATTTTCGAACATAAGTTAGTTAAGTTGTATAATTTAGTTACTACATTATATGAATTTATTTATAATTATATATTATAAATACAATTGAGGCTTAACAAAAAACAATTTAAGGATAACAAAAGCAAAATTGATAATTGTAATAAAATATTACTTAATGGCTGTTTTTGTTTCCAAAATATAGTTTTATTCAGTTGTATTAAGGGAGAGTACCTGAGAGGGAAAAGTCATTTCTCCGACTTTCACTATCCCTAATAAGAAAGGCTCCATGTTCATTCTCAGCTAGTAAAAGTTTCTTTTCAGCTTCTATCCTTTTTACTTTTCCAAAATACCAACTGAAAAAATAAGAAAAAATACTTTATTATACATACAAGTTTCAATAAAGTACAAATCTTTAGTTGTTGAAATTGTGTCATTGTGTACATTAAAAAATATATTACAGGGTTCATACAACTTTGAAAAGTAAAAAACAAGTAGTTTTGAAAGTTTTTAAAAATTTGTTAAGGAACTTTCTTATAAATTTGTAGTGACTCAGTCATCGTTTTCATGCACATAAATTCGAAATATTTCATTATAAGAATCAAACTAGACAAATAATTTAAATAACATTAAATAGAATTTAATTATAAGTTAGGCAACTAATTCTATATGTCTAACGGGAATCCATTCACAGTTGAAATAAAAAGAAAAGGAAGGGTTCCTGGAAATCAGCAATTCCAAGCAACTTGAACGATAAAAACTGAGCCACCAAAAAAAGATGGGCCTGAACTGGTGGAAGGGGGAAGTAGAAACATCAAATTCGGTATAACATAAAAAATTCGGGGGAAAAAATTCACAATAAAAAATTAAGGACCCAAGATAAAGACTTTAAGGGCCCTTCTATAAAGACATACTAAAATAGTTTTTAAGGACCCTGGAAACCCAGGATTAGTTTTTGTCAAAATAAGGGTCCATTAACCCACTGGCGGTCACGCACATATATATGCATCATTTGATCCTCAGTTTTTCCAACAATACACAAATTTTTTAAATTTGTAAATAAAATATTTTTATTAGAATGATAGGTTATAACCTATCTAAAACAAATGAATTAAAAATAATTATATGCTTGAAGTAGAAATATAATTTAAAAATTATTGCAGGGAAAACAACTGTAGAATTTTGTCCATTCCTTGAACCGTCAGTGGGTTAAGTAACAATTTTATACTTTGTTCATCATACAGTTAGAAACATTTTGAATGCATAAAGGGATTTATGGAGAACTCACCAAAAACTTCTTCAAGAACACATTAAATTATAAAATACAATGATGACTACAAATTACATGAGGATTTATATTTCTAACACATGATAAGAGTGGAGAAAGTTAAAGATTAAAAATATAAATGCTATTATTTTTTACATTGCAACTAGTAACAGTTTTATTCGCTTATTATGACTTCCATTAATCTTTAAAAGAAAATAAAAACTGTACTGTTTGTTTTTGCTTAGCAATAAAATTACAACATATACACTAATAAAACAAAGAGCCTGTCTGTGGCTCTATAGAAAGTAATTTCAAATACGTGGACAACTCTGAAATGTCAAACATAAGAAGTTTTGTAACTCTAATTTCAATAAAAACAGTAAGAATAAAAAGTACTAAGTAAGATTTTAACAATGAATTTTTTAAAGTCTTCTTTACAAGAAAAATAACATTCATGGTCATCAGTTCTCAAACTCCTATCAGATGGCCACACTAAGATTATAGCAATCTTGGCTATGACTTTTTATTCTCATCATAGGTATTTTATTGAATTTTTTTTAGGTTTTGCGACAACACATATACATGATATATAACAGAATTTATTGGATTTCTTTCAGTTTTGTGAACATTTTTGTTGCTCTAAGAGATGAGATGGGGTATATTTTGAAAACTGATTTTTTAAAACTTTTCTCAAGGATGTAGATGGACTTGCATTAATGGTATTAAAAGCTTAAAAGAATTCTTTTTCAGAAGGGGAGGGGGGGAGGTTGGTGCATTTTTGCTGTTCTCATGGGGGGGGGGGAGATTTGCATTAATGGGGAAAGTTTACCAAAATATCTTCTCAGGAAATTGTATGATTGTATTAACGGGGAGATCAAAAATTAAGTTACATGCAAAAAAAAAAATATATATATATATTTTTAGACATTAATATAAAAACACTGGCAACTGTATAAATTCTTAACTTTCTCTTCTTAGAATATAGAAACAGCAAAAAAAAAACCCAAAAAAACCCCCACATAATAAATTTAAAGTTTTTAGTGAAATTTTGTCTAAGAACACTGACTTTCAACATGGCAGATAGATGGACATAGCTTTTGTCTCATCTTGTCTTTACACATCTCTAATTAAATCTTATCTCTAATCAAAATATTTATTGGAAAGCAAAGTACTTAATGACAAATTTAATTGTAGTAAATTGCTCTCACTAAGCATAGTAACCAATAAAGTGCTTTCACAAATAATTCCCGTGATAAGGCAAGAAAATCTCTATTTTCGGTCTTTTATACCCTTACACACACATGCCTGAATTTTTCTCCTCAAGATCTAAATGTCACCTGATCGCTTTCATGTATCATTAAAAACGATTCAGTATTTTCAGACTTATGGAAGGTACAATTTCTACAGACGATCAGACAGCCATAGAGATTTTTGCACTTGTAGAATCAGAGAGCATTGTTAGGTTGATATGTGTAAAACAATCAATGTCGATTTTTATGACGATTACAACGCCTTCAACAACTGATGGACGGGAAAGCAAAAAATGACGAAAACAACCCCCCCTAATGATGCTGCATTTCGATTTGAACGTCTTCAAATATTGGCGCCGTCTGTTAGACGCCTAGTGGTGAGCTCTCCCAATAACAACTCCCACCCCACAAAATGTTATGAGGGGTGAGGGTGCAGTTGTGAATGGAGGGGCTATCACGGAAAAGACATCGATTTTTAAATGACGGGCGTTCCACCGACGGAAGGCGGGGCGAACGCGTTGCCATAGCAACAGAATCGATCTTTTTAATTTTAGCTTCTTTTAAAAAAGCAGACTTGGTCTGGAAGTCACATGGCCAAAGCATGGCGACCAGACGCGTTTTTGTTCCAATTCATCCGATTTCACCATCAATTTAAACGGCCATAAAAGATTCTGTCAAATTTTCATTGGCGCTAGATTCGGTAACTCAGAGAGGAAATATCAGGGAGCGCGAAAAAGAGTCCAAGCAACAAAACTACTGACTGGGTGAGGAGAAGGAGATGAGGGAGTTGGATGCTTCCAACAAATTTTTTCTTAGTTTAGTTAAGATGAAAAACATTTTAATTGAAACGAGTTATCACGAGTTGCCACCAACATTAACTGTTTGATTGCTAGTTTTACTTCTCAGTTTCAAAGAGGCTTTTTTTTTTTTTGCTTAGGGAATGGATGGAAGGAATATGGTTAACAAAATAAAGTTTCGAAAATTAAAAGCATAAACATAAAACTTCCACCAGGTTTGATTTACGGCTTTCGTACCTTTTGCGTTCTGTGAACTTCTTTTAAAAGATCCAAACCTCGATTGAAAACACGCAACACAATTTTATCCGTGGCAACAATATTAAAATATAAAATTATTTTTTTAATGTAACTTATGATTTAGTTGGCTGTTTCTGGCGATAAAGGCAGCGTGGTTTGCATTCCGACTCCCATCTTAAGAGTAAATTAGGGTTAGAGTAATTTTGTAGGTTAGAAAACGGTGCTATATTTTAGGTAAAGTTGTTTAAACGGCATTGTATTACAGTGTAGATCACTGCAGAAAAAAAAACAAAAAAACTATTTTACCATCTTAGAACGTAAGTACACAGGATTACTTTTACATATATAAACTTGTATTAAAAATGCAAAATATTTGGTTAATGAAGGAACCAGATGGTCTTTTGTTTAAAAATAATAATAATAATAAATAAATAAAATAAAATAAATAATTTTAATAAAATAAAATAAATAATTTTAATAAAATAAAATAAATAATTTTAATAAAATAAAATAAATAATTTTAAATATCGAATCACGATAATATTTTGCAATACAAATAAACAGTGCTAGAAGTGTGGGTAGACTCGGGGTGACATGTCTCCCTACTTCTAAAACCACTAAAATCCATCCCTCACTTTTAAAACCACTCAATCCGCCTAAGAACTACTAATGAAAAATTAACCTTTAAATGTAGTGACACTGAGAAAAAGTTTTTTTTTTTTTCACATTTAAAAACTTTAAAACCATTTATGGTATATATATATATATATCATACTATTATAAAAATGTATTATACTACTTTTGGTATAAAGATATAAGTATTGTAATTAACAAATACTGTTACTTGGTCAACTTTTAACTTTGGAGGATTTTTCTTTTAAGTTAAATTTCTATTCTTGTTTCATATAAAAGACAAGTTAATTATTATTTTTTTTAAATAACATTTTAGAATTCTCTATTTATTTAATTTTATGAAAGCATGCACATTAATAAGCACTATTTAAATCTAAATATCCAGTTATGTATATAACCTTATATTATTACTCAACTTTATCTCTTTCATCCAGGTAAAAAATAAATAAATCGAAGAATATTCATTAGATTTTGGACCCTTTTTCAATGTCAGTGTTAGGAAGTATAAATTATTTCCTTACTAGTTAATATTTTTACTATAATAAGTTACGAAATTTTAAAATTTATCATTGAAGATGGGGGGGGGGGGTACCCCTCGTCAACTTTTGGGCATCCCCCACTTTTATTTTTCACCACTTCTACCACTGCAAATAACATATGATAACCATTGCTATTTTAATTCAAGACTGTATCCATTATGCCCACAACCGGATCAAATGATTCTTTTAAAAAGCTTTCTTCAAGCAAGACGCATTAGGTAATGGTGTCAAGTTTTCGATGGATAAAAAAAAATCGAAACTGGCAATCAAATTCATCGACCTAACTGTTGCGCTCTAAGATCAGACGGCGCATAATATAATCGTTTACGCACACTAACTATTTAACAAAGGTCATTTGAGGTTTAGTCTTAAAATTGTGCTAATAATATTTATGTGAATGAACATGGGATTTTATTTTTAAATGTGTTTCGAGATGTACTGAGTTTTCGATTTTTCTTAAAAAGCAGACAATGTTAGCCTTTTTTAAAAATCAATCCGCAAAAGCTATTACGAGGCGCACGTCTCGTGCAGCCCTGTTTTTTGCCATAATACTTTTACAAATATGTATTTAACCCTCGGTTAGGCGCGCTACCTTTTGTCTCGTGATAAGTCACGTGGGGGACAAATGTCCCCCAAATTCAAATTTTAGTGCACACCATTAAATTCGTGACTAAATATCAAAGTAAGTGCGTACATTAATTAAAAACACAGCATTATTGAACAAAATTAAGTAAAAATTAAAAAAAATATTTTAAAATAACTTGAAAAAAAAACTGTGAGAAGGCTTTGATCATGGGCTGCCATCTAATGAAAAATTGATTGTGGGAGGCATTTGTCAACCGCGCGACTAACCAAGGGTTAACTTCCTTACATATAAAGTGCCTTGATGATTAGTCTCATAAAATCCTACCTAAGGGCAGTGAGCTCAAAAGAAAAGGCCGACCAAACGGTATAGTGGTTAGCGTGTGCTAGCTTCTAGACCGCGAGGTTGCGGGTTCGAGTCCCGTGTTAGGCATGGGTGTTTGTAAATGTATGTTGGCTTGTCTAATGACGAATGTTTCGGCGCATTATAGCCCTCGTGTTGCTGACGGCGCCAGATAATCTGAAAACAACCAACAACCAATCAAAAGAAAAGTTTACTTCAGAATTACGAGACGTATTTGTTGACGTTGTTGTTACAATGTTACAAAGTTATATGATCCTTGTGTAGCCCTTGCGCAATAAAAATGCAAAACAACCAATATAGAGTTTTACAGCACTTCTCAAAATTCCAAAAACCAGCCAAAAATTGTTAATTGAATTTAGACTTATTATTTTTACTAGTTTACCAAGTTAATACATAAATTCAAATTCTTTTCAAACGTGACAGTCTCAATTCTGTAGATTTTTGTCGAAAAACGGGAGAATACTCGCCTTAACGTATGATTTTTGTGAGAGGTGAAACTCCGTTTGAACATTCAAACTTATTTTATCATTTAGTACCAACTTTCTTTATGTGCTTTTTCAATATCATATGAATACCCATCGGTAATGCCCGAGTTCATTATTAACTCGAAATAAAAATGGAGCAAGCTTCCAAACGATACCAAACATACTTCTCACCATTTTAAACTAAAACATCAATTTCAGAAAATTCCCGAATCCTACTGAAGGAATTTATAGACAATATTTACAGCGCTGATATATTATCTTTGGTAGGTCTGAAAACAATGAATCCAAACGTGTCTCTATCATTTCCCTTCCATCAACAGCTGTCGATGGTTGTAGGAAATCCCTTCAACTTCATTAAATGTGAACATTCAGCGACGCGGGATAGCCCATGACTCAATGGGTGCGAATCGATATCCTAGAACTGGTCACGAGATATCAATAGTACAAACTGAGCAGAAGAGCGTGACATATATCAATCTAAGTCCCTTCTTTAATCGATTAACTTAAGTTGGCCAAATCAAGGGTATAAGATTAAAAGTTAAATCCAGTTTTTAACTCTGTGTATTGCGTTTTAATAGATTTAAACAATGCACCAGCTATTTTCAAGAATTTAATAACTTTAAGTAGTACCACGGAAAGTGAGATTAACTATCAACTTATAAAAGACAAACATGGCAGGGGACGCAGTGAGTTTTCTAAAAAAAATTAGGTAAGAATTTGAGGAATAATTCCAAAAATTTCAGGAATAATTTAAAAAAAATTCAGGGATATTTCTTTTAAAGCTGACATATGCTCCTAAGACAGACATTGTTTTCAATTTTTTTTTCAATACCTGTAAAAAACTGCCGATTTTCAAAAATTGAATGATTAATAATTAATATCTCAGAAAAGTTTTCCTCATCTGGAAAAGTATTTGGGGGGTTTCACGGGTTTTGGAGCAAAATCGGGGAATTATCGAAGTTTAAAATTGTTTTTTGAGGAATTATCAAAATATTTAAATACAATTTTAGGGAGGAGCCAAAATTTAAAGAATATTATGAATTGTAGGGCGAATGTGACCACTGAAATAGTTATTAGTGCTGCCTTGTGGTCTGAAGTGTCCGAGCATTAAAATTTATATAATGTGGGAGTTAATAGAATGAATTCAATATAATTAATTCCCATACCCAAACAAATAAAAGTAAAACATATTTGTTTTATAATTTAATTCAAAAACAACTTTTCTTTTCTTCATTTGCGTTACTATAGATGTCAGTTAGTTACTACTGTCACAACGTCAATAAATTTCGGAGACCAGTGTTATAGTGTAGATGCCTATTGTATGATACAATCACACAAACGTAAATCAGACATCGTTTATTACGTTAATGTTTCAGTTAAAATCTTGAACCAACTGAACAAGTGAATACATATTACAAATTAAAATATAACATCCAGTTTAAGTAAATCGAGGAATATTTCATTAATGAACCTTGAATAAAACGATATGCCAGATTCAGACGGTTCACAAACTAATAAACAATGTAAATTTTCCAACTTACTGTAGATGAAAATCTTAATAAGTGGATAAAAATAGAATTATTCCAAACAACTATTATTTTTGTTGGAGCAAAGGGTCAGTAACCTAAAATCCAAACTTTACATTTAATTAAACAATGGATAAAAAAAAAATTAATCGAAGCTGAGGTAGTTCATCATCACAATAGACAGAGAGGCGATTGCAAGTTAAGGTAATCCATCAAACTTCATCCTGATTTTTTTTTATAAAATACGGAGAAATATGCTAGTAGTAGGTTTCGTACCGAAACTGTACGATTACTGTTGCGTACAAAAATTGACTTTAAATGAGTAGAACTAAATCCGATTGCCAAAAATGTCATAACTTGTCAAAAAATAGACACGCTTTAATCTTTGAAAAGTCAGCTACATTGGAAGTAAATATTAAGTCATTAGAGACGTAATATTAATCGCCCACTTGGCTCAATTTTAAAAGATGCAAGTATTTTTTTTCTAAGATCAAATGTCCTCTGCATCCTTCCCCATTAAAATTGAAAAAAGAGGGATGAGTTACTACATAAAAAAAGAATGCTCATTATTTCACAAGTTATGACATAGTTAGCAACCGGATTAATTCAACTCATTCATAGTCGATTTTTTTTTATCTATCATGATCCTATTCTTGTACTCGACTTTCTTAGGGTCAACTGATTCATGGATAGTCTGACTCCGTCAGACATGAAGGATAAACAACAAAAACATAGTCTGTTATTGAACAGGCAGACCATTTTAGCACTGGCAGACCAGTATATTTATAACGTAGTAGCATTTCTTTATACTTTATATAAAATAGAGATTATGTTCGATGGGGAATCTAAATTTGCAGTCGTCTTTCGGACTATAATGTAAGCATTCATGCTTAAAGGTAAGGTTGAGACTAATGAAATAAAATTATATAATGTGTGCTTCCATCGTAATACAGTTCAACTATCACGGTGGCCACAAAATTCATGAAAAAAAGTTCCCTGATAATTCCCTGACAGATTTCTAAAAAATTCCCTGATTTTAGGGCAAACTTTTTTTAAAATGTCCCCAATTTTCTTAGGTTTTCCAGATGTTTAGACACCCTGATCAAATAGAACATGTATCCTCTTCACTCCGTAGGTCCACATATGTGGACCTCGTACTATTTGTTTATAAAATTTACTGGATGGGAAAATTTGTAATTTCAACCTCACCTTTATATTTGGGGATGTCTGAGCTTCGTAATGAATATCATAGAAGGCAGCAAAGGCTTAATTTTCCTCAAGAAATATTTGCTTACAAAAGTGATTTTCTGAAAATGGCGACTTCTCAGCGAAGTCGAAAACGTAAGTAATATTCAGTACTTTAAATATTATTTAATTATCCAATAACATTATTTCTAATTAAGTTAATCTTTCAACATCTGCTTAGAATAGTTTTGCTTGTAAAAATGTTTTATTGAAAAGTTGGGTCAAGTATTATAATTGGTTACACATTTGTGTATCTTCGTCCATTAGGCTGAATTTATTGTAATATGATGAAAATGTGTTAGTAAGTAATTATTGTTAAAATTAGTAAATAATTATTGCTTAATAGTAAGTTATTATTGTTTCAATGTATGAGTATGTTAGCTGTTTGTTTTTTACTCAATTAATTTGTCCTAAAATTATATTAGAACATTGTACTCTTAAAATTTGGAGCAATTTAACAAAAACAAAATATTAGTAAGCTGAGGTATTATGGTGTAAGTGCACAGAGTGTATGTAAAGTGTTTGTTTACTACTTTATTATTTAATTTAAAGTTGTTTAAAACATTCTGGAATTTACATTTTCAAATTATAGAACTTTTTAACTCAAAAAAATAGTAACTTAGTTATGTTTCAAGTGCAGAAATAGATTTAGTGTTTGTTTTGTTTAAAATTAATTAATGCAAAATCATAATTTTGAGTATACAATATAGTAGTGACTAAGTATAATTCTAAAATATTATAGGAAATTATTTTTTGTAGGCTTATGGACTCCAGATGAGATTCAGGCATTATTACAACATAGTGATTTGTCTAAAGAGGATAAAAAAAAAGTTAGCGTTCCACAGCCTGCTGTAATTCGAATGTATAATATTTCGATGGGGGTACTGATCTCTGTGATCGATATTTAGCATACTATCGTTGTCCTGTAAGAACAAAGAAATGGACTGTGCGTATGTTTATACATTTTGTAGATCTAGCAATATCTAATTGCTGGATTTATTATGTGCGCTTTCACAAAAGCAATGACATAATAAAATACATGCCCCTTTTGGAGTATAGAATGATTATTGCTTCAACTTTATTGAAGTATGAAGGAAATTTATCTTTATTAAAACGCACTGCAGTAATGATTATCCAAAGTATTGGACACAAAATGATACGCACCTTCAGAAATACAACGAGTATCCATGGCTTACTTGTGAAGAACAAAAACTTGGATGCAACACATACAAAAGGCTGTAAAAAGCTTGGAACCAGAAAAAAACAAGGTTTGAAACTTTCTAACGAATGGGTAGGGTGTAACATTTTGCCACATGGAGACAAGGAATTGGACTAACTAGAATCCTTGAGAAAGCATATTTTTAAACACATCTGCATCCAAATGTCGTCTGGTGGGGTACAAATCTAGAACGAGAGTAACGTGTACCAAGTGCAACATTTACTTATGTGTGCTGAAAAATAATTGCTTTGAAAAGTTCTATTCAAAGTAAATGTAATGAAAATATTCTCAATTACTTAAAAAATAAAGTGTTTAATAATAAAGTTTAATTAAAACATGTTAATACTTCTTTTACAAGAATTTTATCAATTGCAATTTTCTTATTATTTTGTGTAATAGAAAACTAGGGTCCACATACGTGTACCTACAATTTTAGGCCCCCCTAATAAACTTATAAACACAAATAATTTTTTTTCATAGTCCTTGACAACAAAATAACTCCATAAGACAGTAAAATATTTTTTAAATCATTTTGTTAATCTTCAGGGGTGAAGAGGGTACATACTAAAGAGATAATATGCAGTTTTTTAAAAAGTAGTTTTGCTGGTAATGAAAAGTTTAAATTATTCCGTAACATTAAACTTCTAATGGCTTACCACTACAAATCTCCATGTAAATAGCACCAAAATATGGATGAACGTGCCTTAAACAATACAAAATTTCCCTGATTTTCATCAAATTTTAAAAAGTTCCCTGACATTTCCCTGATTTTTTCCGGAATCAGAAAGCTCCCTGACATTTCCCTAATTTCCAGGTTTGCCCGGTTCTGTGGCAACTCCGATTATGATTCATAATTTAGAATCTGGAACAAATACGTGTCATACATGAATGAAACGTAGTATCTTTTAAATTCCTTGTTGAAGTAGTCAAAAATCTGGATCATACCTTGTGATGGTCCCATTTTCATTGAAAATAAAAAACTTAAGTTTATCTAAAGGACAATAGTTTCTTGTTTTTCCAATAACAATAACAAATTGTCCTTCTTAAGCATTTTTCATTTTAAATTTAAACGTTAACGTGTTTTAAATGTATTATATTACGGAAAATAGTTATATTTTACTTTCCCCTCAATGAATACAATTAAAGGATGCGGGAGGATTATAATACAATAAAGGATGTGGGAGGCTATTATTTTTAATTCATAATAAATATTTTACATTGTGCTACTGAAAAATATATTTTTCTTTTAGCTGTCAATTTTTTTTCCCTTCTATCTTCTTTTCAGCTTTTAATAATTCACGCTATTCTACAGATAAAACCTTTTTTTTTTTTTAAAGTAAGTGAATCTAAAGATCAATTAGATTCTTTCAAATAGAACAAGCAGAGACCTGATTTAAAAATGACCCATTCATTTCAAACCCATTAAAATTTGGGATAAAGCTTTCTCAGATCATGCTACGAATGTGATACCATGTTTCTCAGATCATGCTACGAATGCGATACCATGTTTCTCAGATCATGCTACGAATGCGATACCATGTTTCTCAGATCATATTAAAATGACTTTATCTTCTTCTGTAGGAAGAGAAACATGTAATTGTTTTTAATAAATTAAACGAAATTTCTTTCGAATTAACCTGTCAGGTAATTTAATGTCTTACGTTCAATTTAAACTCATTTTTTTTTTTTTTTTTTCATTTACGCAAAACCCACCTGATGCGTTAGGCGTTAGAAGGTCACCCTTAACAGGTTAGTGGGTTGGACAAGGAAGGTTAATTGAAGTATGCCTTTATTACTATATTACAGACTTAAGCGAAGGCGTAATGTACGTCAGTTTGACGTGTACACTTAAGGACATTAAACTGCAGGTCGTCTTGTTTGTTTTGACTTTAATTGCACGCTCATTTTCTTTTTCGTCGCGTTTTCAATTGAAACACTGAAGGTCTTTTTCAGACGTAGTACTTGCAGTTGAAGAATGAAATCGTGAAAGATGTCAATTTAATTCATCAATTTTTTGATACGCGCGACAGGAAAACAAACTAAATATCTTTTCAGAACTTACAGGATTTTAAAATTGCTGTCTTATTATAACACATAACTCTTGAGTTAATTCTCATGATGGTCAGTAAACGGTAATATACTAATATACGCTATATTTGAATTCTGCAAATGTAGCAACAAAAGATAACATTAAGAAAGATCTTGTATTGCTCGATTTCATAACAAGCTTAAATTTATTTGAATTTTATAAATACATCGACATTTTCTAAACTTTATACAATTGAATTTATGGAGGTAAATTTTATATTAGAAAAAGTATCGTAAAACTTAGATAACATATTTTTAAAATAATTTGTTTCATTTAACACGGCATCCTTAGCCATTGTATATCTACACATTCCGTTTGAAGTTGTAATAATGTGATTTTTAATTATTCAAATTTAATTTTAGTGCAGGTACAATAGGACGA
The DNA here is from genome assembly GCA_963978545.1 of Linyphia triangularis. Lineage (NCBI taxonomy): Eukaryota > Metazoa > Arthropoda > Arachnida > Araneae > Linyphiidae > Linyphia > Linyphia triangularis. The sequence continues at coordinate 22,127,688 of OZ021725.1, forward strand.
AAAAAAAAAAAAAAAAAAAAAAACCCACAAAAATTGGTCAGTTCATGAAACTTGGCAAAAATGTTTAATTTGTCATGAGAAATAAAGAAACAAAAGAGTCGATAAAAATATCTAGCAGAGAAGTACTTTTTGGGGGGTTGGAGGGGGAGGGGTTGAGTTGGGGGGTATTGAAACTGAAAAATAAATTTTGAACAATCTATGTAGCTAAGCTTCATTAACGGACCAATTCTTCGGATGGTTTTTGGCACTATTTTACCATACTATGGGTAAATTAATTGACAGTACCTTAAGAAACAGTATTTTGAACTGCATCGTTTTAAATGATAACATATTAATTTTGCAATGAATAAAAAATAAAAAACTAGGGTGATACGCTCCCTGCTCGGTAAAGCTTGCCAACTCCCTGGGATTGCTACGAAATGCCCTCGATTCGCTCAGCGAATCAGGCTCGCTTCGCTTACTTCAAAGTGAAGCATTTAAAATGTGACCTAGCAAAGAGCTATTTCAACCGCATTAAAAAAAAATTATTGAAAAGTGATATTGTTCCATGAAATTCTTTATATGGTGAAACTGAAAACGTAAAGTTATTTATGATGAGCTTCAATATTTGTAACATCAATGTCAATCTGGCGTCACTGTCCTACTGCTTATGTCAAGACGCAAGTTAAGCGGGGACAGTATGGTAACGTGATAGAACGTCTTCGGTCAACGAACAAAAGAAACAGAGTTCTCATTCATATATTTAAAACAAAGATTAGTTATTTTAAAGAACAAACAAAACATAATTAAAGTAGCACATCAAAATTTCTTTCCAATCAGGTAACGAAATTATATAAGCGCAATATTTCGTAAGTGAAAAACAAAATATGGCATATGCAAGTTGTCCCAGATGTATCCATTTTTAAAAGATATACCGTGACTGGATGGATGGATTGCTGAATTTGGAAGATCGTGAATGAAGTACATTTAAAGATTTGTGACTGGATGTTTGAAGTCGTTGCCATTCTGTTCACAGAAATACAGCCCAAGTTGGGCGACCCCCGCAAGAGAATAATTTATAGAGAGAGAATAATATACATACTTATCAATTCAATTAGCTGATAATTGGTTTTTATAAAGCTAACTTACAAGCTCAGATATATGGGAAAATGATGTTTTGATACTTTACACTCCTAATGATTTTTTTTCCCATTAGCTTATAGAAATTTAGTCTTTTGTGACAGGGCAAAAAGTGACTTTTCGTCACCGGACAATGAGTAACCCTAGTTATTCATGCTTCCTGTCTTATCTCAATTAATGATACTGTCTTAACAATAAACATTTAAAGGACGCGTGAGACTAACCACCAAATGCTCTAAAGAGAATGGTCACGCCATTTACCGTTTGACACCAATTAATGTCTCAAGAATAAATGCCCACTTAGTCAATTTCGATCAAGGGATTGTGAGAACCAGTTGGTGTGTTTAAATAGTTTGACAGTCAGTGACGAAGATAATGGAAGCATGTAAATTAACCACGACGCATACTTGCGTTTAGTCAGTCTTCAGTTGACCCTGGAAGCAGTAAGAGCCAAGGTTGTTTTTAATTTAATTAGACTTTGAATTTGGTGTTTTTAGCAACAATTAAACCATAATTTAGCGGTCTTTCTAACAACCAAAACCAAAAACATTTCCACGAATGTGTCAATAAATTTCGTAGTTTCGAATAGAAATTTTAAGGAGAAAGGTTATGCGTGGCTTTTGGAACGGAAGCTCAAATTTTTGACAGTCATGAGTGGTCATTTCTATGCCTAGTAGGTTGTTTAAAAGGTCAAAGAATCTTCTGAATAAAGAAAGCCATATTTCTCCCAAAATACTTGAACTGGTGTAAAAAGTATTGCAGAGGATATCTGCTCGATATTATTTTAAAATTCTGTTGAACATCTACTATGCTACATTTGTGTTTCGTATTTGAATGATGCGTATTTATACAATTTAATTGAAGTACTCAAATATCTTAGCAAATAAGTTAAAAAAAAAAAAAAAAAAAAAAAAAAAAACATTTAAAATGTAACAATTAGTGATGTAAAAAGTAATGCATAGGATACCAACAAATTGATATCCAGAAGACTATGGGTTTTCTGACGCGCACGTATTTATGCAATCTGATCATTGAATCGCTGAAGTCTAAGCAGACTAGAGTTTAAAAACTTCAAAATGTAACAATCGGTCAATTTGTATTGGAATAGTCAATGAGGTGTATAATATCAACACAAATTTATTGCTATTTTCAAATAATCATCTATTAAAGGCAACTTATTTCGACAACAAATGGACCATGAACATCAGCAAAAATGTAACAAATTCCTATGTAAGTGGACAACCAATGAAAATCATTTCTCCTAAATTATCCGCAAAGACCATCATATCGGACAGGTGATTTATGATTTCACACGTCACGAAGAGTGAAAAGATTGCTGGCCATGGCAGGTGAATTTGGCTGCTATGCTTCACTTGAGACAATTATGAGACGTAAAGAAGTGGAAAACCCTCGCGGAAGACGAGAATTATCCAAAAGGTATAGCTGCGAAAAGTGCCGAATTTCGACAATTCTTCATTCGCTGCAACACATGAGCGAGCACAGAACGAGTTGAGAATGACTATATAGCATTCCAGAGTTAAAGGAATGGAGGAAGATGGCAATTTTTTTTCTTTATCATTTTCTGCTTGGAGTGATGGAATTTCATCCGCATTTGTATGCTTAATATTGTCAAAAAGCTGGCTATCGGTTACTAAGAAAGATTTTTTAAAAAAGTAATAATAATCTGAAGACTCTAGTATGTTTTTTCTTGTATAAATTTGATTCCTGTATTTTAATTATGGGACTTCGGTTCTCAAGAACTAATACAAAAAGTTCCAATATAGTAATCAACTTTTTTCCATTTGATTGGTTCTTCCATTCTACCTTCTTTTGTCAAAGCTGTTATTAGCAGCAGGGTGACTTCTGAACAACCTACTATTTTCCTATATTTAAGCTCAATATTAATTTTTTACACCTTACGGTTTACTCTTGCACTGCTTTTTAAATTAATAAAGTAATTATTTATAATTGTAAGAATAAAATAAACTGTTAATTTTTAATCGCAGTCTGCATAATGCTATTTTACTAAATAAATTTGAACTACAATTAAATTTATTCAATTGATCGCAAATTTGATTTGAAATTAAATGCATAGTTATCCTCTCGGCCACGTAGTACCGACCTTATACACTAAGTCAGTGGTCGGCAATGTTATGTCAATGAATACGGCATAGTTTATTTTTAACTGCGACCTCTCCTTATGACCTCTCCTTAAAAATAATAAATATGCAACCCAAAATTGCATATTTATGTACTTTTTAAATAACTTTATTATAAAGTATTAGTAGACTTTAACGTGTGCAAATATGTCCACTAAATTCACAGCCAAGGGAGTAACAGAACTTTCTACTGAAAAGTTTTGGCATAGAGTTTCTTGATGAAATATACGTGATTAAGTGTTAATTAAATGTAACAAAGAAAAGTAAAACAATTATTTATTTTCTTTGTACTTCAAAATTTATATATTCAAAAAGACCGCATGTATCCAGCTAAATTTCTAGGTCTGAGGTAAAAAAAAAAGTGGTGTAGGAATAATCACACGTTCAGTGTCATGTAACCGACTCATTGCTGTGCATAGAATACGAGGCACTGAATACTACTAACTGAAGGGTTGAAAAAAGTGAGGAGTGAGAAAGGGGTCGTGGAGTGATAAAATACCATAATATTGGAAGATAAAAGTAATATAATCCTGCACAGAATAAGCGATAATAATGCCAGAACTATCAAGTATGTTTTAAAGCGGATAATATCATGTTCGAAACATTTGTCGTCGGACTACATGCCGGAAGATTTTTATCAGGACAAACCACATGATGACAGCTGTCACAACGCACTACCCGATAAAAGACTGCAATGGGGTAAATTCAATACTCAATCGGGAGAAGGAGTGACATCTGTTCAAGAGGCGACCCCCATCCTATTGTTCACCCAACACCGATGATGACAGCTGCCATAATGCACAGGCTGAAAGCGCTCCATCAAATTTAAATTCAAAACGATGATGGGTCATTTTTACTATCACAAGTAAACGATTTGAACAAATTTGAGAGAAGAGAACTGTGCACTTTTTACGGCAAAAAAATTCAATAAATAAGGCATTACGTGATAAATACAGGGATGAGAGTGATCAGAGAGCAAAAAGGAGGAAATTCAAAAATTCGTTGAAAAAGCTCGCGGATGGAATACACAAAAACTCAACAAAAGAGTATGCAGGAAGGATGATTCAATAATTTTAAAGATACAATGAAATTTCTCATACTATATAATAATTACATTTCAAATATTAGGAGTTAGTGAAGTAATCTGGGAAGAAAGGGGAGCAAAGAGGGAAATTTTTTTGTTTAGATATGAGGAAAAGTATACTTTTTGCAGGAAAAACTGGTTCAGATCAGAAAAATGTGGATCCTCAAGACAGGGACAAAGAGGAGGAAAATGTTACATAAAAAACCAAAAAGGAGGAAAACTGGCATCCCTGTAAATATTATATAAACTGAAAACTATACCAAACCAAATTAAATTTTTAATACATAAAACACTATATCCTATATTTAAATATGTCAGTAACCGAATACGAAATTTCACTGCGTATATATATTCTAACAGCTAATTGCACGTATCAAATTATTAGAGATGATTCATATTGCAGAAAAATCACCTTTAATTAAAACTAAATCTTCTAATAAGTGTTACATTGTTCTTAACAATAGCATTATTTTCTATCTTTCAAGACTTGTTGAGAATAAATATGAATAATATTGAAATTAAAATCTTAAAAAGAATAACCAAACTCAACATCCGTTCACCAAGATCACCGTTTAGCAAACCAATTGAACACCATATATTGAAAATACTATATATACGATTGAAGCTTACGAGACACATGCAGGTAATAAATATATATATAACCAAGATTCTTAAATTCTATTTTAGGCTTTCATATTTTTCAATACTTTCTGAGTAGATGAATATATGTTCCTTTTTTTTCGCACAAACCAACAAAGCCTAGGTCCCGAAACTTCCAAATAGTTGTTGAGATCAAAATAAACCATTTTCCTTTTTTAGAACTTTCAATTACGTTATGAGCTCCAATAAACTATAAACTGGTTTCAAGTAGAAGCCGTTAAATAACTAAATCTCGAAAAAACATCTGACTATATATTCAAGTCAATTTCATTTAGGCTGATTTTCTGCTGCGCGATTTTGGGCTGTAGAAAATGGTTATGCATAAACTTGCAGATTTAAGACGAAACTGATTGTTTGTGATTATTAATCACAATGGGAAATAGTTTGCATTTTTCTTAACTATGTGTTTATCTAAACAAAATTATAATGTTAAAATACATTGATAATTAGTTTAAAGCCGAATTCGGTGACATCTTAATTGCAAAAGTCGAATATCTTACCAACCGAAAGCAATTTTGATTCAGATGCTTAATTGTATTTAAGAATTTTAACAGGTTTCTTTTCATTAACAGTGATTGCATCAAACACTCAATATTTTTTTAATCTTTATACAAGAATTAATGTAACTCTGTTTTTACAAACGCTTTTTTGGAACTTCAAAATTTCAAGTTTATTAAAAGTTGTCACTATGCTCACATGTTTACCAAAAATTTTTTTAGTTCAATCGAAAAATATTTAGGTCTCCCGGAATGGAAATGAAGTTTGATATTTTTTGACAAAAACAAAGATTGTTAAATTTTTATTTTAAACATAAATATAAAGCAAATTTTTATTTTCAAGAATAAAAATGTCTAGTCTATAATACTAATTAACAGTAACAAAAGAATTTATATCTGCCATTTAATAATTAGGTGAATCTACATGAAAAACTTAACTTTTTTACAAAATACCGATATTTTTCAATTTTCAACTCATTATTTTGGTTAGTTTCAATTATTTTATTCATAGTCTAGGTATAGTAGTACAGCATTTTGAAATATCGGGAATATCATTTTATGAAATGGCGTTTACTAAACTCAAGTATATATTCATATCATTTCTGCACGACTCCACTTTGGTTGGAGTCTCCAACCAACATAAAGACTCTAGGTTTGAGACATGAAGGTAACATTACCGAAAATGATTCAATGTCACATGATAGTAAAATGCTTCTACCATGGCAATTATTATAAAGTTGAATTATTTCAGTGAAGTAAGAACTGCCAGAAAATCTATTCTCTTTTTCTAGAGATTCTGACCGTAAGCCAATCTCAATTAGAGTAGAAGCTCAATCAGCAAGTGTTCTTTTGTGGAATTTAAATATTGTAATACAAGAAAACCAGGCAGTGGTAATAGATAAATCGAATGTTTTTCGTGAAACGGTGAAATATCATCAAGGTAATTAGTTCAACTATTTTTCACTCTATTTAATCGAAAGGATGAAGCAATAAGTATAAAAATTGTAAGTTGTAAATGTGGTCGCATAAATAAACGATAAGAACATGTATGTTTGGTATAAGAACTATATTCAACATATTTTGGACACTCAACTCCAGACAGTGGCTCTGTATGAAACGTAATATATCATTACATGACGTTATATTGTAACCCCCCATAAGGGAATATAAATTTTACAAACTCAGCTATTTTTTCAACTTTGAGGTTGGATCAAATGATACAATACATATACGTGAAATTCGATTTGCCATTTTTAATCATCTTGAATGGGATATGTTTCCATGTGCTTCCATATGCTTGCTAATTCTTAGGGGCATTTGCTTACTAGTACCCCTGACCTATTTTCCAATATTTCTGGTCGGTGTTCAACTTTATAAAATCAAATTTTGGAAAAACCTAATCAATGCTATTGTATTCAATAATTGGTAAATCTCGACAACTTGTTAGACGTTTTCTTAATGGATAGTAAAAGAAGTACGTTAATAAATTGGGACATCGAGAATAATCATAACTTTCCTAAGAGGCAATTCGTTTAAATGAAATAAACAAACAACTGCTTGTACTGGTTATTTTAAAGTATTTACGAAGAATGAAATTGATCAATTAGAGACTTCAGTATTTCATTCATCACCATATCCAAGAGCTTGAATAGTTTTCTTATCAATGAAGCTTTATTTCATAAGTTGCAATGATGACATTACGTTTTACCCAGAGCACTGTTTGCAGTTGAGTGTCCAAAATATGTTGAATATAGTTCTTATACCAAACATACATGTTCTTATCGTTTATTTATGCGACCACATTTACAACTTACAATTTTTATACTTATTGCTTCATCCTTTTGATTAAATAGAGTGAAAAATAGTTGAACTAATTACCTTGATGATATTTCACCGTTTCACGAAAAACATTCGATTTATCTATTACCACTGCCTGGTTTTCTTGTATTACAATATTTAAATTCCACAAAAGAACACTTGCTGATTGAGCTTCTACTCTAATTGAGATTGGCTTACGGTCACAATCTCTAGAAAAAGAGAATAGATTTTCTGGCAGTTCTTACTTCACTGAATAATTCAACTTTATAATAATTCCCATGGTAGAAGTTTTTCCTATCATGTACACTTTTATCATTCGAAGCCTGTGACATTGAATCATTTTCGATAACGTTACCTTCATGTCTCAAACCTAGAGTCTTCGTTGGTTGGAGACTACAAACGTGGAGTCGTGCAGAAATGATATGAATATATACTTGAGTTTAGTAAACGACATTTCATAAAATGATATTCCCGATATTTCAAAATGCTGTACTACTATACCTAGACTATGAATAAAATAATTGAAACCAACCAAAATAATTAGTTGAAAATTGAAAAATATCGGTATTTTGTAAAAAAGTTAAGTTTTTCATGTAGATTCACCTAATTATTAAATGGCAGATATAATTGTTTTATTACTGTCAATTAGTATTATAAACTCGACATTTTTATTCTTGAAAATAAAAATGTGCTTTATATTTATGTTTAAAAAAAAAAAATTAAAATCTTTGTTTTTGTCAAAAAACATCAAACTTCAGGTCCTTTCCGGGAGACCTAAATATTTTTCGATTGAACTAAAAAAAATTTTGGTAAACATGTGAGCATAGTGACAACTTTTTATCAACTTGAAATTTTAAATTTCCAAAAAAAGTTTTTTTCGATACGCCCTATTCTATAAGCACTTGTTGGACTGGCTATCACTATACCGTAATATCAAAAGATCCGGTGAAATTACTTATCCTTTTATAGGTTTTACTCAAGAAGTTCTGAAATATTTTGTGTACTCTTTTAAATATTACCTGATGAGTCTTTTATAATCTTTGAATGACCGACTATCCTGCCGCTGGAAACAAAGTACTAAGTAGACCGTCTGGTCGGAGGCCAACTTTTCCTTATAAAACTATAAATGCTATACTCGTGCGATATGTCAAATGAATTTAATTACTGAAACTCAACAGAAGTATCAAAAATAGTGATCATCAGATATAGATTTGTAATTTAGGTTTACAACTTCCTTAAGCCTAATTATAAATGTTAACATACATGTCTCATATTCAGTGTGAAGGTCTTGATAAGATAAGTAGAATTACAAAAAGAAAACTTGAATATTCGGTGATAAGTCTTCTCGCCAACTTTGTTTATAAAAAAAAACCTTCAAACCCTATATACATTTCAGTTATCAAATACAGTCAAATTGTACAAGTATTTCTGGTATCTGGACCTGATGTAACACAATACAAACAAGTGTAGAAACGGTCCTTTAGTGACTGACACAATCCAAATTGTTTTATTGTAATTATGAATCAAAGATACCAAACCAAATATAGCACAAAAGGAAATTTTAATTGAAAAGTAGAATTCTAGCACAACGGACTACAAGATCCCCGTTTTCGTTCCGCATTAATTGTTCATGTCTACCGTTATTCTTGAGTAACTTCCATCTCCGAGAAAATAAATAAAAAAAATGGTGGGAAATGGGCAAACTTGAAATGAGTTTTATTTTTCATGTTAAAGCTGCATCCCACGAGTCATTCAGACATTTAAAAACCCGGTTTCCTACTGGTGGAAGATAAGTCAATTCACCTGCTTAGAGGTCAAAACGGGTGTAGATACCTCGTAACAAATAAATCTGGAATGAATTCAAACCAAGATGTTTTTTAATGAATTAGGGCATTAGATAAATTGGTTAAAATTAAACGCATTTTTTCTCACAGAGCAAATACCAATCCTTTTTTTTTAGGAATAATACAAAGTTACAACTATACAAAAATAAAAGGCTTGATTAATTTTTAGAAGAGACACAAGAATGAATCTTATTTTTCATTTATACATACTTCATCTCAATAACTACTTTTAATTAAAAAAAAAAATAGTAATGATTACTATAATTAATTTATTGATTAAAAGTAGTTATTTATTTATTAAAAGTAATAATAATAGTATTGATATAAAGCAACATTAACTTTAATTTTTAAACAAAAGTAATGAGAAGAGAACTTTCTTAATCATATCTTGCAAAAGGCTAAAATTAAACCCTGTATATTAGTGATTTATTATTCAATTCAAACAAGTGATTTATAATTCAATTTTCTTTTTTTGTAAATTCTATATAGGTGGGCCTAAATAACTATGAATTACGGTCTGGACTAGTATAACCAGCTTCTTGAAGTGTTTTGTTTATGTACAGTAATGCAACAAGTGCAACGAAAATTGAAATTTAAGATATTTTCAAGAATGTTCTTTCATCTTATCTATTACCGATTCTGACGTATTCACGTTGAGGAGACTACAGATTTCGGGCTAAAATTGATGGTTTTGGTATATTACTTGCCTAAAAACTAAAAATGTATTAACATTTTTATTTAAAACAATATTTTACTTCTTTTAGGTGCTAATGGAAGAAATATATATATATATTAACTTTTAGTGTTTAGGAGTGACAGACATCAAGTGATAAGCGTTTCATTTTTGTCTTTGCAGTACAAAACACTACAGTTTTAAATGTTAATAATTTTAATATAAAGTGTCAATTAGTGAGCTATAAGCCCCAATAGTACACCGCTCCGTATCAAAATCTATTCTAGAGGATATTTCAAACATATATTCATATGAATGTGATATTGGTAAAATTAAAATCAACAAAATAAAAAGTTGAAAATTCTCCTCTTCTCCCTTTAATTCTAAATGATTCTAACAGAAAAATTTGAGAAAAAAAAGAAAGAAGAAATATAGGGAACTATGATTTGTTTTCAGGAAAGCTTTATATTGGTCTTTCAATAAATATCTTATAATTAAACATATTTTGACCAGTTTTCCAGTCTTCAAAATATCAAAAAATAGATAAGGTACTTAGCTTAAACACAAGCTATTGAACAACAACCATCCGAGGTTCAGGAAACTTAGGTGGGTTGAGAATTGGCTTATCATGTGAACGGCCTAAGCGAGTTCACCTTATAAATATGCAATACTTTATTGATTTACATTCGAGTGCCTTAATTAACAACAACCTGAAACAAAATTTAGGAAAGCAAACTCAACATGGGCGTTTTGTAACTACTCAGCCCCACTCTTATGCTTATTTATTTAAAGGTTATGTGTCTAAAAACCTGCGACTTTAAAAAAGTTGTTAACTTGCTTTCCTAACTTCAATTAAATCATTCTCATTTATCTAATAAAATTCCTTTCCTAGCTCACTTCCACTCAAAAACCACTTACTACAGAAAAATTATACATGAACAATAATAAAACTTGTAATGTTTTGATTTCAAACAAGTTTCAAAAACAAATATACAGTTTCTTTATGCATTCTTTTACAATTTGTTTCCTCCTATGGAATTTCATTTTTTCAGTGAGATAAATCTGCAAAGATATTAAAACTTCAAAAAGTTAAGTGTGTGGAATTAATAAGAGAGTGGAATTAGTTTGTGTGGAATTTTTAAAACATTTGTGGTATAAAATAATTTTAACTTCTTAAATTAAAACATTTTTACTGTTTTTTTTTATCTACTTTTTAAGCTGGCACACTCATCCATCTAACAAACTGGCATAATTATTAATAATAGTTCAAATGCATTTTACAAAGGATTTAAAACAAATTTAGTGAACTAAAATATTACAAAAGCTTCATATGAAACATAGCAGATTAAGAGATAATTCTACTTTCAACAATTGTCTGCAAAAGTAATAGGATTGCATAAAATTCAATCGGGTGTGCTTTACAATTCAAATAAATGAGTGCTTTTAGTCATTTTATAGAGAGTTCACATCCTCTAATAAAGATATCAGATTAGATATCAATGTCTTAGGAAATAATTTAGAGGAGCCAGACACAGATATTTTGCACATATTTAACCAAAATGGCTGTCAATAAGTAGAGCTGCACTGAGATGGAAAGCTGCTCCCAGCATTCAAAAGTTGTTGAAAAGATTAGAATAGTACTAATAACTTTTCAAGGGAGCAATTGCTCAGAATTCCTGAAATCTCAATTAATTCAGGAGAAGAACAAACCAGGACTGTTTACCAAGCAGTGAAAAAATGGGGTATAACAAAAAAATTTAGGCACTTTGCTGTGATACAACAGTCGGAGAACAGGCCGCAAAAATGGTACAGACATAGAATGATAAAGTACAAAGTTTTCAATCCTGACCTCTTGTACTCCCATTGACAGTTGATACCAATACATTTTTGATTAAATTTTGAATCCTTGATGGATACAACTACTGGTGCACATGGGACTCAAAAAGATTTAGAGTAACCGGGACAAAACTTAACTAAATACGTTTGAATAACTGGTAGCAATCAAGAATCTAGTGATATCTCCTCTACCATTCTTGAATTTCTTAAACACATTTCTTGGTAGAAACAACAGTAAGATGATTACTGAGAAATGTTGAACTTAACTATGATCTTTACAAAAAGCTGTAACTTGTGCCACATAAATGGCAAAGGCAGTTTATGCAATTAAGGTTAAACTTGTTTTATGATCAATTTAAGTTTTCTTACAAGGGCAAGAACTGGCAAAGGAGAATATATATGTTGCTTGCTCAACTAAGCAGTAGAGTCTTGTTTTAGTCATCAAAAGCAATCAAAGTACCATTTACCTAACAATTTCTTATGCTTACGTCAACCAATAAATTATCGGAATATCGATCCAGAAATTAGAAAGCTTGCAATGAAAAAAAAATTACAACCATCTTTGATACTTAATTCTAGAAACTGTGGCTATGTCTATATTTGATGACAGAGTTGCAACCGCTGTTAAGAAAAATATAGTTCAAATTATGCCAAAGGTAAAAAGGGGAAGAAGAAAAAAATGAGCTGAAGAGGTACATTCAGCAACAAAATTATTTTTCTTTCTTTACAAATTTTAACTTTTTTAACTGCTGATACAATAACTTTCTTCGTGAGATCTTCTATCAGCATCAATTTCCTTGACAATAACTCTTCAACATTGTTCGATGATCCTTGTTAGAAAATTGGATTTGAAAAGCCAATTTGTGATTATGTGGCAGAAAAAGGTGGGAAACTCATTCGAAATTATAATAACATTCTCACAAAGATGAAACTAACTGAGAAACAATATGTTTTGTAAATCATTTCTGGAGACAATAAGAAAAATTCCAACTATTACTAAATCCTCTCTTAGGAAAAAGTTGTGTAAAATCTTCATTCATTTATGTCCATTATATTTGTATTCAATCGAAACTATTGTTGCAAACCTAAATGTGTTTCTCTAATAGAAGTTAGATGAATTACTAAAAACATTTTAGTATTCCTTTAATTTGTTGTGTTTACTTTTGAGAAATTTGCTTCAAAATATTTCGTAACAATTGCTGGAATTAATCTGGATGTGTCCGCATAAATTTCTCTAAGAAGAAAGAAAATTGTCAAAATAGAAAAGAGTATACTGAGTTTGTGCAGAATTAAACATTATGTTTCCTATGTTCCAACCTTTAAGACATTAAAAAGTCGCCTAATTGTTGGACTGAGCCAAAATTTTGCGTACAATTTTTTTTTGTTGAAACAGGATTACGCGGTGGGAATAGTAAAATTTTTGACTTTTGGAACATTACATATAGCTAAGTACTATTATACTAGTATTCACACATTGTCCCATTAACATTGATGCTATGAAAGGAAATATCTGGTGATGCTGAAGTTTCTTCCATTTTCTTAAGAAGAGAATTTTGTTATGATACAGATTGTCACGAAATAATCTAAATAAGATCCAGCCCACTTTTTTCAACAAATGTGCAAGAGAGTGATGATTATAAGCTACAGCACACTGCCACATTCAAATAATAAATTGGAACTAGTCCCTCTTATCACTTCTGTTACATCACGTCACTTCAAGTCGGAAGCAGAAATCGTTATCATTAGAAATGAAGTAAAAAATTTGAAAGGAAATTGATGATAAATTCTTAAAAACAGAAATTGCGGGTAAGTATGGAATTGCCATCAGCACTCTATCAATGATTTTAAAAAAATCGGGAAAAGATTGAAGCGGCTTATAATGTAAATCAATTTGAACCTGCAAGAAAAAGGATACGGACTGGCAAAAATAAAGATGTGAATTAAAAACAGCAGACTTAGATGCACATGTAGCTGGTATAGTTTAAATCTGAATAGTTAGGTGAAAATAGATTGTAGATGGTTAACACAAAATTCGGTTAACTCAACAAATTTTGGTGGCCCCATCTATTGCCCGAAGATATTTTGTATTTTCACTTGTGTGTGCAATTATGACTTATTCATGATAGTCCGAGAGGCTACTGCAATTTTTGGACCCTATCGAACATCATTTTTTATAGAAATTGGAGAAAAGTTAGTAGATTACGAATCCTCTGGTCTGCCGTGGCAAAAATGGCCGAAACTGATCAAAAATCGACTAGGAATGAGTTGAAATAAAATCCAGTTGCCAAATATGTCATAACTTGCCAAACAGAGAACAAACTTTTTCGTCTGGCAACCCACTGCATTTTGATTTTCAATGAGAAAAAGCGCAAACGATTTCAGATCTCTAGCTCGGAAAACTTGTATCTTTTAAAAGTAAGCTAAATTGGCAACATCAGTTACGTTATCAGTGACGTAATGTTTATTGCCATTTTGGCCCATTTGTGAAAGATGCAAGTAAGCCATAGCCCCATATCCGAATCGTCTGCAATCTTCTTAATTGAAAATTAAAGAGTGAGTGTTACGAAATAACAAAAAAATGCTCATTATTTGGCAAGTTATGGAGCATTTGGCAACTGGATTTAGTTCAACTTATTAAAAGTCGATTTTTGACCAGTTTCGGCCATTTTTGCCACGGCAGACCAGTGGATTCGTAATCTACTCACTTTCCTCCAATTTCTATAAAAAATTCAGAATGATGTTCAATGGGGTCCAAAAATTGCAGTCGCCTTTCAGTTGAGGGTCGCGACTGTGTTTCTCCCACTACATATATGAATGTGAGAGAGGATTCAGTGCCATGATTCGTATAAAGAATCCATTGAAATGCAACTTGTCCACTAAAACTATAAATAATTTAATGATGAAAGTTGATTGAGCCAGCAAACTTTGATCCATCACCAGCAATTGCAAACTGGTAATTTGCAACTACAGGAACAAGACACGTGGAAGGGCATGCAGTTCAGATCACAACTAATTCAGAATTTTTCGATTTAAATCAGAACAAAATCAGTAATTTTGTTGTGTAATGTAAAAATATTTTTTACATAGCATGATAATCTAGTGTCTTGTCTTTGCTTGTTTCATTTTAGTATAAGTATAGATCAATGTCAATGGACATATGTTGTTAACGAAGATTCTGTTTCGTTGGGTCAGTACTAGATACATGAATATGAATGAAATGTTTGGGCATGCAAAAGTTTTATTTGGGCATGTATTTTCTAGAATAACATGCTCAGCAGGGCATGTAAAAATTATGAGATTTTTTGGGCCCTGTTGTAAATGTAAATATTGCAAATGATTTTTATATTGCAAATGTAACAACTCTCCTTGATCCTAACTATACAATTAAAGCCTTTTCATTGCATCTCTAATAAAATCCAATCTTTGCCTGCATTTACAATCTCAAAAGTTCCCTCCATCCATTTATTCTTATTTTCCACCCACCAACAATTTTCAAAATCTTAACACAGATACAAGCCACTCGACGTTCAATATTTCGCAAAATCGTGCCAGAGAAATCTTTCAGTTTTAACGTTACCACAATCACTGTATATTTCTGCTGACTCAAATCACAGAGTTCATCCTAGGCATTTTTCGAGGGGCGGCGCGCCCTGCCTGTCCTTTTTCTATAAAAATAGTGCCCTTCTTGTCCTTTTTCTATAAAAATAGCGCCCTTCCTGCCCTTTTTCAGAAAAAAAAATTTCCTGAAAGAATTCAAAAAACTTTCGTTTTTCCCCCTCCCAACAGTACGCAATATGTGGATCACCCCTACTGAAATCGGCTGTCGCCCATGCGCATTCATGTTCAAACGCGCAGCGTATACATCAGGGACTGAAACCATTGAGTAGATGTCTATATAACGTGCTTCATTAGTAGGTGGATTGTAGGGCGCCGTCCTACAATTTCATAATTGCACATTAGTAAACTCCGATGGCCATTTCGTACGTGTTTTGATTAAGTGTATTTTGCTGGATTTTTACCATGCCTCCTTCAAAATAGTGAAGAAAGGAATTTGAAAGACTTGAATAACTTAGTTAAAGGTTTATAACTATCAAATGTTTACACTAAGAATTTAAAAAGAATATTTCCGTTCTGACACGCGTAATCGCGATGTCCTCCTGTTAAATTTAGGGGGCGTTTTTGGTAATTTGCCTGTTACCAATTAATTTCTAAACATCCGTTTCATATTTAAAATTAAACATAACAGGAATGCAACCAAAATCCCAGATTATTTCCAATTTTTAAAAAAATAAAACTTCTATTATAGCTTACATAATAGCGGCATGCATGGCAAAAAAATCGCCGTTTTGACGCTAAATTTGATCTGATTTTGAAAATAAAAAAATGCAAAAATTTCAGGACATAGTCCAAGTTCTTTAGTTGGAATACTCCTTGTGATATCCCACAATGAATAATGTTAAATTTAGAGAAACTCTATTCTCTATCTGACAATAGCAAAACTAAGAGATGAAGTTTAAGGTTGATTCATTCAAACTTTAGAAAATTTTGAGAGTGAAAAGTTCTTATCTTAACACATTTTTATTATACTAAAACATTGTTATCTTAATTTTACTGTATTATAAATTGATAATTTTATAAAAATTACTATTTGATGAAAATTTTACTGTGTATATTGCACTTTAATTTTAATAATTTTCTCAGTCTCATTCCAGCAGAATTAGGACTGAAGCATTTTATCAGTATTTTGATATCTTTTAAGTTTCTGAGCGAATTTTTGATTCACAGATTTTTGCATTATAATTTTTTTTTCAGAATATTGAAAATTATTTATCGTGGTAGAAAAGTATAACAATATTGAAATTGTGGCAGAAAACACATATTTCTGCAATTTACCATAAAAGTGCCCTCGTAAACAGGAAGTGCCCTTTTTTTGGAAAATAGCACCCTGCCCTTTTTCATTTCTAGGATGAACTCTGCAAATCACACGCACATGCTTCAGTTGGCAATATCTTTTTAATTGGTTTCTATTTCTTGATCAGTTATGACCAGCATTTATATAATTCCTCTTTTTTTGGTTGTTTAATAAACTTACGATTGCAATGACAATCATCTGACGATTCTCTTATCAATAATTTGATTCGACTCTATCATGTATTTCTAAAGCATTTTTAACTGTGACACTTGGATTATTTTGAGATCACTAAATACACTTTAACATCAAATACCTTGCTTCATAAAGTGAAAAGCAATTAAAGATCAAACCAAACTTTTACAAAATTTAAAGGTAGTTTCACAATAGGATCTGTTACCAGAAAAGATATGACACATAACTAATGTACTAAAAAAACATTAAGACCCAGTGTGATTGCAGATAAAATTACTCATTCCTTGATATTCGTTGTTTAATTTTATAGCATGTATTATCAACAAATATAGCCAATAAGAGGCAACCCCCTCATCATTATTGAGATGCTTTGGAAAACATTGATTATACCAAAATGTTGCTTAATAAATCCATTTACCTACAGTCAAACCCTGTTAACACGAAGTCGAAAGAACCACAGAAATTCTTTGCATTAACCGAATTTCAATTTAATCGTTTAAAAACTTTTTAATCTAATCAATGTAGATTTAAGCTATAAATGTGTATTTAATATTTCTGTTCTTAGTTCACATCTTGATTTTTGCTAGTCTGCATTCTTTTGCTTACAATATCAAATTGATTAATAGCATCAGCCGCTTCAATATTTCACGATGTTTTAAAATCATTGATAGAGTGCTGTTGGCAATACCATACTTGGTTGCAATTTTTTTAAAATAATTTATGATCAATTTCCTTTACATTTTTTTTTTGCTTCGTTTTGATAACAATTGTTACTACTAACTCATATTGACAAAATGTAACATGCAAATGCAACTGAGTTTATAGTTTCTAAACTTCTGTTGGATACAGGAAGGGTACACGTGATGTAAAAAATATATTTCAACTTGAGGAATGCTTTCGTAACACCTTTAAATTTCGTCTCGAATAATGAAGGCCATATAAAAAAAGTGGTTTGCAGAGCAAATATTTTTCCGTCTTAAGCGAGATTTCATACTATGCGATTCTGCATTAAATGAATAAATTAATGGAAAGTTTAACATGCATCGTACAGGAAACTCTTTATATTTTGCATTAATTTATATTTGCAATCACAAATATGATAGTACACAAGAAAAATTTTATTAATTAGAAAAAAAGTTGTGCACTTTTTCATAATACACCAATATAAATTAATATCAAAAAGTGTCTTCGGTCATTTTAAAAAATACAGCTTGGTATAAGTTCAAACCCATTCCATGTTGCTATATAAGTAATGTGACAAAGTATGACCCATTTGAACTTTCATATGCATCATTCGGTTTATGTATGGCAGCTACTGTTGCACTTAGACAAACATTAGAACTAAAGCATGTGCATAGAGAACTGTAGCAGTAAAGTTTCCACATTGCATCAACATCAAGATCTAAAACGTAAATAGCCAAACCTGAATTGAAAAATAAGTCACAAACTAATATGTGCAATACATTTAATTGACTTTGTAAAACACAAGTAATGTGTACTTTAGCTAAGGATCACTAATGGAGAATATACATCAAAGGTAGCCAAATATTTACGAATTTGGTCAACAAATGTTATGCAGAAAAGTAACAAAACATTTCAGATGCACTTTATAAACACCACAAGAATTTTTTTTTGGGTGGAGAAGGGAAGGGGGGGGGGGGACTTTACGTGAAAGGTATAGAAATTCACATCAAAATCCTTTAATTAATAACCTTTCCTTTCCTTATACTAATAACTATACATGGAGAACTGGACCAATATAAACAAATAGCCAACCAAACCAAACAAATCGCCAGGTGCCTATTGTGCATCTGTAGCAGTTTTTTTTTATTTATATTAAACTAGTATCCAATTAAAAAGAAAATTCGACAATTCTTTATACTGTAAGCAATCAGAGGCGTCTGCTAAGTAATCTAGTAGTAAACAAACCAAGAAGTAAACAAAGCAAGGCGATCGGATTTGACATGGCAAATAGTAAACAAAGCTTTAACTTACGGTTCAGCTTCAATCGACTTCAATTTGGCCACATAATTTGAAGGTATGTAGCCTTCTTTTTTCGTGGATTTCGATCTCGCAAACCACCAGTCCCCTTGGGTATCATTTAGTATCTCAAGGTGTTCGCCCTTCTTGAAACTTAAATCCTCATCAGTCCGTGCATCGTAATCGTACAAGGCGACGAATACTTTGTTGCTGTGTCCGCTCAAACTTTCCGAATTGTTCATAGGCACAGGTGGTAGCATTGGACCACTTCTAGCATTCACATCTGGATGCCGAATGCTCTGTGGTTCGTGGGTTTGCACAGGGACCAAAACACTGATGGGTGTCGGTCCGCTGTCAACGTTTCTTTCCGATGCCGAAGGTGGTCCGGCCGATTCTCCCTTCTTGACATTCTTACTGGAAGAACGGCTGAAGCAGTTGCCCATTTTCCCAAAAGATAAGCGGTAACGATTGGCTATAAATGCATTGCTGAGTTCGACTGGAAGGCTAGGTCGCTGGGATTTGCATATTGCTTCTCTCCGGGAGCATTCCTTTCCCGCACCGAATACCAAAACCACCCAGCGCTAGGCCTCATTCAATCCGCTTTAGCCCACTCCTTTCCATCCGTACTCTGCCATTTCCCATGCCTCTCAGCTCGGGGAGGGGGTAAGAAAACGACTGAGACAACGTCCTTCACCCTCCCTATTCACATCGGAATGGATTAATCTGCAATTTGGAGCCCACAGGGTGGAGTTACTTTACCGATAACAATTAAATATTCAGTGGCGCCATCTATTAAATTTTATCTGGTTTAAAAATATCGTAAAAAGAACATGTGTCTTTAAATTGACAAGAATTACAGCATAGATTTGGAAAAAATTAAAAATGTCTCAAACTGAGAACTTTTCGTCTTGTTAGCATTTGAAAGGAATTTAAAAAATTCGACAAGTTATTTTATTTCATATTTTTCATTTTATTTTATTTTATATTTTTTCATTTTATTTTATTTTATAATTTTCATTCGATTTTATTTCATTTTATTTAAAAAAATTAAATTACCTTTATTTTTTGTTATTTTGTACATGCAATCATTTTTTTTTTCATTACTCATAGTATCCTCAAACATCTGAAGTATAATTTAATTGAAGAAAAATTGATATTTCGATTTCTACTACATATAGTTCATAGGTGGAAGTTTTAGTAAAATTTTAATTTCGATTTAGACTACAGCGCTTCACTAATTTTAAAGTATTTACCTATGAAAAACCAATCCTTTCTTCAAAAGATATCTAAATCTAACTTTTTCTTTTCACATAAAATCTTTTACAAAAATTTCTCTCTGCCATCTAAAATTATGGTTTTAGAGTATATACTTTAAAAAAAAAAAAAAAAAAGTTTGAATTCTTTATCTTTTCTCGCAAACAAAAACCCAAATTTAATCCCATTCCTACTAGGACAAAAAAGTGTATTTTAGGGTTCATAAAATTAAAATATTTTGCCTTGAAAGCACAACCTTCTACACTCCTACTTCTACCAAAAGATAATCTCTCTCTATCCCTAGATATTCTTTTTATAAATAATTTTTGAATATTAGCTTTAAATCAATAAATATTGAAAAAAATTTGAATTCATCAACATGTGGCAGTATTTTTTTTTTTTTTTTTTTTTTTTTAAATCCTTTATATTAATTTCAAATTTGTGTGTTTGTTTATCGATGGGAGCGGAATTTGCTAAGGTCCTTGCCTTCATCCAAACTTGCTGAAATTTATCAGATAGGTTTGATATCGATGACAATGCATTCTGTCAAATTTTGGGTTTCTTATACTGTCACCAAAAGATCGCTTTTACGAATATTTATAAACCAACTTGCCATCATTCAATCGCATTAAAATGCATTGAACCTATATCATTGTTGAAACCCTTTCCTGTTGCCAATTTTTTTTAATAAATAAATAATAAAATTACTTTAATCAAAATAAATAAATGGTATTTAGATGTGATAGCATAAATTTATGTTAATTTTTAATAAATAAATTTTGAAACGTAGTTTGCCGCACATTTGGCTAGTAGAAATGTTGTTGATATCGGTATGTTTTAATGAATATAAAAATTTACAAGGCATAAAAAAGGATTTTTTTTTTTTTAAATTTGTTTTTAAGGCTTATATTATTTAGTATAACATATGCAATTAAAAATGATTCTCCCTAAATTTGAATTCTTCCATGTCTTTATATATCTACACATTTTCATTTAATCCCTTTTGAAGAAACATATCCTTTTACTACTCTGCCAATAGATCTCATTTACTTCAGTCATGCTGCCGTACAATAGTTTTTTGCGGGATATTTGTTTTATTTCTTCTCTTAGTGTATCAGAGTAACATGTGTTCAGAGTACTTAGTGTATCAGAGCAACAATTAAGTGTTTAACATTAATGTGTTTTGTTACTAACAAACATCATAGTTTCATTTCTTCACATTAACTAACCAACTTTCTGATAAGTCTTATAACGGGTGTTTTCATGAATAATATTTGTGAATTGGGAGTTTCTCTGATATCATCCAAAAGTTACACTTCCTTCTTGTCACAAGTTAATCGTAATTAGAATAACAATTACCCAGGTAAATATTAACATGAAAATTCAAATTTTTAATATAATTTTGAGTTTTATGTACGGTATTAAAACTTCGAAGTTAAAAACAACAGTCATTAAAGCCTTTCAGACTAAGTGTCTGTGAATAACGCTAAATAACGTATGAGTTAAACTGAGCATCAAACTTATATCTACCTAATAGAAACAAGACAATACCAATATTTAAATACCTGAACTATCGAAAAGGGACTTGGATTGAAAATTTTCAGAGATTCTCTGACGACCAAATTAAAATATTCTTGGTATTGATACCTGATGGGGGAGGGGGGGGGGGGTCGAGAAAAATAGTCATAAGTGAGAGAGCAGCGCTCTTTGTTTAAGTTATCTATTGTAGAAAAAAAACTGGATAGACTGTTTCGATGGAAACGCAAGACGAAAAACACGCCTATAGAAACGTTTGCTTTCCTGCCGATGGATGGACGATTTCCTGAATCATGGTTAATTATTGTGTTGCATATAATTGCAACAACAGCGCAAATTGAGAAAATATAAACAAGAGTTTTTCCCGGTAAGTAAAAAATAGTTATTCAAATATGTGAATGTATTTTTTATTATTATTATTATTTTTTTTTTTTTTTTTTTTTTTTTTTTTGAAAAATATGTTAAATAATCCTTCTGACATTGATCGCTCGTGATTAATGGTTGATCTCTTATATGGCCAATTCATATAATAAATCATCTATCTTATATTCAGTGAAATAGTATTATGATCTAGAATAAAACACTTGATTTTTATTTATTTAATCCTTGTTTTTATGCGTTTTCAAGGGCATTTGGCAAAGAAATGGGAAATGAAAGCGAAACTAAAACTCTACTTATTATTGTTCTATTCTACACTCATTTAATAATTAAAATCATTACTCTGTTTATTTATAACTGGATAATTTGTTTTAGATATGATTTATTTAATCTATGTTTATATATGTTTTCATGAACATTTAGTAATTCTATTTAAAAAAAAAAAAGGATGGAGTAGAGAAAAGGAGAGTAGAGAAACAATAACTCAAAATGTTATTTTGCTCTGTTGTAAATTTATTTAATAATGAAATGGCGGACTGCAAACGGCAAAGTTTATCAGTTTCTTTATTACTTACGTATTTATTTTAAAAACTAATGCTTGAAATTATTTAGTTTTGGTAAAGTTTTCTACATTTTTCCCACTTCAGAATTAATGGATCAAATAAATGTCTTCGACTTGTAAAAAACAAGTTTCAAAACCTGTATATTTAAATTCATAAGTTATCAGTGGTAGACGAGGAGAAGGGAGGGGGGGGGACGCCCAAAAGTTGGGCGTCCCCCCTCCCCCCTTCCCCAAACGATAAATTTTATAATTTCATATCTTATAATAAAACTATTAACTAATAATAGAATGAGAGGCAACTGCAATTTTTGGATCTCATTGAACATCATTCTGAATTTTTTATAGAAATTGGAGAAAAGTTAGTAGATTACGAATCCACTGGTCTGCCGTGGCAAAAATGGCCGAAACTGGTCAAAAATTGACTTTTAATAAGTTGAACTAAATCCAATTGCCAAAAGCGCCATAACTTGCCAAATAAAGGAGCATTTTTTTTTTATTTGGTAAGACCCCACTCTTTAATTTTCAATTAAGAAGGTTGCAGACGATTCGGATGTGTGGCTATGGCTTACTTGCGTCTTTCACAAATGAGCCAAATTGGCAATAAACATTACGTCACGTATGACGTAACTGATGTTGCCAATTTGACTTACTTTTAAAAGATACAAGTTTTGCGAGCCAGATATCAGAAATCTTTTGGGCTTTTTCTCATTGAAAATCAAAATGCAGTGGGTTGCCAGACGAAATTTTTTATCTGTTTTTGGCAAGTTATGATATATTTGGCAATCGGATTTTAGTTCAACTCATTTAAAGTCGATTTTTGATCAGTTCCGGCCATTTTTGCCACGGCAGACCAGTGGATTCGTAATCTACTCACTTTTCTCCAATTTCTATAAAAAATTGAGAATGATATTCGATGGGGTCCAAAACTTGCACTCGCCTCTCGGACAATAAGGAAATAATTCATACTTCCTAACACTAATATTGAACAAGGGTAAAACATTTACTGTTATTTTGTTTAATGAATATTCTGGAAGCAAGATGTACAATGAAGTAATAATTCAACAGTATACACATAACTGTTTGTTTAGATTTAAATGGTGTTTTTAAATGGGCATACTTTCATGAAATTAAATTAATAGAGAAATCAATTTTTTTTTTTTTTTTTTTTTTTTTTTTTAAATAGCTTGTCATTGTAAGCAACCAGAATAGAAATTTAACCTAAAAGAAAGTTCCTCCAAAGTTAAAAGTTGATCTAGGGCAAGAGTATTTGTTAATAAAAATACTTATATCTTTATACAAAGTAGTATAATACATTTTTATAATAGTATGACACATATACCATAAATAATATTTTTTACATTTGAAAACTTTAAATAACTTTTTCTCCGTGTCTCTACATTGCTACATTGCAAGGTTAATGTTATTTTTCTTCAGTAGTTTTTGGACGGATTGAATGTTTTTAAAAGTGGCGGGATGGATTTCAGTGGTTTTAGAAGTGGGGGGATGTATGGGTATTTTTTTGAAAAGCGGGGGGAGGGCCCGTCACCCCACGTCTATCCACACTTCCATCACTGTAAGTTATATAATAATATTGAGTATGAAAAATTTAGTTTGCCTTTGAAACTTAAATTGTTCTTTGTATTACATTAGTTATAGTATAAATGAATTTATATTTTGTATTCTTATTAATACATATTTTCAACTGGTTTATTGTATTTCTCCAATTATCTTTAATTTGTATTTCTAAAATCAATATATTTTTAATGCTTAAAATTTAAAGAATTAAATTCAAATCAATGAAGAAAAAACACGTTTCCAAATGTCGACAGTAAACCACAATCTTCCAATATGTTTTATTCTTATTTTTTTTTTGCTTTCCAAATATCAAAAGTAACCCGAATGTACCATAAAGATCGAAGAAAATTCTAATCGGTAATACAAATTTCTCCATTCAAGCATCTCGCTACCACTGAGGCAACGGCTTCGTTTCCCCAGTGTTAAGCAGTCTATCCAGTTGTTTTCAATATTGATGGTTTAAGTAGATGGAACTATTCATTGTTACAAGCACATCTCTATAGCACCTTTAAAGAGTCATTTAAGTACAGTGTGATTCAAAGGTAATAAGACATTTAAAAAAAAAAAAGTTCTTGATTCACGAACATATGATACTAGAATTAAAGTTTCAAAGAAGTGCTCGAAAATTTATTGGTTTCTTTTCATCAGAAAGAAAAAGTTTTTTTTTTTTTCTTTTTAATCATAAGGTGGTATTGTAGGTAAAATTGCAACGTCTTACTCAAAACTCTTCGTGATTTATTAATGTCTTCTGTTACTTTATAATCACCCTATACCTTTGGTGATTTGATATATTTCTAGATATTGGGACTCACATTTCATACAGTTTAAATACGAATAATTATTTTCCATAATAGATTTTTTTAACATTCAATTTTTGTGCTATAAAGTTTTTTCGCTTAACTTTGCCTTAAACTTGTGCTTTTAAGTACTTTTTTCATGAGATATAACTTTTCAACTTAACATTTTTGAGGAATGAAATAATTAAGAAACTCAACTATTCATATAAAGTATCACAAAATATACATTTTATTTCAAAAATATATTTACACAAATTTTTCATTCTATATTTAAAATATGAAAATATCAACGTAAGATTCTGCAACAATTCTAATAACACATCTAGTAAAGATTAAAACGTAATATCCTCATATATATTTAAATTATTTAACTCATCACATCATATTTTAAATCGCACACATAACATGCTTTTATATATTACTCCACTTTTTTTTCAAAGAAATAAAAAATATTTCCTCCAGTTGTTTGCTAAATAAGATAAGAGCTCATAATATTTCAATATATTCACACCATTTAATTATTTTTTGTTCAATGCGATGCTCTGCTTCTTTGTTGCCGTAGTTTAGATAAGGCGATTGCATGACGAAATACAAAAATACTATTACAACATGTATATCATTACAATTAGAATTACAAAGTAAACAAAACATTTTGTATCTGTCAATGTAGATGGCATAAGAGATGTAAATTATGGTCACATACTGGTACACAGTTTCTACTTACTAATCGCAAGAATAAATTTTTAGGGGCCTTTAATAAAACAATTAAAAATAATATTGGGAAAGGAACGATTTATCATATATTTCCTTCGAATCTTCCCTCAATCGAACGGAATAAAGAATTTATTAATCTTCTGCTAAAAACTCCATTATAAAGTTTTGAATTAGGAGACACACACTATTTTTGCCATATATTGTGGTATGTATTTCATTAATTTACCTACTTGTTCTAAAATTATCAATGCTTCATTTTCAAGAATATTTTTAATGACTTATTGTGTATGTTAACTGCTCTTCAGTTAAACTTATCGGGTTACGATGTAGTTAGAGTTATCAGTGTTTATCTTCATAACTATTTTAGTACAAATAAAGGGCTTATCTTTGCTGAGACTTAGCGAATCATAAATACTGTGCATAAGTATAGTTTTTCTGAGTTTTATATTGACATTTGTGGAATAACTTATGAATTGTAATATTTAAGGGTTTAAGTTATTGTTTAAATTCTTTGAGATGAATAGTTTACTATCCCTCTATACTTTTGATTTGCTTTAAATTTCGGTTGTTTAATTTATTACTTGATGTTCATCAAATATTTTTGCTGAACTACCTAATTACTTTTTTTTATGAATCTGGTCACTTAATTAGATGTCAGAGATATATCGATACAACGATATTTTTATCGATATTTCGAAAATATCGATATTAAAAATATCGATAAAAGTTACTGATATATCGATATTTTTAAACATTTTTAGTTTTTTGATGATCGTTTAGTAGTTCCATGTGTTTTTTCGATTTTCTTTATTCCCTTTTCAAAAACTTCAAAACTAAAGTTTGAACTTGGCTAAGAGAGTTAAAATGGCACCAATATTCAATATTTTGCCATACACTTAAAAGGTATTGAAAATTATCTAAATTTTTCTTAAAATCACTGCACCAACTAAGCGAAAATATAACTTTTTTTTTATAATAGATCAATTTCAGTTGAAAAAGTAGTCACCGTACACAAAAGCAATCATGAAAGTAGAAATTTGCCCCGAAAAACTTTGTTTCTGTTAAAAATTGAAAATCAAATAATAAAAAAAAAAATCATGTTTTGATATATTGATATTTTATCGATATTTTTTTCAATGCAACGATATAGTATCGATATTTATTTTGATCGATATTTCCGACCTCTCACTTAATCCTTATTATAAGTTGAAAAGGCCTACCAGCTTCATAGGAAGGCATACGTCACATTATAAGACAGTCAAAATACAGTAATAAATTGTGCGCTTCAAGAAATACAATATTCACAAATACAAAGAAAATAGAAAAAGAAATCGTAATAAAACTGAAGACCAAGTTTCTGAAAATAAGAAATTTATAAACTGACATTAAATATACTTTCATAAAATTATGCATGTTGTAGATCCTTTATAGGAATTACTATCGTCATATTCCGAATCATCACTTCTTCGTCTTCGTCGTCGCCGCCTCCTACTCTGTCTGCTTCCTTCTTCATCTTCTTCTTCGTCTTCTTCTTCTTCGTCGTCATCATCCTCTTCGTCTTCGTCATCTTCTTCTTCGATTTCATCATCGTTGTGTGCTCTACTTTCAGGGGTTTTTGCTAGAACACTCCCTAAATATTATATATATGAGATTTATTTTAAAAATACATGAATTCATTGTTTATATCACGGTTAATAAATACTTAAAAATTGGATTTCAATTTGCCAGTTTGTCAAATTCGTATCGAGTTTGGCATAATTGTTTCTTAATAATTTCACAGATATACATTAGAATCGAATTGAATAAGGTTTCAAATATACTTGCGTTTTGTGGATGTTTAACGATATATAAAAGAATTTCTATGTCTACATAAAACTTCAAAGAATTTTTTTAGGATCTCTTCTCTCTCTGTAAATAGGCAACTTTCTAGGATTACGATTTATTACAATAAATAAAGAACTATTTCACAAGTAAATTCTTTCGTTCTAGTATTACTCGAAAACAAATACCATTTTATAAATATTATCTGCGTGGCCCCTCGTCACGGAGACCCGTCATTGTGTATAGGTCCCAGTTTCTGACGCTTCGCGAACATGTTCGCTGATAGGTTCATTGCTACAAATACCCAAGCTCGCTTCGCTCGTTAAAATAGACGCTAACTACGCAAACGTAGATAAGCTTCGCTCCTTGAAAAGTTCATTGACATGTAAGCACAGGCCCGTTTCGCTCACTGAATGGTTCGTTGCTAAACAAGTGCATCAAGTTTGCTTTGCTCATTGAAAGGTTCAATGCTAACCAAGCATATGCTCACTTTGTAAACTGAAAGGCTCATGGTTGCGGAAGCATATACTCGCTTTATAAACTGAAAGGCTCATGGCTGAGGAAGCATATAGGTTCTCTTCACTCACGGAAAGATTCACTAATAAGTTCGCTTTGCTAGCTACAAGATTAATCGCTACGTAAGCCATTATTATAAAAAATGATACCCCCCCTCCATTTCGAGAAATAAAAATGTTTTACCCGTTAATACAATAATACAACCACCCATCACCTTTCTCACAATATTTTAACAGTCTGTTTGTGAAAAGAAAAATTAGAAGGTCATATAACTACTTATGTTTAAAATTTCAGAGTTCTTATTGAAAGTTACCCAGTAAAGAAACTTTAAGAAATTAAAACAAAACTAATTAAAAAACTTAATTAAAGTTTTAACATCCTGTTTATAAAAAGTTCAATTAGATGACCAAAGTAACTTATGTTGACAATTTCACTACTCTACGCCTATATTAGAAGCAGCTTTGGTAAAAAAAAATATTAAATTTAAATACAGAATTAAAACAGACTGGGGATTAAAATTTTACGATTTTGTTTGTCAAGGACCAAATAGAAGTCCAAAACTACTTAAGTTTAAAATTTCATAGCCCTATGCCTAATCGAAGTAGCTTTCTATAGAGCTACACACACAAACATATTCTTTGTTCTATTATTATAGTCATATATTGGAGAATACTATTAGGCCTAACACTAATATATCATTTCAAGATTTAGATTAAAACATTTTCAAAAAATGTAAGTATTTTTTATTTGTGGAAAATTTGGATTGTGTAAAATCACTCTAAAAGATAGTGTTAGAACTAAGTAAGATTGTAACATAACTAAACATGATTTAATCTGCTTAAAGAAATTAGTATAGAAAAATAATAACTTTTTCAAAATAATTTACAGGATTACTTTTTTACTGCAAACTTTTACTGATAAAAATAATATAAATAATATTTATTTTACTATCTACCTTTTGGCAATATTTTATTAAATACTTTTGCAGCACTCTCACTAGAAGAAGAAATAAGTAGCTCTTTCACCATAGGTGTAGGGATTTCTCTTATCTTCTGTTTTTCAGCAATATCCACCAAATGACCAATGTTTTCCTGAAAATGAACTTGCCATAAGGGATTTCTTAAAGATAATGGGTTAATCTCCTAATTTCAATAGTATATCTTAACACGTTGTCTATAAAATATTCCGTTTTTATTTAAAGCTTTAACTTCTTTTTGAAAACGGAGCTTCATAAAGACGAATTTAAAATTGACGACCAACTAAAGGCTCAAGGCCCATGTAGGATGATCCAATTAACTTTATTGACAAAATTTAAAAGTCGTATTCACGTATAACTTCAATATCCTATATATTGTAAGACGTTTAATGAAGAGCTCTTCGGAGCGATGTACTAAATATGTTCAACAATAGCTTTTTAAAGTTCCTCCTAGACACCGACCGTTAAATAAACTATGTTCATGTTCAAAAGAAGATTTTATTTCAAACTCAGCATCCCTACATATATATATATATATATATATATATATATATATATATATATATATATATATATATATATATATATATATATATATATATATATATATATATATATATATATATATATATATATATATATATATATATATATATATATATATATATATATATATATATATATATATATATATATATATATAAAAGTTTTTTGAACTAAAAGGAACTCTGTTTGCTACATAAAATTCACATCAAAAATATATACAGATTTATAATGTATATTTTAGATCTACAATATATAACTTCCTTTATATATTATGCTACAAAAAATTTATTGCAATATTAAATGCATTTGTTTAAAGTGTACCACTGTGTTGAGTTATATATTGTAAACCTATAATATATTTATTGATTTATAATACATAATTTAGGTCTACAATATATAATTAACTTTATATATTATGCTACAAAAATTTGATTGTTATTGGTTATCTCTTTGTCTTTAATTTAAATAAAAACAATACAATTGTACTTTCAAATTTAGTTGATAGAATGACATATTTGAATTTGAAATGACATATTTGTTGGTAGAATAATGACGTATTTGAATTCGAGTCTCATTTTACATACCAGTCTTTGTTGCTGTCTTTGCTGTTGTTTTTTCATTAATAGCAACTCCACAATCATGCTCTGTTTGTTTGGATCAACATTCTGGAAAAATAACAGTCAAGTTAAAAACAGTTTGGTTTTACACTATAAAGTTTGCATGTTATTAAATCACTAAGTTCAAAAGTTCGAAGCTCAAGCTCTTTAGGAGCGTGGCAGCGTTCCGGCCTTACAAGGTTGATATGCTAGATCTAATGAGCTTTTTCTTGCACACAAAAAGACGTCCTAAATATTGTACCAAAACACAATTTTTTGTTGGCAAAAAAAAGTACAAAAAGTATTTTTATATTAAATACCTAACTAATTTAATACCGAACCGAATTGAAATAATACAAGTCGGAGCCTTTTTTAGAATCCTTAATATTAACTTCGATTTTGCGTGTCGATAGCGGCGGAATCTGCAGATGCCTAATTAATGTCTTTGCCGTTATCCAATTGGGCTGAAATTTGGCAGATAGATTCGATATAGATGACAATGCATGCTATAAAATTTTGTGGTTGTAAATGTCATTAAAAGGTCGCTTTTTAAAGAATACTAATAAACCAACTTGCTGTCATCCAATCGCGCTAATATAGCATTTAGCTGACCATTTCAGATACTCTTTCCTGACGCCAAATTTTTTTTAATAAGTAAATAATAAAATTGTTTTAATCAGAATAAATAAATGATATTTGAATGTGAGTGCATAAATTCACATTCATTTTTAATAAATACATTTTGAAACGTAGTTTGCCGCACATTTTCCTGATAGAAATGTTTTTGATATTTAAAATTAGATGCAAACTCCAAGGACACGCTGTTTACAGAATCGTCGTGTTACGAATATAAAAATTGGCAATGCATATAAAGGATTTATTAAAAAAAAATTGTTTTTATGGGTTATATTATTTACGCCTAACACTAGTGGCCTTTCTGAAACAGAGAGTACAAAAATCGTGAATCTAATTTTGATATGATAATATAGCATAATAAGTTACTATATATTGTGTTTTCAAATTTCGTTATTCGTCTTCTCTATTATTGTTCTTTGATATGATTAAATTAGAACCGATATTTTGTCGGTCAATTGGAAGTATTTGAAAACATTATAATGCCTATTGTGTATAAAAGAGATAAGTGGTGGAAGGGGCATAAAGCTTTTCTCAGAAAGCGATGCAGTTTAAGTGGTTCCTGTTCCAAGATTCTTCTTCTTCCTCAACGTTAACGAGGCTAGTGTCAAATTATGATACAAATTGTCTTAATAATTGGCTAACTTGTGTTTGGATTCATTGCTAGTATGATCTGTTGTAAATCCTTTAAAAGAAGTTTTGAATTTTTTAAAAATAAAAATAGAAAAACCTGGTAGAAAGGGAAAGGAAAACATTTATTTTGTAAAAATAATCACAATAAAGGTCATTAAACAAATGCAGAAAAAGCTACAAAACTATATAAATTGGATTCAATAAAAAATAACACATATAGTTCATAATATATAATTCTGTGGATTTGTAAATCTTTTGTAATTCTCCTTTCGTTTTTAAATATATATATATATATATATATATATATATATATATATATATATATATATATATATATATATATATATATATATATATATATATATATATATATATATATATTATTAATTAAAGCCATTGTTTTTTTCTTTTGTGAAGCACTAGCTTTAAAATTTCCAAAAATTGGACAGTTTGGAAAAAGAATTAGACCCTTAATCTTAGTAAATTCTATTACTTGGCAAAAGGGTATACAAATGCATCTAATTTTTCGTAACATGAGAACATCGAGACTGAAAATAGATCTCATTTCAAACTTTATACTGTCATATATGGGTGAAGTAAAATGTGTTCTTGTCGGCAGAAATCTTTTCTACAAGAGAGTATTTGAAAACCAATCTATGAAATAAAATTTTCTTGTAAAGCAATTAAACGTGATGTTTTCACCTACGTGGTTTGGAGAAGAAAGAAAAAAAACCCAAGCGAACTCTCTATTTTTATCATTCCTCTCAAGCAGGAAAATTAAAATATATTATGAATGGAGCTTTATTTCATTTATTCGAAGAACAAATGGTTTCGTAAATTAAAAATATCTGTAGGTATACTATTTGATTTTTTTCCCATTTGCATACTTTTATTTAATTGAATATAAATAAAACAATCTGTGTTGTATTAATAACCATACATTCATACGATTTTCTGGACTATTTTTACTATATATTTCAGATAATATAATTTCAATTTGAAAATTATATTAAAAACCATTGTTAGCCAAATTAATACATAGTAAGATCACATACTAAGCTATTATTTTGAAAGCTATTAAAAGAAGAAAAATATTTTTCTTTTTAGCACTGGTAAGTGATTTACAAGTGGACCAAGTCAATTTGTTATTATAGTAAAGGGAAAGAATAACAGTAATTGTTTTAGGCAATATTAATAATTTTTATTACGATTTTAAGAGGTGTTTTTATAAACATGCATGATAAAACATGCTTTTGCTTGCAGTACGTTTAATATCAAGAAATCTTGGGATAATAGTTTACTAAATTCAACAGACGATGGTGGTCTGTATTGCATCATATGGCAGAATATCATTACTGAATCAAATAGAAACTCTAACCAAATTTATTAGTCCCTGCAATAATTTAGCATTAAAATCCTCTGTCATGACATTGAGGATATATAATATATACCCTTCCGTTGATGCGGAAGCCGTTCATTAGCCTTGATGTTTGGTTGAGTAGATCTTCTTGTATCATCTGTTTTGTGCTTCTTCCTTTCGCTTTGGCCATCGCGGATTTCCGAGGCTTCTGCTTCCCCCATACCTGGATGACGATATATCCGTCTCTGAGAAACGATAGAATCTGTGACATGATTGAAAAACAATATGTCAACAACCTTTGCGATAACAATACAATGAAAGAAGATATTTCTTTAACGGAATTATAAAGTGAAGGAAGCTCTTGCTTTTATTTTTATAGTGAAGTAATTATTTTACAGTTTTACCACTGCAAATGACTCTAACAGGAAGTCTAGTTTGGAATTTTCAATTTTATTTATAAATAAACACAAATAGGAACGACGCATATACAATAACAAAAATATTATTAATTTATAAAAATAGTATCTAAACTAATTGCTTCACCGCACATAAGAAATAATTACGCTTACAAAGATTATGATATGCAAAACTAATTTCCTAATGTAGAATTAGTCATACTGCAGAGTATTTTAGTTATAAAGATTATTTTATTTGTTTTTTACCTGTTTAGTGACTGGTGTGAAGGAAAACATTTTTTGATGATAGAAATCTGGATTCGATGTATCTGATACGGTTTCCGTTACTGTATCTATTTCATCAAAATAAACTCGATACTTACAATTAACATCCTAAAGAAAGATATTTATAATATTATTCAATTGATTAATATAATATATTGCTTTTACTGTTTACTTTATCTGTATATCATACTTTCATTAAGTCATTTGATTTCTAAGTATAAAATTCTTTAACAATAAAAATGTAATACAGAGTGTCGCCTTAGGCCTTTTGCCAATCACCAATTTCGACAGCAATTATCAAAAAAATATTTAGGGATAGTAAAGTGACAATGCGTCATCACTTATAACGCAAACAAAGTTAAGAGTTAGGCCATTAGTAAGTTAAGAGTTAGCCTTACTCGCAAATTTTACAAAATATGTGAAAATAGTCAATTATAACGTTATAGAGCTACTTTTTTTTTAATAAAATGCACATAATACAAATTTATGTGAGCCATTGTAGAACATTGTATTTACTCTTTATTTCTTGAGGAATAATACTAAAATGTATCATTCACTTACTGTAAATCGGCTTGGTATTCCTCTACAACCGTTTATTCTGACAATGAAATGCATATTTCTACCTAGAAGTTCCCCTGGACTTTCAACAAACATGTCATCATGCTCTGTGTATTCCTTGCCATCATCAGAAGATGGAACAACTTCAACCTTGAAGACGAAAAAAAAAAAAAAAAAATGTTTTGCAATACTAAAGATATTTTGAATATTTTTAGTAACAAGGTATGTTGGAAGACTTCAATAAATGGGTTGATATTTATGACAGTGAGAGCAAGAAATGTACTAATCGATACATCGAGAAACGCCACTTAGTGTCCAACTTAACGAAATGAGGCAGATTTGACTTCTGAAACCAGGTGAACATACATTTTGGGAAACCTTTTATTAAAATGCAATGAAGTGACGCTATAAGATCTATTTTTACTATACATTAAGAAAAACTGCAATGAAGACTCATGCAATGTCAGTGCAAGTGTACAGGATAGATTAGATAGTACAGGTAAAATAGGACATTAAAAAATTGGTATATTCAGAAACTTGGCAAAAACGTTTAATTTGTTATGAAAATGAATAATCATAAGAGTCCATAAAAATATCTAGCAAAGAAGGGTGTTCTTTGGGGGTGGGGGTGGGGGTGGAGCGTTTTATAACTGAAAAGTTAATTTTGGAACAATCTAGGCATGTGACACATGTTTTTAGAGATTTTTTTTTATGCTGAATCAAATGAAAAAAAGGCAAGACGATATAACTAATCTAAAAAAGTTATAGTACCTTTTAATAAAAAAAAAAAAAAAAAAAAAAAAAAAAAACATGCAAAAATCAAGGAAATGTAAAATACGACGTAAAGAAATAAAACATTGGTCAGTTCATGAAACTTGGAAAAAGGGTTTTATTTGTCATGAGAATAAAGAAACAAATGAGTCCATAAAAAATATCTCGCATAGAAGGTGGTGTTTTTTTTTTGGAGCGGGAGGGGTGGGGGGGGGGGAGGAGTGTGAGAAGAGTTTTTTTTTAAAAACTGAAAATTAAGTTTGGTATAACCCAGGCATGTGACACATATATGGGGAGTATTTTTTGACGCTGAATCGAATGAAAAAAAAGTAAGACGATATAACTTTCCTATAAAAAGTTATAGTCACTTTTATAAACGAAACTACATGTAAAAATTTAACTTATTTCATTACTTATTCTTTCTCCTTAATGCTTTTGTTTACCTACTATTTTAAATATTCACTGCTACTTACTTATTTTATTACTAACTGATAGTTTTTCTATGAAATATTGGTTGTTTATTAACTTTTTCCAATCAGTTTTGGTTCATTACATAGACTTTTATTTTACATGTATTTTCGTCTATAAAATAGACAAATGGACTATAACTTTTTACATGATAGTTATATCATCATCTTGCTTTTTTTTATTCGATTCAACGTCAC
Organism: Linyphia triangularis; assembly: GCA_963978545.1. Classification (NCBI taxonomy): domain Eukaryota; kingdom Metazoa; phylum Arthropoda; class Arachnida; order Araneae; family Linyphiidae; genus Linyphia; species Linyphia triangularis. Next base: position 22,163,033 of record OZ021725.1, read on the forward strand.
AAAATACTGCAAAAAAATGTGCCACATTCCTAGACTGCTCCAAACTTAATTTTTTCTCTTTAAACCCCCTGGCACCCCCCTCCCCCCCAAAAACACCCTTCTTTGTTAGATATTTTTATGGACTCTTTTGATTATTCATTTTCATGACAAATGAAACATTTTGGCAAGTTTCATATCAATGGACCAATTTTTTTGATGGTTTTGGTACTAATATTTTATATTATATTATATATATATATATATATATAATTTAGATGGGAATTCTAGACGATGAATATAGTTTCCTCCAAATGTGGGTGTTGAAAAAGTAAAAAAGCAGAAAAAATCATTTAATAGCTTTTTTCAAATTAATATATCTTTAATTTCCCATATAATTTGAATAAGTCAACATTTTATATATACCTTAAAAAATTCATATCGAAAACCAATAGATTTAGGGAAAATGTATTCAAAGTTTAAAATGTAATATCTGAGATAAACAGGCTGAAAGGAGTTGTTGAAATGGGATTTTACTAAAATAGTGTTTTTTCATTAAACAATTTATAATATGTTCATTCACTGAAGTGTTTCAAGTAGAATTTTTTTTTTATAGCTGCGAGATAATATTTTAAGAATTTTCTCGACCACAATTGTTTTTAGTATGGGTTTTGTCCCGTTTAATTGTTTTTGGAATTTAAAATTACCGAGAAGTATCATATACTTCGAAAAACGTTTATGTATGATAATATATCTTTTGATTTCATAAATATAATCTAAAGTATAATTTAAAAAAAAAAAAAAAAATATTTTCATTTTTTTTTTTTTTTTTTTTTTTTTAAATAAAATTATTTTCTTCAAAAGTTTCCGTCTTAAATTTGATGCAATTTTTTTTTTTTTTTTTTCATGTTTTAACGTTGTCTTTACTTTCAAGACTTTGTTGAACTTAATATCAAGGTAATTCAGAACTTTTAATTCTTTGTTTAAAAACATTGATTTACATTATAATTTTTTTTACACATAACTAGCACCAAGGAAAAAAAATACATTTAACAAACTCTTACATTGATGATACCAACTTCTGATCCTTTGTAATTTATAATTTCCAGTTGTTCTTTTAATTCAACCTGAAAAAATTAACAGCAGACTTATTACATAAGGAGTATTATATAAACTTTTCCATTGCTAGCTAAGAAAATATATATACCATGAAAGACAGAGGCTGAAGATAAACTTGAACTGTTCCAATGCGTACTTCTGTGTCAGGATCTTCCAAAAAGGGATCCATTTCCTACCAAAAAATCTTTGATAAATGTTTTTACATTATTTTAGACATTAAAAAAAATCGCAGGCAATGTTTTAAACTTCGTTAAATGAACCAATGGAATCTAAGGACAAAGTAACACTGCATTGCGAATTAATTTTTCTCAAGATAATTCTATTAGATTATCAAATTAGAATATGTTTTTAGAAATTCATCATAGATGGCAGCACCACTTACCGAACGCATTTGATTGTGAGAAATACTTGTCATGAAGCCATAATAATTAAATGGAGAATACATAATTCAAAATTTCATGCACTGATAGTATTGATTTAAAATGTAACTCTTAAATAAAAAAAAAAAAATTTGAAGAAAAAAGCCATCGATAGGGAGTTACTTTCATTCAAAAAGTTAAAATATATGTTAATTTTATATGAAATTATAGTCATTCCCAACTCAAGGTGAGGATTTGATTTGATTTCAACTTTTTTTTTTCTTATTAAAATATTCATTTTACTACAAACCGCACATTCATTGGAAAATTTACTGATTTATCATTATTTTTTAAAATGCTTCAAAGACTATGTATTCCAAATTCTGACTACACTTTAACGTTTTCTAATGCGGTTTAATTAGATGGTTTTGAAAAGTTTCCTCATTAAAAATCATAAATTGATCTCTCTATTTCAAACAAATTTTACGGTGAAAAACAGTCAATATTATTTTAAGTATCATGTTTCAATTTTACTATTTTGTATCGTTACAGGAAAGTTTGTTATAGGGTAGTCATATTTAAACTGATTCTTTTTAGAAATATCCAGAGTCTGTTACTATAAAGAACGCACCATACATTTTTACAAGCATACCATGGAAAAATATTTGAAGGAAAAAATGCACATAAGATCAAAGTTTCAAAACCTGATGGAAAATTTACTCTTCAACTTGTCCTTGACCCATAAACCAAAAGCTTTATTTTTTTGAGCGACAATTTCTACCGAAGTACAGCTATAAAAATTGTGAAATATTTTACCAGGTATAACAACATTAATAAAATAACATTAATAAAATATGATTAGTAAAATGTGAAGAGAAAATAATGGCTGCATTTTTTTAAAAATTATAATCTTATAATCTACTATAGCTTACAAAAACTTTTAAAAGTGCTAAATACTCAGTAATTTCCAGTTGGATTTTTCTAAATGATCTATATTAGTTTTATAACTGCTAAAATAATGTATACTACTTAAAGAAACACTCCCGTAATATTGCGATCCAAAGAATGAAGCATTTGGTGAATGCGGCAGGGACAAATCACTGGTTTCTAAACAGACCACTGATCTATAACTACAACTTATGAATAGTTTATAAGCTGTTTCTGCTCTTCAAGCAGATGAAGTCAACTTCCCTCCATTTATGCTACGTAATAGGTTGCCTATGCTTACCAACACATTCTAACTACCTTGGAAGGGATTTGCTAATGTATTACTCTAAGGTGATTGTTAAGTCTTCTTCGGCTTCAAGTTAATAACCGAACATGCACTATCCTACAGTTACAGTTAATCAGTGATCTATCATATAGTTGTGGAACCTGAAGAGCCATTTGCGAAAATTGTAATATTTTTAATATTTTACCTATTTTGTCACTAGAGATATTTTACCAATGGCAATTTACCAATGGTTTAGCAGAATGAATATAATTTTGAAGCGCTATCTATTAATTTCGACAGGCTTTAGAGAGATTTAATCCCTGTCAGTTTATTTATAGTTTGCTTGTACATTGACTCACCTGTGGAAGATCCCAATCTTCATCCGCCTCATAATTCTGATACATCTCTTTCATCACATACAGCCGATTGAGGAACTTCTGCTTCGGCCACTCATACTCCTGTCGAGTATCCAAGTTCTTCATTTTGATATACACCTGAAACCACGTGAAATATTTTCAATAACTGGAAAGTTATTAAAGCAATATTTATCTTGAGGGTAGGAGGTAAATGGATAGGGCATAGTATTTGGGACAGAAGAAGTCAGTTTTGTGTAGCTGAAATGTAAAGATATTAAATCGGAATTTTATAATTTCCTCTTCTATTGAAGTGTGATTTTACTATTGATGATACCCATACTATTAATTTTTGAAAGCCCTGATTTGGCCTAAAGAAATGCAATGCTTTAAAATCATGATATTGAAAAATTTGGGCAGCAATTATGTTTTTTTGAGGTTGCATATTTGAAGAATCAACAAAAATATGTATTAACAAAATTAAATATATTTTAAACTTCCTTATATTTTCATCACATTTTTGGAGTGAACCTTAACGTAGAATTCTCGTCAAAATTTTCAACTAATGTGTTATGCGACAGATGTTTGTATATCAGAAAAAAATTCCAGTTTTAAATTCAAATTTAAAATTCAACAAAATTATCAACATTAGTTATGTCAATGCGTTGACCAATTGCAATTTAGCGGATGGTTTCGCAAACTATAAAAATGTATTTCTTTTATTTCTCTCCTGTTGTACGATATTTGTTTAGGATGAAAGAAACATCATGATATTTACGTGTAACGTTATGAAAATTCAGGAGAATCGTAAAGTAACAAGACAATCATAAAATATTTAAATCACGTGCTTTTAATTTTGAACAGTAAATAAAATATTAGTTAGTCTTTTGATGAACATATAGTGTTCTACATCAGTATCTCACTAAGAACCAGTATTTAGGCTAAACAAATAACTCAGAACAGTTGCTCCCAGTTACACACAGTGCCATCTGTTGATTAAACAGCTAAGTATTATATTTTGTGGGATAAATCCCAATTTTTTAGCCTGTTTTCTGAACCCTATTGTTACATTATCAAATGTCGTAAAATTATTGATTTCCTTTTACCTTTAGATTACCATTTATATAAATTGCAACTAGAAAAACTTGTATACGAAGTACTGATTTTTAGAGAAAAAAATATTAACTTATTTTTATCATTACTCGAATGTACGTACTGCTCAAAATTAAATGCACGTGTTTTAAAGATTTTATCATTGTCTTGTTACTTAACGATTCTCCTGTATTTACAAAATGTTACACTTACCTATACTATACCTACCATGATGTTTCTTCTACCCTAAACAAATATCGTACGATAGGAAAGAAATCAAATACGTTCTATTCTCAAATGTCCTAAAATTATTGATTTCACAAATGTCCTTTTACTTTTAGATTACCATTTATATAAATTGCAACTAGAAAAACTTGTACGGAATACTGATTTTTAGAGAAAAAAATATCAACTTCTTTTTATCATTACTCGAATGTACGTATACTTCAATTTCATTCATCTCAACAGCAGTGGGAAAATATACAATACATAATACGCACTTCTGTTCTTCCAGTTGAATTCCCTATCATTTGAGGCGAAACAAGCATAATTTCGAATCTAACACGTTTGTCCAATTCCTCACTGATTGAATTGGCAACTTCAACACCCGGAAGCACTTCCAAAAGATCTTTGTTTAACAGAGCACTCTCTAGAAAGAAACCCAATTTCAGTTGCCAGACGAAAATTAAGAATAATTATTAAATAATACTAAAGTAATAAAACACACTAGTAAATTGGAACATAATAAGCAATATTTTAATATTTAATTATAATAGCCTAATATTTAATTCAACACATAAGTGGTTTTAATTTAAATAAAATTGGTAATTTTTTTATATCGCAATTAGAAGTTCTTATTTAAAAAATGCATTTTTAAAGTTTGTCGGTTTAAATTACTGCAAGTAAAATATGCTATTGTCTTCCTTTATAGATAAAAAACGGGATCGACTCTAAATTAATAATATTAAAAAAAAAAAGCAAAAAAAAAGGAATATAAAATAATGTCAGATAGATTGATTGGTTGTATTCAGATTATCTGGCGCCGTCAGCAACACGAGGGCTATAATGCTCCGAGACATTTGTCATTAGACAAGCCAACATACATTTACAAACACCCATGCCTAACACGGGACTCGAGCCAGCAACCTCGCGGTCTAGAAGCTAGCACGCTAACCACTATACCGTTTGGTCGGCTAATGTCAGATAGAGTCTACATAACATTAAATATAAGAATAAAGCGGTACAATAAATTAGATTCGATTATATAACTTAGTACATTTGCAATGAATTGAGGAATCCAATTTAATAAAATTTTCCATTTAAAAATGTAGACGCAATGCATACTATTTCCTCACATTAAAATCTTACCTCTTGAATTATCACCGGAAAGATTAATCCCTGCTTTTGCAGCAATTTCTTCATGTGCCATTTCATACGTGATTTCTGGATATTTTCTACCACGCGTAGACATTTCACTTTCTTGGTATACATATAATTGGGTAGTTCCAAACATTATCCTAAATGATAAAGAAATAATATACAATTTATTACCGAATTTAGCACAGAAATAATAATTTGAATATAATTATCAAATTCCTAATAATTGATGCATGAAATATGAATGATCGATATCTGGAAAATGTCGATATTCTCCAGTGAATGTCAGTGTTCACATTGTCGCTTGTTTAGTGTCGGAAATATTTGCTAAATGTCACTATTTCGCTCTTACACCGGCAAATGTAGACATAAAGCATGAGCTGATGGTGAGAGCTTTGCTTGTACATCTTGCAATCAAGACGTGGAACAACTCTTTTTGAAATTATAACAGTATAGCTTGCTCACCACTTCTTTCCTTAGTTAAAGTTGCTTCTCTTGCGACATTTCTTGAGAAAAAATATCATCCACCATCAAATCAAAATTCGGAAATTTTAATGAGTATTTAGAAATTAATAAATGACAAGAAAATGTTCAACTGATATTAAAATGAAATATTTTTTTATGCATAAATGGTTAAGGTATACGAACACCTTTCAAAAGTCATTTTCGGTCAAATTTTCCATTTTTCAAATTGTGGTTTATTTCAAAGTAGAAATCATTAGCTTTCCAATGGTGTCTAAATTAAGTCTCTATCATTTTTAGAAGAAAAGTTATTGGTATTTAAAAAATACATGAAAGACGATTTCGAAACCGGAAGTGGCTGTCAATGGCACCGGAAGTTCATTTTTAATCCTTATAATTTTTATTTTGAGCCTTTTAAAAAATACTTTTTAACTGCAATTGATTGTTTTAATATTTCACTTTAATATTTCGAGCATGAAGAATCTGGCAACATCTTATGTTGCTTACAATCTGGCAACAACTTTATGTTCTCTGAATATTTCTACATGCTGTTTTGATTTTGTTTCCCTGATTTCATAACTTTTTAGCTATTAATTTTAAGATTTCTGTCTGTGAGGATAAATTTGTTTAAATTCCAATTTATTATACTATTAATTTTTGTTATAAAAATGGGAAAATCGCTAGTTACAAAGAAAAAACGTCGTTTTCAAGGCAATAGATACATGAAACGTGTTTCACAAAACGTAGTACATAATAACTCTGTTTGTCCTTCTGTAACTGAAGCTAAAGAGACGGGAGAGACCATTGAAAGAGAAACCCCAGTTTCAGGAAATAGGATTTTCAATATCGAAACTCTGGCAAGCTTGTTTTCAGAGCTATTGTGCCCAAGCTGTTCAAATGCAGGATTGCACTTGTATGAGAAAACTAAGTATGGCCTCTGCTCACATTTTGCCTTGACATGCAGTTGTTGTTATTTTGTAAAGAATTTTGTGTCGACAAATAAATCTGGACAGGCACCTGAAATAAATACCAGGTTGGTGTACGGAATGCGCCAACTGGGCAAAGGTTATTCTGCTGCGAATAAACTGTGCGCCACATTGAATTTGCCTTCACCTCCATGTAAGAATGCATACAACTCGCACAAAAAAAGGATACTTGGTGCAGTCACTGAAGTTGCCCAAGAATCCATGAACAAAGCAGCAGCTGAGCTAAATGGCGGAGAAGATCCTGCCGAGTGTGGTGTATCTGTTGACGGGTCATGGCAGCGTCGAGGATATACTTCTTTGAATGGTTGTGTCACAGCTATTTCTATCAACACAGGGAAAGTGCTCGACATTGAGGTTATGTCTTCATTTTGCACTACTTGCAAACGCCTCTACAAAATGAAGAAAGACAATATCTATCAGTCGACGAAAGCAGACCACATATGTCAGTGCAACCACAAGGGGTCAGCTAAAACAATGGAAGCAGTTGGGGCAAGGAGAATCTTCAACCGATCCATTCGCAAAGGTCTGAAGTATACTACATACTATGGTGATGGAGATTCCAATGGCTACGATGTTGTGAAGGACACATACGGGAAGGATAGTGTGGAGAAGCTTGAGTGTATCGGGCACATCCAAAAAAGAGTTGGCGGGCGTCTTCGAAAGCTGAAGAAGAAAGTGAAAGGTCTCTCTGGCAGAGGAAAACTAACAGACACCTTCATCGATCGTCTGCAAAATTATTATGGATTAGCCATACGAAGTAATGTGGGTGATTTGCCAAAGATGCAGCAAACTGTCATTGCTGTGCTTTTCCACTGCGCATCATCTGAAGAAAAGCCGATGCATCGACAATGTCCAACAGGAAAAGATAGTTGGTGCTACTACCAACGAGCAGTTGCAAACAACTCCCAACCAACTACAAAGTACAAAGGACTTCCAGATACAGTTCTGAAAGAGGTAAGCCAGTATATATGCAGTTGTGCTCAAGGGAACTGTTGAGCAAGTGCTTGCATGGGAAAACCCAGAATGCCAATGAATGTTTCAATGGCAACATTTGGCAAAGAGTGCCGAAAACCGTTTTCGTTGGACTACAAGCTTTGCGCTTAGGGGCTTATGATGCGGTAATTCAATTCAATGATGGGTATGAGGGTTGTTTACATGTATTTTCAAAACTCAATATTGAAAATAATGAGAACTTTACTGTGAAAGAGTACTTACGCCTGGACGAGACGAGAAAGAAAGAGTCTGTGCGACATTCTACCCCTGTAGCGCAGAAGCAAAGGAAAGTCTTGAGGGCAATACGCAAAAAAAAAATTTCTGTAATTGAAACACAAGAAGGTCCCGCATATGAAGCTGGGAATTATTAAAACTATAAATAGTCTATAACTATATATAGAATGTCGCAAGGTGAAATATTTTTCTATAATTTTAAAAAGATTTTTGCAATATTTATATAAAATATCACATGTTTATAAATTTTAATTTAAATAACAAAAAAAAATATTATTTCTTCACCCAATGTATATATATAATTTATGTATGACAAATTAGTTATCAATTTCAAGTAGAAAAGGTGTTAATTTGATCCAAAACATGTAATTCAAATTTTTTTCAAATTTTTTTTTTCACGTTCTTTTGTATAAAATAGAATATTTTCAAAAGTTTTCATTTAAATTGCAAAAAAATTATTTGCAGTTGTTCCCAAGATGCAGCTCAATTAAAGAAACCAGAATTGTGCAATAAAAATATATGCATAAAAATTAAAGTGAAAAATAAACTTTCATTTGGCTTTTTCTCGGAAAAGGTTTTTTTATATTTTACATCACGCATATTACAATAGTTTCCAAAGTTCTAGTTCAAATTGAAAATTTTTTTCCATTTATGTCATTGAAGTATGTATGATGGCTGGGAACTAGGATGACACTAAAAACATAATAACAAAATGATTTATGCCTTTATAAAAACTTAAACATGTGCTGCTTTAGGGCATTTGTTTAAGCGTTGATTTCAAAAGTTTATAAAATCCTCAAATATTAATGTATTGATAAGTTTCTAGTATACAGCCTTCTTTGTCCATTACTCTTTCTAATTCAGTTTAAAAAATTGAAAAATATTGAATAGGTGTCATTTTATTTCAATATGCGGAACAGTGTATTTTATGACTTTTTCAGCAGTTTATTGTATTTTAAACTAATAAAAAATATTTTATTTTACAAATTTTATCATTAAACACTTTTTTTATTTATAGTTGATAGAAATATACCAATAAATTAAATTTTTAATAGAATTTAAAAAAAAATCTATCGAAGGTGTTCGTATACCTTAAATAATAAATCGGTTTTTGTTTTAAAGGGTATAGTTTCTTTAAAGCCAAACTTAACTGACACAACCTTTGTAAAAGCAGAGTTTAAATTATTAATAAAACAATTTTGAAAATGTTACAAATAGAAGCATGGTTTTTGCCTTCACTAATAGATTCACCAATCACCATGGGCGAAACCCGCCCAGAATTGTTTTATTTCTATTCTGGCTTTTGTTGTCTTAAATATCAGTGAATGTGAATAGTTGTATAGTGGGCGTATTCTTAAAAGCAAGCTTAGAAATGAATAACGTTTGTGTCATTCATTTTCCCCACTAACTATACAATGCACCTAGAAATATTGATAAAACCGAAATTTTTTTTTGCTTTTGTGCTACATACAGTGTACTATATAGACATTTTAAATCAATAATATCTGTGCTCAACACCTAATATCTGGGAAAAAATAGAGGGTTTGTACTGAAATTTTCAGAGAGGGTTTTTGTAATTGTTAAAGCTGGGAAAAAAATATAAGGTTTGTATTAAAATTTTCAGAGACGGTTTTTGTAATTGTTAAAGCTGGGGGGGGGGGGGGATAGAGGGTTTCTATTGAAATTTTCAGAGACGGTTTTTGTAATTGTTAAAAAGTGGGTGGGGGGGGGAGAAATAGACGGTTTGTATAAAATTTTTAGAGACGGTTTTTGTAATTGTTAAAGCTGGGGAGCTGGGGGGGGGGGGGGGGGAATAGAGGGTTTGTATTGAAATTTTCAGAGACGGTTTTTGTAATTTTTAAAGCTGGGGGGGGGGGGGGAAATAGAGGGTTTGTATTGAAATTTTCAGAGACGGTTTTTGTAATTGTTACACCTGGGGGGGGGGGGGGGAATAGAGGGTTTGTATTGAAATTTTCAGAGACGGTTTTTGTAAATAAAATATCAAACGACCCTTATAGAAATAAAAGTGTATTCAGGAAAATAGAACTTGTTAATGAGCGTGGATCAAGTAGATTATCTTAAGATTTAGAATTCAGAATCTAATCATCTTTCGGAATATATTTGTTTACGGTTCATTATTAGAAATAAGAGTTTTCAAAATGCTTAAACTGATTGCAAGACATTTAAAGAAGTGTCTAGGAAAAAAAATCTTATCTACAAAGGGACTAATCATCTACCGAAATTAAGGAAACATTAATGTGTATAATTGATAGCTTTATAACAATATAATTTTACAATATGACGTACATTTAAATCCTTTTTCAAGCTATTTATGTTTTTTATTTCCATAACATTGCCACCCTGTGCATATTTTTGTTAATATAAACTAATCAGGTGATTATTAGGTTGGGGGTGCGCATTATTAATTTGAACGTATTTTACTTATTAACTTCCATTTTTCTACTATATATAACTTAAAATGTTGTCATTTACCTGTCATTGTGGTTTAATACAGATTGACTGGTCACAGGTTCACCATTTAAAAGTATTCTTGCTTCTGGGCATCCTTTTTCTATTATGATTTGCCCTTCATCTTGTACGTGTATTATGGCATGGTTCTCTTGAATGCTATAGAGAATAGACTGTGATATAATTATTTAACTAAACGCAAACCCAATTCTCAGTTAATGGAGTACAATTGAAAAACATCTACTCGTGTCTGAAATAAAATTTTGGAATAGAAATATTTTTGTAAATTTTTAAGTATAAATATTGTTTCGAGTGGTCTTTTCTGAAATATTGTGCTTTTTGAAAATAAATTTAAAGTTTAAATTGTTCTTTTTTTAAAACAGTCTTCTTGGCAAATATATAGTTAAATATATGAAGATTTCTAAATTTTTAAATTAAGTTCTTACCACTATAAATTATTATGTTTGGAATAATATTTATAGACATTCATAAAGTCTCACTTAAGACGAATAGAGAACAAGTTAAAATTAAAAAAAAAAAGAAAAAAAAAAAAAAAAAAAAAGAGATACTTGAGTTAAGCCTATTAACAACTCACGACAATTAAGTTTTTAAAATGAATAATTTTTCTGTGATCTCTGTTATATTTTGCAATACTAAAAGTTAAAAATTCTAAATTTCAGTAATATTGAAATAATTGATGCACGATTTTATCTTAGACCTTGGATATTGTTTGCACATTTGATGAAAATAGTGTTATAAGAGGTTTACCTTGGACCTAAGAGTGGTATGTTAGCATTATCTTCTTTTCCTATTACATTTGCTCCTTTATTTAGAATGTGGAGAATTTTCCCTGACAATTGGGGATCGAAGTTCAAATTCGATAAATGTGGATGTTGCTTTTTGAGTTCTTCAAGCCTCGTCCTTTCATTATCCTAGAAGCATTAAATTTTTTTAACTTTTACAATGCATTACTCGTAATTTAAAAAAGTTATTTGAGGCATGATTAAAGGAAATATATGTTACATGAAAATCCTTAAATTGGCCATTTCTCGTATCTGACTAATGTATAAGTTGTCCAGATAAGGTCCGATCTCTTTCTTTTGAACTTTGGCTAACCAGTGGTCGAAATGTCATGGGGATGTTTGGTTAAGGTTGAAAGAAGAAGGAATGAATTTATAAAAATCCTTTGCTAACTTGAAATTTAGTAAAATCAAAGTGTGCTTTTGTTTTACCCTCTTAAAAAGTACATTTTTTTTGCCGTTCTCTCTCGACCATTTTAAACAATAAAAAGCTGGTGATATCTTCAAGCAGTCAGTCGTTTGGTGCATCCCACTCATAAACTTACCTTTTTTGTTAAATTACTTGCTGTCGTAAAATTCGTTAAAAGCTGTAATAATTACGACGGCAAGTACATTAATAAAAACTTTATTTGAGGGAAATGACCCAAGCGATTGCTCAAAGTAGGTGCCAACTAATCCTTTCCATGTTAAGTGGTGGAAAGGCCACTGAAACGGGATTTACTATATCTTTTTAGAACGCGCACACCTCACTTTTACTGAGTATTGAAACAATTAATGAAATAGATGTAATTTGTTATTATTTTTATGGAAGCAGTTTGGATTATGTCCTTGCCGATATGGCATCATTTTTATAATCACATTTTCGCCATCATCAAACACCGTCAAAACAAAGACTATAGATGTTTCACCTAACTTACCATCATACATCACCATATCGAATTTAGATAAGGAATCTCTCCAGCCACTTCGGGAAATGACCAGCCAAACACTAATAATTTATAATAGTCGGACTTTAGCTACAGCTATCTGTCAGTTCACTAAATGACCGATCTGGTAACAATCTGGCAAGTACTTCGGGTTTTGGCCATAACATACACTCTGTCTGATCATAAGTTTTTATACATCCCAATGCTTTATGTTTTCAAGGCATTTTGAAAAAATTGAAAACTGCTTTCTCCGTGTTTTAATACAGTCATATCTGCTATATTCTAGGGAAAAGGCTGCTGGAGTCTAATTTTTTTACTATGTGCACCCGATTGACTTAATACGTTGTTCTTGATAAAGACTTGAGGTAGTTCTGGTACACATTTTATCAGATGTGAAGTCTTTTGAAAAGACGCTCCACCCTATCACAAAGGAGTTTAACAAATAGTTTCCAAGTTATTACCACCATGTAGGGGAAAAATAGTATCCAAAATATTTTAAGGGAAGGATTTTTTATATAAATTTCTCCATATGCCGATAACACACTTCCGACTTCACAGATTAAGGGGACATGGGACACTTTTCCCCAAATTCTTTAATTTTGCTTAGAATTAAATAAAATTTGGCACAAATATAGAAGATATGAATTGAAAGACAACGAAAAAATTTGAACAGATAATATAAAATAGATAATAAATCATTGAGAAAAATGCATTAAAATAATACGAAATTTTAACACTTTTCAAAATGCTCCTAGCGGCACAATATTTTAACGAACATGAAAGAAAAATTTGAAGTTGTCTATCAATATATTATAAATACTTTCACACATGATTTTATCTTTAGGTGCTATAGTTGAACAGAAATAAAATTTCAAACTTAACGCTAGTGATTTTTCACTAAAAAATGCAATAATTTCAGTTTTCCAACATGGAAAAAAAAAAAAGTGACATAAAAAAGCATCTTTGTATATCTTTATAATATATTAAAAAGAATTTCTACAAAATAATTAGGTGGATTTATCAAAAAATTAATCGCAAGGAGCTTTTCGAGCATACGTAAAATGTGAGAAAAGCGAAGCGGAGAAAAATGCATTTTTAACTTTTGCCAACAAGTGTGCCATACGTTAAAATAGTTTGTTAAAATAAAGATTTTACCACTTAAAATCATCAGATTTTAAAAATTTAAAAGCGAAATTAAAGCATCAGCTATTAATACAAAACGAAAACAAAAAATTTCATTTTCGGTGATATTTTTGTAGTTTCAGTTTTGTAGTTTTTTAATGATAATATAGTATAGTTCATGTTAAAAATATAAGTTTCTTACAGCTCTCTGAGATAAACGTGCTGCCCTGAGTTTTTCTTCGTAAGACTGTCTAATTTGTTGTAATTCCCTTTCATTTTCTGCCATGGCCGCTTTCATTTCTTCCTCCCATCTACTTCTTTTCCTCACCACTTCTGTAAGAAAATACAGTACAACTGCAACAACTGCGATATAGATTTATAAGTAAGATAATAAGTAAGCAAATTAGTAAGTAAATAAGTAACTAAATAAATTAATTAGATAAATAAGTAAGTGAATAAGTAAATTAATAATTTAGTTTAGTTTACAAGAAACCGGCTGTCTATTTATGTCACTATGAAATGCTTATCATAGCCAAATATGTCTCGTAGTTTCCAACTACGATAACATTATGAAGTCGAAACCTTATCGCGCATATCCCTCTCCTCCACAGCAACGATAAAAAAAAAAAAAAAAAAAAAAAAAAAAAACATAAATAAGTAAGTGATTGATTAATAGAATACATAATTAAGTAGAAAGTACGTTAAGTAAATGAAAAAGTAGGTTAAAATATTAAAATATGTGTTTCATACCATCATCTGTCATTCCTGGTTTGATTGGCACATTCATAACCCCTCTTTCTAGCATTTTCTTCAGTTTGTCATTTTCTGCTCTAAGTTCTCGAATAAGTATTTCAGTTGGGTCCTCGTTTATGGTTGCCATAGTTTTTATCTGCTTCGCTCGATCAGCTTGAAGGAAAATAAGTACTTGTTAACATCAGAATAATTACTATATCTTTTTGAGTTTTAGATATTCATATCTGAAAATAATTAAATGTTATTAAAGCGAAAATTGTATCTTTAAATCTCGTATTAATCGTCAGATGATGATATTGCGGAAAATTGTTCGATCATTCCATTAAGATAGGAATCTGGCATCAAAAGAGTTTACTACCCAGAGTGTCCATTGCATATCGAAAAAGTGAACTTAATATTTTGTTTCAGATATTGAATGGGAACAGGAATTCAGCTTTGCCATATGTTGGATAGTAATTCGTTGCATATTTAATATTACAAAATGTTTCGTAAAAAGTATATAATATTTCAGAAATACTATTGAAAATTAATAAAAACAATGTCACACTTGATTATGTTTAATCGCAAGTGATTCTTTACATCTGAATTAAAAAATGAGACTTCTAAAAGTTAAAAAAGGCGCCAGCAGAGGACTTTATGTAAGATGAATTCACAGTCGGAATTTCGGAAAACAACATTTTCTATTTAGAGGTAAAGAATCGAGTGTGTATAAAAAAATTGCAAACTGTAAAGTAGTAAAATGTCTCACTAAGATATTTGTTAGCTTGAATAAAAATAAATAGATGTTTTTAATTAGAGTAAAAATTAAAAATACAATCAAATTAAAAGTATTCATTATAGGTATTTTTTTCAACTATACCAGATGTAGAACGTAAGTAGTGGCGCATAAAATACATTAAAAAAAAACCTAAGTGCTCTTACCATAACGCAATGTTGAAAGCGTTTCTTCAAAATTTATGTCTGCAGGACTAATACATGCAATCTGAAAAAGAAAATTAAATCGAATTTATCTAGTAATTAGCTAATTGCATAATTTTATAGGAATGTATGCACTTTTGCTTCAGGGTGAAACAATGAGAAACATTTATTGAAATATTATTCGTTATTAATTAGCACTCACCATAATTGTTTTACTGTTTCCACCAAGTGCATTCATTAGCAGACGAGTTAGGACGGAATCCCGATAAGGCACTGATAAAAGGAAATTACATTATTTATCCCATCTTTTAGTGACAATATATTCAGACAACAAATCTAAGTTCTGAATCGATATCTGAACATGTTGTTAGATTTAAAATATTAAGATCCATTTTTTTTTTATGGTATCTTGTTAAAGTTGTAGGAAAAAACAAACATTATAGTTAATAATTTGTTTTAAAAAAAACTGTAAGTTTTACATTGATTTATTTTATTTTTTTACATTGAAGACATTGATTTTTGATATTACTATAGGCATTACCTAATTTAAACTAAATTTGTATAGGGATGCATAGGAGTTTATTGTATATGTACACGATGTATACTATTAAAACCCCCATCTACAACAGATTTATAGTGATTGGAGGTAAATCTGTTGAACAAGGTTTTTTTTTAAAGAACTGTTATCCATCGAAAGCACAATTATTTTTAAGATGTTTACATAACTAAAAAAATAACTCAAGAGATTGATCTTTCTGAAAAATAATTCTGCGGTGGGAAAATAATGCAACGTGCAATGAATGAGTTAAGATGTAAATCTTATTTATTTAGAAGAGTTGTTTTAGAAGTGGAGTTAAAAACTGTTTATCGAAATCCACTCCTGTAAATGGACCAACTAGTGTTGTATTGCTAAAATATTACCGGTTGATATAAATCAAAGACTTACAATATTCAAGTACAAACTACATTCCGAGTGATTATCTCAGTTAGTCTACTTTAATTTTCATTAACCATCCTTCAAATAATGTACAACAAAAATATAAATAATTTCACATCATAAATAAAAATTCATTGATAAACACTAATAACTTAAATTCATTCAAGTTGGTATAGAATATGGGATCATAATTTTCTAATCAACCTCTAACATTTCTCCCCGTCGCTCTCTCAGCCAATGAATGAATACAGTTTCCAAGACAAGAAAGTGATTGGTTAATGGCCGCACTTTCTTTTAATCTGTCACCTGTTGCTCCGGTGGCTGAAGCTCGTTCACTATAAATACAAAAAGATATGCACTTAGTTGCCTTGCGATAGAAACAATTAATAGTGAAATCTTTTGAAGCAAATCTCAAATTTTAACGTATCGTAAGAGAGTAATAATTTGTTTTTTTAATGTATCCACATCATAAAAATCATACATAGATCTCACTTAATTTTGCAAAAGAAAACTTGAATGTATTAGAAAAAAATGACATTGTTATATTTAAATAAATAGATTAAAAAAATGCTTTAGGGGAATGACATACATATATTTTAGTACTTTTTTGAAATAATGTTTTTTAATGGTCAAGATGTTAAAAAGTGGTTTTTAAAAAGGGGTTACTTTTTCGTTTACGGATAGAGAAAAAATGAAAAAAGCCACATTTTTATCGTTAAATAAGTTACTAGAGTTGTTAGAAAATATAAATAATGGTCCAAAAGCTTTATTGTGCCATATGAATTCATATTTTTGTTATTTATTTGGAATGTTCAAATGTAGATAAAACGTTATTATAATACATATTTATGCCTTTTTTACTTTTTAATTGAAGTGTTTCTTAATGTGTCATAAGGATTAAACTTAAATAAACTCAAGTGAATCAAGAATGCAGGATATCCGGATAAAACGTCACTAATTTTAAATAGATTTTTCTCCAAACCCAAAGATTTGTTGCTGAAAAATTTTTTACTAAAAAATTTTTGTATTATCAAAATTAAAAAGGATTCGTTAAGTTATAATCGTATCATGACGCTTAGATTTATGTAATTAAAAACATTTTTTTTATGGAAAAAGACACCCAACCCCTTTATTTTTGGAGATAGTAGATACATTTATAAATTTTTTTCAATATTAATAACATATTATAGTGATTAAAATTGCCGATTTGTAACAAAATCTGGCCAATTTTAGTTAATTAAAAAAATCCGTATGTGACTAAATTTTTTAAACTTTGTGCAATTCATGTCTTGTAAACATCACTCGATTTAAAAATTATTTTTACATTGATTTCGCCTTCAAAACCATGATTTTTTTTGTGTTATTGGAAAAGGTTTTAATTCTATTTGACTGTCAATGTATCATTATATTTCTAATGTTAAACTAACTTTAAAAAATTCCTAAAGGTAAGAAAAATGTGCAATGAAAGTTGAATTATTAATGAAAAAACCTACAATAAATTTTAAAAATACCATATTTATCGAAGAAAAGTATATATTCATTAATTGAGGATCCCTACCTGCCTGCTAAATCAACAAGATTCACAACGGATGTTTTCGACGTTTCTTGGCCCTTAATATTCCTTGACTTCTGTATCAAGGTAATACCAACGATGGTATGTGCTCGACTAAATAAGAAAAATATGAATAAAAAAAAATTTGGTTTTAAAAACGTAATTATTTTCCAATACAAAGAAACTATAACGATAAAACATTCAAACAATAATACACTTTAAGTATGTGAAAACACTGCCATGTTATTAAAAGCTTACCTGCTGGTAGCATTCATGTTTGTTGATGCGATGCTTCTGTTTGTTGTTCCCAAGTCCAGCTGCGTTTCAATGTCTTTGTAACTAGTCACCAATGTCGTGCTCAGTCCCTCGGCTCAATTCAAACAAGAAATATAATACATACTCACATTTTTGAATAAAGTGATTTAAATACTGATAATCATAGTTTAACCTAGCTTGTTTTTCTCATGATATTTCATAAATTAACTTTTTTTATATTTTGAATATCTCTCATTTGTTAGCGTTTGATTTTAATTCTTTTTAAAAATTAAACAACTAAAAATACTAGGCTGGAATAGGGAGTAACATATATAGTAGGGTGAGCCGAAAACGGCCAAACAATTTTTTTTTTTTGAAATCGTTTTGGGAATAGTGCGGAAAAGTTGCCTAATGAGTCAATTAGAACACACACAAAATTTCGTCAATTTTGCTCAATATCTAGCCGTGGCCCTCTGGCCCTGAAAATGTAAAATGTGGCAAAAAATGCACTTTTAGGCTATTTTTTGGAAAATTTTAGAAATTCTTTTTAAAAACCAGCTTTGGTATAGCATGGAATAGTTGCCTAATATATCAGTTGGAACACACACAAAATTTCGTCCATTTTACTCAATACTTAGCCGCGCCCCTCTTGCTTTGAACAAAAATGTGCCTAAATGTCTCATAATCGTAACAGATTCGACGTTAGGGGGGATAAAAAAAAATATATTTTCGAAATCAGCCTGGGAATAGCGTGAAAAAGTTAACTAATGGGTCAGTTAAAAGGCACAAAAAGTTTCGTCAATTTTGTTCAATTTCTAGCCGAACCCCTCTGGCATTGAACATGTCCAGAAACACACAAAAAATTCATTTTATCCCATTTTTTTGAAATTTTTGGAAATTATTTTTAAAAAATGGCATTGGCATTGCATGGAATAGTTACCTAATGTGTCAGTTACACCACACACAAAATTTCGTCCATTTTGCTCAATATTTAGCCGCGCCCCTCTTGCTTTAAACAAAAATTTGCCTAAATGTCAGAAAATCGTGACAGATACGGCGTTAGGGGAAATAAAAAAATGTATTTTCGAAATCGGTCTTGAAATAGAGTGAAAAAGTTACCTAATAGGTCAGTTAAAACGCACAAACGATTTCGTCAATTTTGCCCAATTTCTAGCCGCGCCCCTCTGGAATTGAACATGTCCAAAAACACACAAAAATGCACTTTTAAGCAATTTTTTTTTTTTTTTTTTTTTTTTAAATTTTGGAAATAATTTTTTAAAAAAGGGGGGCATTGACATAGGATAGAATTGTTGCCAGACCATTTTTTTTTTTTTTTTTTAAATTGGTCTTGGTATAGCTTGGAAAAGTTGCCTAACGGGTCGCAAAATTTCGTCAATTTTGTTCAATATCTAGACGCGTTCCTCTGACATCAAAAATATCCATAACATACAAAAATGCACGTTTAAGCCAATTTTTTAGCGATTACTTAAATTTTTTTAAAAACCAGCATTTGCATAGCACGGAATGGTTGCATAATGGGTCAGTTAGAATACACAAAAAGTTTTATCCATTTTGATCGGAATCTAGGGGCACCCCTTTGAGTAAAAGTTTAAAAATAAGGATGAAAAGCAGCGTATTTTGAATGGGTCACTTAGAAACCACATAAAAGTGTCTTCAATGTTACTCAATATCTGCTACCGCAGTCATTTAAAAAATCACAAAAATAAATAATATGCATATTAAAAATCAGAAGTATATTCACTATTATAATACTTATTTATATTTAAAAATTGAGAAATTCAAATATTATAAAGTAAAAAAGAGCAGGCTTAAAATACTTATAAAGTGTAGTTTTCAGAATAGTACTGTCCCTTTTTATCAAATGTTGGAAGTTCTCTTCTTGCTTGAATCTTAGCCCGTATATAACCGTCTTTTACAGCATTGACACAAACTTTCGTTAAAGCTTCAGATATGAGTTTAATACATCTCTCGACTGCTTGCGTGTGACATGGAAACTTCTCAAATGGTTTATAGGAACCTGTTCTTGCCACATATCTTCCAATTCGTTATCTTCTCTATACATTGTAAGCGGTGGTTCTGTTATGGTGTACTTTGACCAGTCGATGAGATCTATATAATCACGGCATTTAAGTTGAGTTCGGTAGGTTATGAAAAAGCGTACTTATGTATAAAATACATCGGTACCGAAAATCCAATCGATGAGCTTCGTGTATAATCGTAAAGTTTGTGACTCTGGTTTATACACCAACCGAGGTTCGAGATAAAAATAAAACCACATTTCACGGTGGGGCTAGATATGTCTGGAAGATGATTCCTCTTACAAGGAAGTTGCCTAAATATGTCAAGAAAATTACAGACAAGAATAATTTCAAACAATGCATATTTTGCCCAACCGGAAAATATGCTAGTGGCAAGTCTAACGGATTCTCAATATCATATCCGGGAATTAGCAGTGAGGTAAATCCTGAACATCAGGAATAAGAAATATGAAGACATATGCTTCTTCAAACCTACTGAATTAAAATGAATTAAAATTTAATGCCGTTGATTACAATGATCTCATCGACTGGTCGAAAAATACCATAACACAGCCACCGCTTACAATGTGTACAAAAGATGAAGAATTGGAACCTAGGGGAGCCAGTAGATTCCGATTAAAATGGATGAAACTTTTTGTGTGTTCTAACTGACCCATTATGCAACCATTCTATGCTATACAAATGCTGGTTTTTAAAAAAATTTAAGTAATAGCTCAAAAAATGGCTAAAAAGTGCATTTTTTTTAAAGTTATAACATTTTTGATGCCGGAGGGACACAGCTAGATATTCAACAAAATTGACGAAATTTTGTGCGTGTTTTAACCGACCAATTAGACAACTTTTCCATGCTATGTCAAGACGAATTAAAAAAAAAAAAAAAATGTGGTCCATCCTAACATCCAATCTTACGATTTTGTGACATTTAGACACTTTTTTGTTTATAGCAAGAGGGGCGCGGCATACATTGAACAAAACGGACCAATTTTTTTGCGTGTTCTAACAGACACATTAGGCAACTATTCCATGCTATGCCAATGCCATTTTTTAAAAATAATATACAAAAATTTCAAAAAAATGGCTTAAAAGTGAATTTTTTGTGTGTTTTTGGACATGTTCAATGCCAGAGGGGCGTGGCTAGAAATTGAACAAAATCGACGAAATTTTTTGTACCTTTTAACTGACCCATTAGGTAACATTTTCACGCTATTCCAAGACCGATTTCGAAATAACATTTTTTGTATCCCCCCTAGTGTCGAATCTGTTACGATTTTGCGACATTTAGGCACATTTTTGTTCAAAGCATGAGGGGCACGGCTAAATATTTGATGTGATAATTTTGTTGAGTACCAACTGATATATTAGGCAACTATTCCTTGCTATACCAACGCTGGTTTTTAAAAAGAATTTCCAAAATTTTCAGAAAAATGGCTTAAAAGAGCATTTTTTTGTCACTTTTTACATTTTCAGGGCCAGAGGGGCGCGGCTAGATATTGAGCAAAATTGACGAAATTTTGTGTGTGTTCTATTTGACCCATTAGGCAACTTTTCCTCGCTATTCCCAAACCGATTTCGAAAAAAAGTTTTTTCGGCCCACCCTAATATATAGTGTTTAATTATTTTACATTAGCATTTAATAAAATTATGACTGCTTTTTTTAAAAATATATAATAGACCTTTATGATAAATATTTTGTTACTGCTCACCAAAGAAGCCTTTTGTTGGATGTTCACGTACTTTTAGACCACGCTTCTTTGTAGTATTGATGTTGAGCAAATCTCGTACTATTTCATTATAAATTTCTAACATACTGAAGCGTACCTAGATAAAACATGTTTTCAGAATAGAACAGCAAACTAATTTTCAGAAACTTTTGAATAAAATATAATTTTTCAAATTTGTGTGTATTTTGTTTCAGAACTTGATTTGTATCTTTAATAAATATTAATTTCAAGCAATAAAAAAAATGATAAGTATTATTTAAAAAAAAATTCATTGCGAGTAACTTTATCATTGCTATTAATCAAAGCATATATTTGATTATAATGATGTTTATACCAAACTAGTGAACTTTGAATTATTATTGACTAGCTACATCCACCGCGTTGAGGAGACCCGTCATTGTGTATAGGTCCCGGTTTTTGATGCCTCGTGAATCAGGTTCGCTTTGCTCACTAAAAGTCACCCTACTACAAAAATCCAAGCTTGCTTCGCTTGTTAAAAGTTTTATTTTTACGCAAGCACATGCTTACTTCACACGCTGAAAAGTTCATCTCTACTTAGGCTTAGCTCACTACCATCACTGAACGATTCCGCGATTGATAATCATAGGCTCGTTTCCCTCTCTAGAAGGTTATTGCTATGTAAAACCTCATTATTAGTAATCCCTGTCGAGCAAAAAAGAAAAAAAGTTTCCCCCGTTAATATAATAATACACCCCCCTTCCATTGTCTCTACGATATTTTTAAACCCTTCCCTCTTCACCCCCTCCTCTGAGAAATATAGTGTTTTTTAATCATCTCCCTATAATAGAAAAAAGGCAATAATACAACAGTCTCTCCACCCTCTTTCAAGAAAACCCTTAATACAATTCAATTGTAACATTCTGTTTGTGAAAAAGATGGCCAAAACAACTTATGTTTGACGCCTATTAGAAGTTGCTTTCTATAGGCACGCACACACACACACTGAGAGAGACTTTTGTTGTTATAAATTCAAAATTATCTTACTTCAAATTCAATTCTTTCACCTGCTACTTTACTATCTGCAATACTTTTGAACAAATCTTCACAAAACATTGGCACTATACCTAAAATGTGAATTAGTCAGTTATTAAACAATCAAAAGAAATTATTTAAAAGATATGAAAAACACACATTTAAGTCAACATTTAAAATTGATTGATTGAAATTATAATTACAGATGTAAAAAATTAAAGACATTATATTGAATTATATAAACTATATATAAAGTATATGTCAAATTATTCGAACAAACTGTACAAAAATTCTATAAAAATTAAAAAAATTATGCAAATTTTCTATAAAACTTATGTAAGTATTTTTATTTTTATATCGAAATATTATCATCAATAAACATACTTGAATATGTTGTGTAGGATAATAGAAAAGTTTATATTTTCTAATTTAATAAATATAAAAATTTAATGCATATTAAATGCAAGACTGACACTTTAATTCATTTTGAACAATTTAATGATATATCTATTGAATATTGAAAAATTAAAGGATTAGTAAACTCTATAGTTATCTATTAAAGTGTACGTGTAGTCCAGAGAAAAGGTTATGTTGTAAGTTGGAAACTCCCATACTAGCCATATTAAATTGGCATATTTCTACGCACATTTACTCAGAAGTCACCATACGTATAGGTTAGGGGCCTTTAGTACATGTCTGAAATGTTTTCTGTATACGAAATGAAAATGTTTTATTTTACTGAAATGAGCTTCTAAATAATTTTACTCAAGATGTTTTTTTTATAGTTATTTCCCTATTAGACACTTCATTTCTTTTCAAAAATTGAATTTTCAAAATAAAATATTGAAAAAGAAGTAAGTTTTCAAGTTACTTTTAAAAGCTCATTTCATTATATACCAAGGCACAAATGGAATTCGTATACAAATTTTAATTTAAAATACCTGGAAGTTTCGGAGAGAAGGTACAACAAACATAAAAAAACACATTTTGTGAAAAGCGGTTTAGAGTAAAAAAAAAATATATATATATATATATATATATATATATATATATATATATATATATATATATAATTAGGTCATAGAAAAAAAAATGTATGATTGCAAAGGGAATAAATTGAAGGTTCAAAATAAGTAAAAATATCAAAACTGGTGTATAAAAAAATTCAGTTCCAACTCCCCTCAAGGAAAAGTTTTAAGCGATTAAGAAGCTTCTAAATAATTTTATGTTTATATTTTTATGACTGCTATCATCGAAATAAGTTAGATATTTCTACCTAAAATTATTTGAAATTTATTTAAAAAATTTGAAATTAATTCTTTTGTAAGATATAATTTATCAACAAAGATATTTAGAATTTTATATTCATAATATAATTCTCGGATTGAAAATTTTTTAGAAATTAATTATTCAACTAAGACAAATTAAAACATTTCGATATCTTCCAAGTATTATTTAAGGACATATACAATTGAGATGATTTTCTTTAATTTTTAGGTAATAATTTCAAACTTTTCGGCAGTATATCAGTATTAAAAAGGATGCATTTAAATATATAAACTTTTTTTTCCGTAAATTTTTTAATCAGCTAATTGCATTTAAAGTCACTAATTAGGACGTTATTAGAACATACATATATAAACTTATAATTAACTTAGAGGTATTATGTTTATTGCAAATAAAAAATATTATATTGACGCATGTTCCTATGGAGAATTTTGAATTTATCTGCAATATTGGTTTAGTTATTAATTTTTAAATAAAAAGTTTAAAAAAATACTTAGTTTTTAACAAAAAATTAAGATTAAAATATTCATGAAAAATGTGTTTATAACAATATATGTATTTTCTCCATAGAAAACACATTCACAACTTGTGCCTTCAGAACAAAATTAGAATTTTAAAATTTGACAATTTATTATGAAGTTATGACCGTTGGCGTAAAGTCATACAACACCAAAATGTCATTCTTCAAAAAATGCTTTTAAAGTTTACTACACTAATGAACGTGATACAAAACAGGTTCACAAAACCCACTGTAATTTAAAAAGTAAATTGTGTCTCAGAAAGAAAATGGTATTATTTTAAAGGCAATGAATTTGGGAATATTTTAAAACAAAAAAAAACAAAAATGCAGACTTTAGTCAAATTTTGAAATTCCTAATGTATATGTATACCTTAACTAAGCATAAGTAAATATTCTAAGTAGTTTAATAACATGTTGATAATGTTGCACATATGTACCTTTATTCACCCCATATCCTACGATTGACCAAGATTTCCCAGAACTAGTCTGTCCATAGGCAAATAGTGTAGAATTGTAGCCTTCCCATGCATTGTGAAGAACTCCTTTCCCCAAATCATTATATACTGTCAGCTAAAATATAGTCAATATTACTTTAATTTAGTAAAGTAAATGTATAGGATGGTAATATTTTTCCACTATGAGCAAAACAAGGATTTTGAGTAAAGTTTTTTTATATTAAATTAATGAGAGTTTCATTATAAATGGAGCGAATTTTTTCATTATGACATTATAATTCTCATGGGCTTCGTCAGGATGGGTCAAGGCGTGGCAGTTGTACGTTGTACCCTTTGGTGTTTGAAAGTAAAAAATAAAGTGTAGGAAAATAGTAATATTTAAAAGAAAGGAAAGTATGATAGGGAGTTTGAACTATTCATTTCAATACAAAATTATTTAATAACTATTGATTAAAATTTTAGTGGGAAATTAAATTATCACTTATAAGAAATCAAGTTTTAAATTCTAAACTTGGCTCTTTGCACCACCCAGCATATGATCTTTACCCCTGAAAATAATCCTACTGTCACCCATGCTATTTAATTTAAACAATAATATACTGGATTCATTTCATATTAGAATATACTGACATTTTAGTAGAAAACTTTGATAAAAATATTTCTCTGCAAGCAGAATATTTTTCTACCAAAAAAATGAAAAGTAATTACAATTATTTTTATATTTGATAAACGATGCACATATTAATAAAATTTAATCCCATTAAAGACGACTTTGAAATAGTTTCAAAAATTACTTTTTATCCTATACCTTGTTTATTTCGATGCTATATATTGAATTTTTCAGATTTTTAATTTTTTTTTTTTTTTTTTTTTTGAATTTTGTAACTGGTAAGAGTTCTTACCAATTGTCTGTAGTGAGCTCATAAAAGTAAAAGTGTTATCAGAGTTCCCACTCAAATCACAGAATGAAAATCAATTACTTTTAAGGACATAATTAACGTTTTTAAGGACCTTTGAATATTTATTTTCAGGCATCATGTCACTATACAAGTTTTCAATAAAGTATAATCTGCACAAAAAAAAAGTTACAGGTTGGCGCATGCGTAATACAAATATGTCAGAGAATTCCGATACGGTGCGATACGGTTCCGATATAAGTGGCGTTTACTCGGGAATAGCAAGTCCGAGTTGTTTTTATAAATTTTGTAGTTGGGCACACAACATCCGCAAAAATTAAGGACTTTTAAGAACCTCTAAGCATTTTTAAGTACTTTAAAGGCCTTGAAAACAAGTTAAAAAATATTAAGGGGGTCCGGTACCGAAAATAAAAAAAAACTTTATTTATGTACATTGTTATGTCAAAAATTTATTTTATGTGTGAGATACTATTTATATATATTTGAGAAAATGTTTTTTTCAATATTGTGTTTAGTTATTTAAAAAAAAATTAAAAGCCAAGAAAAATCCATAATAATTGATGTTTGCGTATTTTGATATAAGTCAAGAAAAAATAAAAAAAAATTCAAAGTGAAAGCTTTCTGTAATACATAATTATATAAAGAAAATTTTGTCTTCACAGAATTTTGATAGGTGAATTAAAAAAAATTAAAAAAATTCTCAAAGTTAAAATATTGAAATTTTTGCTTTTTTTTATGTTATCTTTTACGCTAAATTTTATATTTTAAAACAGAATTAAAAAAATAAAATTCTGTGAAGACAAAATATTTAAAACTATATAAATTAAATTCCCCAAAAATTTGAATAGCCAATTATTAATGGTTCTGGACATATATCGATTTGAATATGCAACATCTGTGAAAAACACTAGTGTTCGAAAAACGCACTTTAAGCAGACGCTTCAAGGTGTTACGCCCATTAGTGATGTTTAAATAACAGGTAATTTTGTGGCGTTCTAATCACCGGAGGAATAAGATAAAAACATCATTCTCTTCAGGAATGTATGAACTATTTTTTAAAATCAGAAAAAAAATTTGGGATTTTTGAAAAAATTTCGGTACTGGACCCCCCTTAAGTACTTTTAATGACCGTGGGAACCCTGGTTATACATTTTACACAAATATAGAAGGACATAAATTATTATTAAAAAATATTTTGAAAACTTTACATATCATATTAAAAAAATCATATGAAGAGGTCGACCAGTTGTGAATCCCTCTTTAACCATTTCACGATATTCAATTACATTTTATTCACCAAATGCAGTGATTTCAATATCCCCTCATATGCCTCTATTCTCATTGATTTTGAAAGTATGATTATGGTCATCAGGAGAATGTGAACAATATAATTTGCAATCAAGAAATTTGTTTTAGTGTGATACAAGTAAAATTTCAATAAAAGCAAGAATGTTTTCTTTTGTTAGAAATTAGTCTCTGACTCGACACCTTCAATAGTGGTCTGGGTAGCTACATTAGAATGTTTGGCATTTAATGGCCACTAACTGACTCAAAATGACTGTCGGAAGCAATAAACACATCTGTAGCTTTATGTAGAGGGGGACCAAAGAGAAAGCTAGGGCAGACGATTAAATTGTTGGGCTATTTTCTGGGGTTGATACACGGGATATTGCTATTTTTTCCTCTTCGTAACCGGATTGGAATAGTTAAAATTGTTATGAATTTAATAGTAAAGCTCTCTTATACAATATTATTTGCTGGAAAAGCTATATGGAAAAAATAATTATTATAACTTGATCATATACCCATTTATTACCCACTGACGCACTGGACCGTGTGTCCCGTGTATCAGTGGGTCATAAATGTGTATTTTACCTAGTTATAGTTATTATTTTCCATATAACTTTGCTACCAACTAATATTGTATAAAAACATAATTACTAGATTCATCATAATTTTACTATTTTAATCTTTTTATGAAGAGAAAAATAGGAGCGTAATTTCCCATGCGTCAGCTCCAGAGAATTAATAATTTTTTCTTAAAAAATTACCTAAAATATTTTATTTTTAAACCATAATTAAATTTTAACCGTATTTAATCTATCAAATAAAATAAATAATCAAATCTTTGCGTAGACTTTAAAAATAATTAGTAACAACCGTACCATACAGAATTTCCCGCATCCGACTGTTGGCAAGATTACTTGCCAATTAACAATTCGTCTACCTAATGTATATAAAATAAGTTTCTTTAGATTTTTTAGCGCATTAATATAAACTTTTAATTTATTCAACGTTACTATACAATTTTAAAATAAGATTGACTGGAAAATGATAACAGTAAGTGATACTTAGCAAATTAATCCAGTAAACTACTGTATTTATTTGTAGGTAAATTATGCAAAGTGTAAATGCAGTTTTGTTAAATATACGACCATATACAAGTTTAAGAGAATAACTATTTTAGAAAACAATATTCTAATGTAATATTTGTATACTATACGTGTTTTTAAATTTCACAAATTAGTGTGCGATTGTAGTTTTAAAAATGTGGACATTAACGTTGAATAACCAAAATTTCCATACATTTCCCAAACATGAAATCATGATAAAAATAATTGTTAAATAGATATGCTATTTCAAGCTTGTTAATAACCAGATTAAAATGCTGGATCACTGAATTTTCCAAAGAAACTTAAATAGAACCTAGCCAGAAAATGTACTAGTACTATTTTTAATGTTAACTACCTGGTCACAGTACTTCTCTCCATTGGGATGTGTAGAATCTGGCACTATGAGTCCTTTTGCCGTCTCCGTAAAACCGTCATGTGACCAGTAGCTGTAGTCATAGGTGAACTTCTTGGGTTCTTCTACAGGAGAGTCGGGGTTATTGAGGAATGTTGTCTTTTCGTACATGGAGATTATATTTCGTGCATTGCGTTTCTTTTCTCGCTGGTTCTGACACAATCAGTAGTTAAGAAATAAAAATGATCATCAGACAGTATATATACTATAAAATTGAGCTGCCCAATCCGTCGTAGCTGTAATGTCCTCTCGAAGGTGTAGTACACTGATCTCTAAGTACAATTTTTGTATACCTTATAAGCAGTTTCTGCAATGCAAGCAGATGAAGCCATTTGAATACTTTCCCCCATTTATGATATTGAATAGTTGTTTATGGTTACCAATATATTCCAATTAGTTTGGGAAAGGGGGGGGGGTAATATAGATATCTATGATGATTGTGAAGCCTTCTTTGGCTTCAAATTAATAGTAAAAATATATAATTTTTAAAAACATTGCTTAAAAATAGTATTAAAAAATGTAGGTACAATTATTTAATTTTGATCCCATTCTTCCTAATATGTAAAATTAAATTTCATGGTTACATATTGGAAAAGTACCTTAACTAGAGTAAGTGTTTCAAATTAATAAATTTATTTTGAATTGTGATATTTATCTCCGTTAAACTAAAATTCTATGAAAAACACAAAGGGTTTCCAGCATAGTTGCGACTAAGTGAAATTTACAGCAATTAATTAGAAATAAAAACCATGTTCCATCATATTTTGTCTCTAGGGATGCAGACCTCATTTTGAGAAGGGTCATATTTTTTCTTTACTTCCTGGACGCCATTCAGAAATACCATTTTCAAAATTAAAGCATTTATTTATAATTGTAAAAGTTTTGTTGGTATAAATTACAGTTAAGTATGTTTTAATAGTTAAATGATTATTTAAATGTATATAAAATACTAATATTTGTTCTTTTGAATATATTGTCGTATTTGTTAGTAAAATATATGATTCGTACAACAAGAAAGACATCATTGAATATGAAAATGTACACTTTTAGAGAAAAATTAAGTATGCTTCTATTGGGGAAATTATTGATAAAGAATTAATGAGGGTGAAATATTATGTCTTTAATAGGTTTATTGCGCGTTAAGAAAATATATTTTTAGTAAATCTATGTATCCATGGCAAATTTTAAGTCATGATTAATAAATTAATTGTTTACGATGGTGGAAAAATATGATTGATATTATGATAAATTATGATTGGGGTGAGAATCTTCTTCATCAGATTTCAACATACATAAACTATTTCACTCTATATATATTATTTATTATCAAACAAATTTAACTAGTTTAATTTTCCGAACCACAATGTAAAATTACAATGTTTTACACACAACTTAAAATCACAATGTCAAATCACAGTATTTCAAAATCACAATGCAGCCAAAATTCTACTTCAAAATATATATGGAACGCATGTATGAAAATTGGCACTACAACTAAGAACAATAATGCTGATTGTAGTCATTGCGGAATAATACAGTGAAGATTATTTATCAATCCAATTTGGGTTTAGGGTTTTATTCTCTGTTTCAATAAATTATTACTTTTTGATAAAAAAAAAAAAAAAAAAAAAAAAAAAAAACTTTTATTACTCTTATGCAATATCTTATCTAAACAAATAATTTAATTGAGATCTTAAAATAACTATATTTAAATATAAAAAAATCTAAGAGTTGCTAATAAAAATTTGTAAGCAATATATTAATAATAATTGTTCAATAATTGTAAATTTAAACATCAAAACTTGTAATTTAAACATAATTTCCATAAAACACACAAATTAAAATTTAATTATCTTATTAAATATAAATATCACATGATAACTATGTTAATGAACTGTGAGAAAAAAAAAACCTAAAAAATACAAACAAACGATATTTATATTATATAAAAAGGAAAAGTTGAGTATAATCATATCTGCATTTTTTAACCAAACTGACTTATTGTTACCAGGTGGTTCTCGCTAATTTTATCTACATAATGGTAATGTTTAAAGATTTATCTACGTGGGAAATATTAAAAAAGTTAATAAGTTAGCAAATAAATTTGCTTCAACAACATGAAGTTGTTAAACTTTAAACCGATCTCATTCTAAGCTCAGATTCAGAAACCACTTATGTGCTTAGTATGACAGTATAAGAATTGATTCACAAATTTAATGCAAAATACAATTAATGTTAAGTACCTATACTGATACAGAACCACAGACACATTCAAAATCACAGAACCTTTAATTGAATTCCACTTAACGTTACAATTTTTTTATTTGAGATTCTTTTAATATTTAAATAGCTTTAATAAATGTATATTTATACAACTCAATTGTTTCAAAACTATATCAATTAATATAAAATTATCTTTTGAAAAAGTTTAAAGATTAATTTTGATTTAACAGTTTTGTATTTTACACATTTTTACTTTTCTGAAATTTCTAGAATTCTTTTTTCCCAACGTTTGTTTTTCTTTTAGTAATCAGTCTTCGTTGAGAATATTCGAGGGTGATTAACCTATAAAGAACCTTTAGACGCAATTTTTAAGCTGTTAAAAACTGTCTAGGTGATAAAAAGAAAAACTATGTGCTTGAGTGATTTTTCCCAAGACCATTTTTTGTAGCAAGAGGTTGTAAGGTAGAGTTTTAAACTAAAACGAGTTGGCTAGGACATTATTTGAAAAAAAAAAAAAAAAAAAAAACACAACTTTTTATTAACTTTGAAGTACTTTTGAAGATTAATTTTTTTTTTGTCATGTGGTTTTACCTAATCATAACGATTGGTAAAGGAAATATGTGAATTTCAGTAACTCTATAAAGAGTATTGAAATAATAATGAGTTTATTAAATGCAGATTGAAAAAAAACTTACTTTATCTATATTTAAAGGGACTGAATACTCTTCAAACTTTTTTTTATTTAAGGCTTTAAAATTAAAATTTTTACACATTTGAAAGTGTTACTAAGTAAAAACAAAATGTTATTAAAAAAAAGTTCACATAGTGCTCCAAATTTTAAAATTTAAAAAAGAAAATCATCAAATTTTAAATTCTATCTTCTTTTTCATTTTTTAATATTTTTTTCTGATTTAAATAATAATAATAATAATAATAATAATAAAGAAATAAGTAATAAAAAATGTTCCTTTTAATATTCTCGAACTTTTTAGGCATCGGATTTAGAATAAGTAATTTTGTTTTTGAGAAAAACGATAATTACTGTACCTATAGGTAAAAAAGCGTAAAAACGGGTATTTTTCAACGTTTAAATTTGTAAAAAAAAAGTTTTAATTTTATACAAAAATCCATGCCTGTTTTTGTCAAATAGATATTAAGAATGACACAAAAAAATTTTAAGTCATTTCATTCATATTTGTTGAAGTTTTAGCATTTTGAGAAAGGTGAGAATTTCACAAATCAGGAACTGAGAAACACGCGTTCGAAACATCAAAGGAGCTATAGTAGCAATGCTAAATTCTCCATAAACATATTTTTTTTTTCTAAAATTGTAGTCATCGGATAGGCTCAAAAACTTTCCAGAATAAGGAGACGGTTTCAAAGATTTTGATGAAAACAAGGGGTACCAAGTCCCCTTAAGTATAAGGAAATGCAAAATGTTTAAATGAAGTATCAGAAACCAAAACATTTTATAAAAAAAAACCCAACTAAAAACGAGTTTTTATAATTTTTCAATCGGTTTTTAGCAATTTGTTTCTACTCAACCTAAACAAATTTAATAAATTCTAAAGAAACTATATAGGTCATACCTTAAACCACTGATCCATAAAACCTAGAAATCTTCAATCTATTGATAAAAAAATACACACAAGCTACCAAGAACATTCGTAAAGGATACAAAAGGCCGGACCCGGACTGCAACTCTGACATTCTCCACATCCGGCATCCTGTTGCGCATCTCTTTCAATTGCTGCTGCTGTCTACTCAACATCATCTTGTCCCGGACCATTGAGTTCAAATGAGGGGTCCACCGTCAGCAACATTTGTTTGAGGACCCCTCGTCTGTCGTCACCAAGGGAACAACCGCTTGGCCATCGATCTTCGAACGCTGATGTCTCCGAGAAATACCGATTGCAGTTCGAACCTTCGAGCATGCTTCGAACTTATGATTGACCGGTGGTCAGTGTTTTCCCACCACTTTGAATGTTTCCGCGGATTGTTTGTTGTATCGCTCTGTGCGTGCGTGATCGCGTGATGGTTTTTATTTTTTCGCTGCCTTTTGGGTTATTTACGTAATTGGAACGCAGCCAATTTTTCGTAAATTCCGTGTGATGGAGGTGTGGTTTGTAACAACCTTTTGTATAATTTTTTTATATTTTGATTTATTGAAAAGACTGATGTAAGTATGATTGTCTTTTTTCGTATTTGATTCTTATTATGACCGTGCTTGCATGTGGCCATTTGACAAATCAACGATCCAGATAACGCAGCAGTATTGGCCAATGTTGGAATCAGGGGTATTGGAAGATTGTTCAATTCCTAGCCGAAATGCGAGCATCCTTCCAAAATACCCGACATTTAAAAATAAACAAGTCAAAAACATTTTAAAACATTTTTTTTTGTCCTCTGTCCCTTCATATAAATTAAATATTTCGATTTTAAAATACGTCAAAACATCACAAAACGTATTTTTTACACCTCCGTCCTTATTTCTAAAACTTTATGTTAATACCAAAACTCTGCATCTGCATTTTAAAACTTCCAGTATACTTTACCCAGCATTAAACAAGATTGGCCATGATTCATTGCAATGACCAGACTACAATTTTTCCCATCGGGATTGGCCAGTGTCTAGCTGATATTATCCAGCGAATTTGTGCTACTGGGAATGTACTTCCATACTCCAAAAAGTCATATCAACGCTTAACTTCAGAAACAAGAACAATCATGAACTTGTACATGTTATAAAATATTCCTAATCATAAGACCACTCTATCGGTTCTCTTCGCTAAAGTGTCGTCTTATGATTGGGAGTCATAATAATAGCTTACAGAAGCAATGATGACTGCTGCCACTTAAGTCTATAACGGCCCTAATGTCCTCTAGTTGGTGTGAGGCACGATTGTAGATATTATTACAATGTTATGGCTCACTATGGTCTTCGTCTAGTCTAGCCCAAAACCTACAAAGCAACTATAACCCAATTGAATTTAAGTATTTCATTGCATTCAATTGCAATTGTATTGTGGCAAGTAAAGAAAGTAGTTTTTTAAAGGTTTTTCTTTCTCATTTCTTTGTAATCTTGAATATATTAAAGAACTCAATTAAAAATTTCAGCTTTTTAAGAATCATGTGCTTCAGAATAGCTATCTGGGAGTAAGCAAATCCATAGACTTCTTAGGTTTGTACTTCACATTAACATTTCAAGATAAATTCGTATGATCTAAAGCCTACTTGAATTTTAAATTTCAGCTTTTTACACTTTATGGGTTTTCAAAACAAAAATTTATTGAATTCGTATTCTTTTAGCTTTACAAATCGTTAATTAAGTATATTTTTGTATACATGTGGCTTGTAGACTACAAATGCAAATTCTATTCCCTTGAATTGTCGTGTATGATTTTTTTAATTGAACATAACTTTTCTTATCTCAAATATATTTGCGACTCATATTTTTTAAGCGGGCTTGTTTTGCGTCACAATGCAGTTATAAAACGTTGATAGAAAAAAAATCTATGTCATTTCCTTTATCAATTTATATAAACTTCTATAAAAACTAAAACATACAAATATCCTCGCACACATATGCACATGTACACATTTATCTAAATCTTCGGTGATTAATAAGTAACGAACTAATTTTAAAAACACTTAGATAAAAAAACGCAGTCTCAAAACATGTGTCAAGAATCGTTTAAAGCATGACTCTAAATCACGCTATATTTGAATATAAATTGAGAATATTTCCAGGTTTGGCAGCACACCGTTCTCTACCACTGTGCAAAAATCTCAAGGCCCTTCTCGTTTTAACATGGATAGCACATTGTAAAAATCCCAAGAGAACGCCCTTAACGAGCTACCTATCTATTCTCCTACATAAATGATAAGATGGTGAATATCCACTTAAGACTCTTATCACGCGAAATGTTCTTCTTTTCTTATCCTGATCTTTTCATAAACCTTGCCTTTGAATATCTCCGCTTCAATATGTCAAGGTAATGCAAGACATCTATTTAGGGAAATGTAGACTATTTTTGAATTGATGGTCAAGTAAGGTTTGGTAGTTGAATTGCACAGTCAAACTGAAAAGATCTATTAAAAGAGGTGGAGTTAGTTTGTGTTACAATTGTATGTAGATATCTTAAGAAATTTATTATATTTATGGAATACGTCATTAACTGCATGAGATTCCGAAAAAAATATTTGTTATGGGATAAAGTATATTATTTTTAAAAAATGAAAGAAATATTCTTGGATTGATATATTGAATAAAATATAATTATCTCAAGCAAATATTTGTTGTTGCAATAGTATTCGGATAATTGTAGAAATTCATGAAATTCATAGAAGACTCATGTCTTTGACTGTTTGAGATGTTTTTTGAAAAAGTTATTTTTGTCGGCTCAAAGATATTACGGCTCAAAGAAAAATATACAATGATTGGTTTATTAAAATAAATATATTTCTTTCAAGCGAATTTGGGTTACAATAGTTTGTAGTTATTTTTAGAAATTCATGATATGGCCGACAGGTGCTATTGACAGCATGACATTTAAAAATAAAGTATTAGTTGTGGAATATATACCATATTAATTTTAAAAATATAAAAATGAAATGCTTTATTGATTCATTGAATTAAATATAATTTTTTCAAACAAATTTGTGTTGTAATAGTATGCGAATTTTTTTTTAGAAATTTAAGGATGACGTTTTTAGATATGGGATAAAGAATATCATAAAAATATAAAGAGAAAATGCGTATATTGATTTATGGAAATAAATATGGCTTTCAATAAAATTTGGAGCTGGCTCTCGGATTGATATACATTAGAATGGAAGTAGAAATAGCTATTCATCAGATAATTTTATTAATCAGCATTAAATAAATGAAGTAATTTTTTTCAACTTTTAATCATGTTTTATATTTTAGTTTAATTATAGATTTTTGTTGTTTAAATTTTTTTGTTTGTTTGTTTAACTGTTAATTGTATCGTGAAACATTCTATCTTGAATTAGAGAGTTTTTTAAGGATATTCGATATTTGAGACAAAATTAAAAATATATATATAATTCATTTAAATAAATAAAAAAGCCATGTTTTCATAATAATTATAATTCAAAGTTTCCGCTTAAATAGAAATAGTAAAAGTAGATAGGATTTTGTGATGGTCATTAGCATTGCATTCTACCATTCCTTGGGGTTGGCAAGTTTAAGAAAATAGGAGATAATGCTTTATAGTACTTAATAAGATTAAAATAAATCCTGATGATAGTATGGTAATTTATTAAATTATGAATAAAAATTTCTTAAGGAAGTTTTGACAGGAATCATTGTTTAACTATGATAGGTCACGACACACTCATTTTTTTTTTTTTTTTAAATAAAAACTGTTTTTGATGTTGACATGCTATCTTTTCTGAAGGTGACACTAATGAGCTAAAATGGTTGAGTAGCACAAAAATTGGCTTTTCTTGTTTGAAATAATAGAAGTTTAAAACATGCAGTTTCATGTATTTTGTTATTTAATTATCCTATTACTAGAGTTAGTAAAAGAAGGTAAATGTTATTTCGAATATTTTCAAATTCTATACAAGAAAAAATACCAACAAACATATACTTTTCGTTCCAAAACTACTTGTGTAGTGTTAGCGAAACAAGATTGCATTCGGTTATTTGGTTGTTTTCAGATTATCTGGCACCGTCAGCAACACGAAGGCTATATTGCGTCGAAACATTCTTCATTAGACAAGTCAACATACATTTACAAACACCCATGCTTAACACGGGACTCGAATCCGCAACCTCGCGGTCAGATTGCATTTGGAAAAAAGATTGTAACTAAGGCTAAAATTTATTTTAGTAAGGAATTTTGGAAGGAAATAAAAATCAAAAATAAACTTTGCCTTCCTTGCAACTAATAAGGACATTGCATTTATAAATCAACAAAGTATGAAGATTAGGTCAGATAATTTCTTGACTAAAAGGATTACTTAAAAAGTTTTTACAAGAACAATAAATTTTAAATCACTTAAAGAAAAAGTATCCACTTTACTTTAAAAATAACTACTACACAAATTTAAAATATGCAGAGACTTGATATGGCATATGCATACTTATTATTGTTACTAACGTAACTAAACTAAGCACCTCACGTACCATTTTTATATTATTCGTTTTAGGACAAAATGTCACAAAAAGCACTTATAACACAAAAACTCAAAATTATTTTCTCAGGTAGAGGTAATAGTTTTCTCTTCCAATATTTTATCTTAAAGAGAACCACACCCTATTTAATATGCTGAGACAATTATCTAAAGCGGATGTTACAAATTTCCTAGGCATAAAATTAACGAACCATTCTGGATACATTTTATGCGAAACTTTTCAATGTGATAATTAAACATTGAAAATTGCCCTGTCATTCATTTTGGCTAACTATGCCTTGAAAAAATAGCTACCAATACCAAAGCCGGAATGTAGATTGGAATTAAGCTTGAAACAGCTCCTGGTACGTCCCTATAGGAATGTTACCTTTTAAAAATGAGTAGACACGGCATCGATTGTAAGATTATTGTGTCGCCTGTCGGGTGCCTGGAAATTTTCAGGTTTCATCCCATTCGATACACAACTGAGTGGATGTTTATCTTCTAATGACCTCCTGGAAGCAGGTAATATTTGAATTTTAAAGGGTTTCAATACTGTTTTGGAGCTGCGTAGCTGTAGTATTGCATTTACGCTAGGTAATGGTTAAGTCAATCAACCACCTGACTAATGCTAAGAAATTTTAAAATAAGTTATATAGAGGTTTTTGAAGGCCACAATATTCCAAATTGCAGATATATTACTCTCTGTGTAGCTTAGAATGTGGAATTTTTCTTGCATAAACACATTTAATGACCATATATTTCACCAACTTGTTTCTCATGGGTGAATATATTTAATTTCATTGTTTATTGTCGCCTAGAAAATATAACCCAAATTAGTTAAGAATAAATATATTAAAACCAATGATTTTCTCTCGTTAAATTGAAATAACTAAGATGTAGCTTCCAAAGTATTTGTTATTGATAGAAATAAATTCGGTTATTTAACCTGAATACTGAAATGTAACACATTTTATACGGTTTATTTAATCAAATTTTTGTATTTTATTACAAAATGTATCCTCTTGTAAATTCTTTCAAAATGCAGCGTTTTGAAGTTAGTTTATGAATAACATTTCGATCTACTATCAAATTCAAAAGTAGATAAGGTATAATAAGGTTCTTCATAACACATGTTTTAGAAAGATATCCCCACTTTTTTCCTTCAGAAATATCGATCATTTTCCTGATCATAAAACACGTGGGACTGTAAGTGTAACTGATTAATAAGTCAAGGGTATATAATCTCAAAGGATTGGACATTCGGTTCCTGAAACTCATATTTCCAAACAGGCAAGTGATATTTATAAGTATCCGTTTTCCTTTCTTACAATCTGTATACAGTCAAACTTCATTAAGCCTAAATCGATGGTGCCGCCGAAATTTTTCGCGCTAACCGATTTTCGTATTAACCATCTAAAACCTTTTTCATCCAATTAATGTAGATTTGAAACTGCTAGCTATATGTGTATTTAATACTGTTTTCTAGAAAATTTCACTGCGTGACTTATATGTAGTACAATAATTTTAACAAGGTATTTATTTAAAGCCAAAAAAAAAAAAGAAAAAAGTAAATGTATTTACCAATAACTTTTATTGATTTGACTTATTAAGAAGTATGTTATGGATTTTTGATTTTATTAGAAAATTTGTGAATTAATGTGTTTATCTCGTCGAAATTATTTAAAGCACACGAGGCATCGTACCGCTGCTTTAGGAACGTTTATATCAATACGTTTTTTTTCCGTCTTAAGTGGGATTTCATTATGTGAGATTTCATGTTAACCGAATAAATTAACGTTAAGCTAAAGCTTCATCGTACAGATCGCTTTGACTTCGCTTAAATGGGTTTTCATGTTAAGCGATTTCGTGTTAACGTGGTTCAGGCC
The DNA here is from genome assembly GCA_963978545.1 of Linyphia triangularis. Lineage (NCBI taxonomy): Eukaryota > Metazoa > Arthropoda > Arachnida > Araneae > Linyphiidae > Linyphia > Linyphia triangularis. The sequence goes on from OZ021725.1 coordinate 22,201,943, forward strand.
TGTAGCCAGAGGGGGGCGAGGTCGGGCATTGCCCGACCTGGAAAAATCTTCGCCCGTCCTGGAAAATTTTATCCTAATCATTTGTTTTTACTTGTAAACCTTTATATCTATGATTGAATAGAAACGAACTTTTTGCTGCTGTAGATACCTTCGGTTGTAGCACAGCAACTTGCGAATCTACCTTTTCCTCTTTGACGGCCATAAATCGTCCCCAAAGAATGTCAATCGGCCACGAAAGGATGGCAAATCTAGTGTTTTTGGCATTTGAAGTAGAGATAGAGTTTTGAAATTGTTTAAGGGAGTTGGTACCAAAAATTTATAATAAATCAATTTTGAGTTTATTGTTGTTTATTAAAATTTGACTTTTTCCCTTTAAAATGATACCTCATTTGTAATAATACCTCATTTAGAAGTACTTTTAATGATTTTTGGAGGACAAAATTTTGAACTATAAGTGTAAGTAATGTTTTCTTTAAAATTCGTTTTTCTCAAAACTACATTTTTCATTACTCATGCACCTTTTTCTCAGAAACTGTTCAAGCTAGCTACCTAAAATTTTTATCACATATTTATTTAATGTAAACTGTATTTACTGAAGTAAGGTTTTGTTATTATTTTAAAACCATTTTTTGTTCTTTCTTATTTCGTCAAAAAAAAACTTGTGATTTTTAATAAATTTGACCGACTTACCCTAATAATTCATTTAAAAAAAAGTAAATGCATTATAATTAAAACATAACTTTATTAAAATAATAAGTGTCTGCTAAATGAGATAAAAAAGAATTAGGTTTCTATATCAAGTATTTTCTGAGAAAAAGGTACATGAGTAATGAAAAATGTCGTTTTGAGATAAATGCATTTTAAAGAAAAGCATACTTACACTAATAGTTCATAATTTTATCTTCAAAAAATTATTAAAAATACTTCTAAATGTGGTATAATTACAAATGAGGTATAATTTTAAAGGTAAGAAATTAAGTTTTAGTAAACTATTATAAACTCAAAATAAATTTTTTATAAATTTTAGGGTACCAACTCCCCTTAATATGTGTAAAGATAGGAAATTGCAATTATACTAACATTTATCATTTTAATTTAGATTTTTTTTTATGCTATGTATTTTAAAAAGTTTCAAAATGTTTAATATAAGACCAAGAATAGGAAAATGAATTTCTATTATTTTATATTATAATTAATAATATATGCAAATAAATAGAAAAGGGGTTTTATATTATAATAGCTTCTGATAAATTTTTCTGAGTATCGAAAATGATAAGAGAAAATAAAGGAAAATGAAAAGAATTGTATTAAATATACTTTAAAAATTTTTAAATTGAAAGTTTTGTTTTAATCAAAAAAATTTCTGGTGTTGGTTTAAAAGAATTAAAAAAAATAACATTACATCAAAAATACATAAACAATGTTTCTTTTTTTTAATATTTTTTTTGTATATGTACTTCATAAAGTGCTCTGATAAATACTCTTTTACGTGTAATCAATTGTAAAAATTAATTGAAAACCAATTAAATAATTTATATTTCTGCCCCTCCTGGGAAAATTTTTGCCCGTCCTACAAACTTTGGCTGGCTACGGGCCTGACGTGGTTTTTGACTGCATTTAAAATTCAAAATTTATACTTCCATCATACCTTACCTAACTTAATAGGGTTGATGAACTCCATGCATTTCATAAAATATCTAGGAATTCATATTCTTGTCTTTGTTATTTCTTTTTAATCTCTGAACTGCAAAGCACAAACACATTATACTGTAAAATTTCTGATTCTGCGATATTATAAGCATCCTAAGTACTACAATTGAACTGTATTGATTAAAATATAATAAACTGAAATATCTTCCAATTGGAACGGACAGGATTTCACTAATGCAGTTTATTCCGATTCGTTTGCGAGTTTTGTTTAATATGGATTTGAAATATGTGCTAAAAGGTTATATTTAAAGAAAGGAGAAACAAACTTTCTCTTTGGCACATTAATACAAATATTACGAATATTTTTATTTTAAAATGTAATATTTCTATCATCAAAACTCAATTCAAATCATTATAATTTATATTAATCCCCCTTGATAATATATCAAACAGTTTATTTATGGTTTTTTGTAGCCCTGCACCATGCTGAGATACTTCGTTTTATTGGCCGTAGCTGTGGCCTTAGCACATGGCATTGTATGTCCTCCCAATTTCTGCGATAGTGTGGATTGCGAAGACCTCACCGAGTGCAGAGCTAGGAACGGATTTAAGGTCCGAGAAAAGGGAAGTTTCTGCCAGTGCTGTGACATCTGTGTGAAAGTTCTTGGTAAGATAGTTATTAATGACATTTTTTTTTATATCACGTTAAATAATACATTTCATTAATAATTATTTCTCGATTGTATATGCATTAATAGTTATTGTTAATAGGAATTTTCTTTCGGATTATCGCTTATGTAACAAATATTAATCTGCTGATCAATTTGTGTATTTTTGAGTTACACATCGATTTTTTATCAATGATAATCGTATCATTGCAATTGAAATAGTTGAAGGATCTTTATAACAATAAATAATTAAAGTAAAATAAGTTATGAAAGAGTTTTTTGATACGTCAGATATGAAAGAAAATAACTTTCAAATGCATGTATGACTTCATTGCCTATTTTTTATTATATTTTTATCTCATTAGCAATCGAAGGGAAATATATTTTCAGGTAGAAAATCTATTTTACCAAAAATTTCAAATGTGAATTAATTATTATTCTTTTATGTTTTTTTGTATGATTCTTTATATTTATATATTGATCGATAAGATTGATTGATTATAATTTTATATGATTCTTTATATTATAATATTATCAATATTATTGATTACAAATGTCTATACACTATTTTAATTTTATATATTTTGGGGTTAAAATTTATAAGGTTTTAGTGGATGATAAAAATCATGCGTAATAAATTATTACAGTTATAGCTATTAATTGTTTGGGTATTTTTCAACTCAATATATAGAAAGTTATCAGACATTCAAAATGTAACTCAATCAGTTCTATATTACCAAAGAATATCATAAATGCATGAGTATCAACCGTTAAAAATGTCAGCGATGGTAATCAACAGCTGATTTTTTGCTTATCTCGAGTGTAAGACAAATTTATATGATGCATTTCACATAATCATTATTTCTAGACGGTGTTTATATGTGACGCTCCTTTCCCCTCTTTTATACAAGACCATAATTGATAATTGATTAATTTCACATAATCATTATTTCTAAACGGTGTTTATATGTAACGTTCCTTTTCCTTCCTTTATACAAAACCATAATTGATAATTGATTACCCATTTAAAGCCAGACTTCCAATTCTGATGAATAGTTTATTTACAATTGCCTATTGTTCTCTTTAATTGAGAATCGAAGTTAAAACTTTTTTTAAATTGGTACTTGAGATGAAAGGGGATTCTATATGTAGAGGATATTTTGGTATTCAGAGGTACTTCTATGTAAAGACAAAACACTCTTTGTAAGGGATTAGGAGGCTTGACCCGGAAATGATCTTGTATTTTCATGTCGTATTTTAAGCAATAATTAGAAAGAACTGCTTTAAGATGTACTTATCCGATTTTAACAATTCCTATCATCATCTGTTGATAAATTAAACTGAAATGTTAAGAAAGTTCCATTGAATTATCTATTATGGAAGCATACTATGGGATTTATCACCAGTGTTATTTGTTTGAAAATCTTATATATTATGGACTTTTTTTTTCCCTTCCCCGTTTTTCTCCCTTTATGCCAAATCAAAATGACATATAAAAATTATGGTACTCTATGAAGAAGTGACTCTGTGTAAAAGGTATTCTGGAACTCTATGAGGGGGGGGGGGGGATTTAATTCTTTATGTAGAAGGTACTCTATAAAGAGGTTTGTCAATTCTATCATACAATGATTGTACCGTCTCCCCTCGTACTTTAAATTACAATAAATAAATGTAGTACTTTTCTAAAGATGTAGTTTTCCGGTTTTAATTTTTTTTTCATTATTTGTTGATAAATATCTAGTCCACTGCTTTAAACTATTCATTTCATTAATTATTGATAAACAGAATTTAAATTACAAAAAAGTTCCATTGGTTTTCTATGGTGAACGTACCGGAAGTGATTTATCCCCATACCGATCAGCTAGACGATCTATGCCATTTTTTCAAATCAAGTTTTATTATATCTCTCAGCAAAATAATACAATATCTATCTCCGATGAAATTAAAAAAAAATAAAATAATAATAATAATAATTCTTAGCAATCTTAAATGCACAGGCTGGGCTCTGATGGATTAGTTAATCATTAAATCTAACAAGATATATTTTTAAGAAAAAATATATGAAACTAAACATAACTTTCAACAATGATGTATATACTGGTATAACTTAGAAAGCAGCAGACTTTAATTTAAGATTTTTATCTAGTTTTAAGATGCTTCAAACTTAAAGATTTCTTGACTTACTGATTTAATTTAATGTTTAAGTGTATAAAGAATTTTCAATAAACTTCACATCTTGTCAAAACAATTTTGGAGATAATGTAATGAGGCCTCAGTAAAGCAGCGAAATATTAAATATTCACTGACACTTCATATCTAATATTATTAATATCATATCCAGCTATTCTTAACGAAAGGTTCAAAAATAATTTTAAATAAGAAGAGTTCTTTATAAGTTTAACTATCTTTCTAACAACTGATGTACCAGCAGGCTTCGTTTGTCGTTATAATCTAATTTTATAAGAGACTTTTTAATCAAACTGTCGATCTTGATTTGAGTTGTTCTTATAAAATATTCCTGCTGGCATCCTTTACAAAATGTTAAATAATATTTCATTTAAAATTATATTTAGTTTAAAACTATATTTAATTTTAAATTTTAAATAATATTTTTAAGTAAAATAATCATTTATCATCTAATTTTTGAATATTTAATATCAAACAACTGTCTCGTTATATAATATAATGTGGGCAAAAGATTTAGCATAAATATTTGTCTCCTAACGATAACTATGCATTATAGTTATTTAAAAAAAGTTTTCACATTTTCGTATGAAGCATTGGATGTACGAACAGTGTACGTTTTTACAGTGCAGTAATATTGGAAAAGTTTTTTTTGTATGTTCATTCAAAAATGTAATATAAAGTAGCAATCACATGCTATAATCTAAATATTACCATCCGTATTTGAGTTAAATGATAATATTAGGATCAGATGGTGCAATTTTTTATGATGAAAACAATGATATAGAGCAATATGTTGAAATAGACAACAAACATAATCTCAGTTGTTTATCGCTTAAAGAAAAACTTTAAATAAAAAGTGGTTTAAATATCGCTATTTTTATGTTAAGTTTTCCAATGACTAAGTAAACATAAAATATTGTTTTTATGGAGCATTGCATAGAAATTATGTAACGAAATTCTTGATAATTTACCGAAAATGTTTCGGATAAAAGAAAATGATCTTCAAAAACCATCAAAAGTATGTCTCTGAAATTGGAGTTTGTATAAACATCCTGTTGATATCAAACAAGCCGTAAAATTATTTTCAAATATTGAAGGTTCGTTTAAAAAATTATGAAATTAATTTAAAATGAAATGCTTTTTAATTATCTGAAATTTGTATGAATATTACTTTAAAGTGTGATGATATTCTCATGATTATATTTCCTTAAATATTTGGAAAATGACTAAATATATATGCATAAAAAATTATTCTCAAGGGTAGATCCTAGTTAAAAATAACTTGACAAAAGAATAAATATGCTGGTTTCTTGGAAGATTTAAATATTAATATAAAAATTAAAATATAATTTGAAAGTACTTAAAATCTTTCAAATTATTATTATTATAATTATTATTATTATTATTATTATTATTATTATTATTATTATTATTATTATTATTATTATTATTATTATTATTATTATTATTATTATTATTATTATTATTATTATTATTATTATTATTATTATTATTATTATTATTATTATTATTATTATAATTATTATTAATATATTACTATTATAATTATAATTATTTAAAAATAAATTTATTGTTAATAAATTGTAATTATTTAAAAATAAATTAATTATAAAAGGAAATATAATTAATATATAAAATTGATATTTTATCAAACGTAATATAACATATGTGATTCTTTTTTGTAGGTGTAAATGAGCATTGTGTACCTGAAGGTTTTCTGCATGGAGTGATAACCACTGCTGAATGCGCTCCTGGGCACATATGCGACCCAGAATCACGAAGATGTGTTCGAATAATTTTGTAGAAATTTTATGAAGAAATAAAGGTTTTATACTTGAAAGATTGCTAGTGATTGCTTTCATTATTCCTTTTTACGAAAGGAACATATTTATAGTTTGAAAATCTTTGAAACCAAACTTTTGAAAAGCAGCTCTAATAATATATATATATATATATATTTTTTTTTTTTTTTTTTTGCAGTTTACTTTTGATGTAAATGTAATCATAAAAAATATTGTATTCAGATAGAATTCAAAAGTATCGCATTTTGAGCAACTTTATCGCATTTTGTCAATAAAAAACATTAGTTATACAGTTGAGCGATGAATGAGTGAAAATATCTACATATTTGATGACATATATAACTCCTAACAAATTCACGCTATGGCATTGGAATAAAGTACTTTTTCAATTTAAATTGAAACCATCTAGTAATGAAATTGGAGTCTGAAAGAAGATTCATGTATTTCAAAATAAATCATTTATTCTGAAAAATTCTCTTTGCAAACTAAATCTATAACACAGACTAAATCTATAGACAATATCATAAATAGTGCTGAAGTAAATAATTTAAAAAGACAGTTGAGTGATTTTTTAGAAGAGTTGACCTGAACCGACGTAAATGATCCTTGTGCGTGTAGTTGGTCACCATTTTTGTATTTGTATTTGTACTGAACAACATTTTACAATATCAATCAACGTAGCACGTCAGTTAATATATTCCTGATACAGGTGATTTTTCAAGAGTATTCCAGTTTATAAGATACGACCATTTTTGTAGAGCAGGACATTTCCAGTAAAAAAAATTATTAGCGAGTTGTTTTTTAGATTTAGTTTGTCGGGACAATTTTTCTTAATAAATTATTTATTTTGAAATACATGAATCTTCTTTCAGACTCCAATTTCATTACTAGGTGGCTTCAATTTAAATTGTAAACATATTTTATACTAGGAGCTATGCGTCATGCAATATATAAATTCCTGACTAACCAGTGTGCTAATTCCCACTAAATTCGCGATGGAATAAACTTCTCTCAGGATTCAAATCAACTTCATTGATTAAAATTCAAAACTTAGAGTTACTACATTTTCTATGTGTCGGTGGTGAAGTGGCCTTTGGTGAATGGTTTACACCAAACCGTGCCGTATTGTTCCATTATGTGTTATCAAAATCCTTGTCTTGTCTTATGTATTAAAGGGCATTTCTTATGTTAATCAAGAAGAATAAATGATACTATTTAACCTTAAGATGGAGTTTCCCTTTGCAATGGAGTCATTATTGGGAGAGGGTGACTGGTTTTCCTTACAGGTTTGGTTCTAATTGATTACAGAGTTTCCTCAAGTTCAGGTAAACCTTTACTCCATTATTATTCTACTGATGTTTCGGTTATGTTGATATTTAATCATCTCAGTGAACAATGTTGTTTACCCTTCTTTTAAGAACCTTTCCCTATTATGTCAGTGAGACTTGGCGCTTGTTTGAACAATAAAACACAACGCAATGTTAAAGGATGATCAGGGCCCATCTAGTAGTGTATTGGGCAGAGGGTGCGAGCGACCAGGCTTTACAATAGAGTCTATTTAGGAAGGATTTATTCATACGATTCCGGGTTCCATACGATTTTAAGGTTAGTCTAGATAAATATTCTCTACCCATCAACCAGGTTTTTGATATTTTGTTTAGTTTATATTGGAATACCAGCAAGAGTATATAGTCTACCATAGTATCGGGTTGTTGGCTTAAATATACAATTACTTTTCTAAAGAAATTGCACTTACAAATTAGTTTTGGACATAGTGTAGTATTAATAAATTAATATTACCAACTAAGGACTCTTCTATCATATCCCAATTTCTCTTGTTACTTCCAAAGTACGAAAGGGACAAAGATATTGCTCCTTCTTATCTTATGTTGCAAAGTTGAGTTTGTTGCTTGTATAGTAGGGTGGTTCGAAAAAAAAACTTTTTTTCTATTTTTGAAACGCATAAGGTGAAAAAAGTTGATACACATCTTGATATGTAAAACTGTAAAAAAAATAATAATAATAATAATATCATTCACCTCAAATTTTGGAGAAAATACAAAAACAACTATTTGACCTAAATTTTTAAAAATTTCTAAACTTTATATATTTGAAAGGCAATAGTTTGCAATAAATAGTGAAAGGGTGGTATAACACAGGAAAACACTATTCTATACATTTTAAAAACATATATTAATAATAAGAAATATTCAAAAATATTTTTTTCTGTTAAAAAAATGACTTTTCTATAAAATAGAAACTAACATCATTTGTTACATATTTTTGTTAAAATTGTTTTATTTACTTCAAACATTCACTTCAAAGTTTTGAATAAATGCAAAAATAAAAATAATATATATATATATATATATATATATATATATATATATATATATATATATATATATATATATATATATATCTCTCTATATATATAAGGCAAAGCCCTCACTCACTCACTCACTCACTCACTCACTCACTCACTGACTCACTGACTCACTCATCACTAATTCTCCCACTTCCCACATAGTCACAACTCTGAAAATCGGCACAAATATCAACAATGGTAAACATAGAAAAAGTAAACTATTCCGATCTCGATTAACACAATTTAAGGGGTCGAAAAGGGGTCAAACGTTCCAAACGGGGGACATTCGAAAATCCTACTTCCCACATAGTCACAACTCTGAAAATCGGCACAAATATCAACAATGGTAAAAATAGAAAAAGTAAACTATTCCGATCTCGATTAACCCACTTTAAGGGGTCGAAAAGGGGCCAAACGTTCCAAACGGGGGACATTCGAAAATCCTACTTCCCACATAGTCACAACTCTGAAAATCGGCACAAATATCAACAATGGTAAAAATAGAAAAAGTAAACTATTCCGATCTCGATTAACACACTTTAAGGGGTCGAAAAGGGGTCAAACGTTCCAAACGGGGGACATTCGAAAATCCTACTTCCCACATAGTCACAACTCTGAAAATCGGCACAAATATCAACAATGGTAAAAATAGAAAAAGTAAACTATTCCGATCTCGATTAACACACTTTAAGGGGTCGAAAAGGGGTCAAATGTTCCAAACGGGGGACATTCGAAAATCCTACTTCCCACATAGTCACAACTCTGAAAATCGGCACAAATATCAACAATGGTAAAAATAGAAAAAGTAAACTATTCCGATCTCGATTAACACACTTTAAGGGGTCGAAAAGGGGTCAAACGTTCCAAACGGGGGACATTCGAAAATCCTACTTCCCACATAGTCACAACTCTGAAAATCGGCACAAATATCAACAATGGTAAAAATAGAAAAAGTAAACTATTCCGATCTCGATTAACCCACTTTAAGGGGTCGAAAAGGGGTCAAACGTTCCAAACGGGGGACATTCGAAAATCCTACTTCCCACATAGTCACAACTCTGAAAATCGGCACAAATATCAACAATGGTAAACATAGAAAAAGTAAACTATTCCGATCTCGATTAACACACTTTAAGGGGTCGAAAAGGGGTTAAACGTTCCAAACGGGGGACATTCGAAAATCCTACTTCCCACATAGTCACAACTCTGAAAATCGGCACAAATATCAACAATGGTAAAAATAGAAAAAGTAAACTATTCCGATCTCGATTAACCCACTTTAAGGGGTCGAAAAGGGGTTAAACGTTCCAAACGGGGGACATTCGAAAATCTTACTTCCCACATAGTCACAACTCTGAAAATCGGCACAAATATCAACAATGGTAAAAATAGAAAAAGTAAACTATTCCGATCTCGATTAACACACTTTAAGGGGTCGAAAAGGGGTTAAACGTTCCAAACGGGGGACATTCGAAAATCCTACTTCCCACATAGTCACAACTCTGAAAATCGGCACAAATATCAACAATGGTAAACATAGAAAAAGTAAACTATTCCGATCTCGATTAACACACTTTAAGGGGTCGAAAAGGGGTTAAACGTTCCAAACGGGGGACATTCGAAAATCCTACTTCCCATATAGTCACAACTCTGAAAATCGGCACAAATATCAACAATGGTAAAAATAGAAAAAGTAAACTATTCCGATCTCGATTAACCCACTTTAATTGGTCGAAAAGGGGTTAAACGTTCCAAACGAGGGACATTCGAAAATCTTACTTCCCACATAGTCACAACTCTGAAAATCGGCACAAATATCAACAATGGTAAACATAGAAAAAGTAAGCTATTCCGATCTCGATTAACCCACTTTAAGAGGTCAAAAAGGGGTTAAACGTTCCAAACGAGCGATATATTCGAATGTCCTACTTCTCATATTTTCATAATTCTGAAAACTGGTGTGAATATCAATAAAGACAAACGCAGAAAAAGTAAACTATTCCGATCTCCGGTGGATCAAGGGGTGGAAAAGGGGTTAAACTTTCCAAACGAGGAATATTCGAATGTACCACTTCCCATATGGTCACAACTCGGAAATTTGGTACAAATGTCAAAAAAGATTAAACATAGAAAAAGTAAGCTATTCTGTTCTCGATTAACCAACTTTAAGGGGTCGAGAAGGGGTTAAATGTTCCAAACGAGGGATATCCGAATGTTCCTCTTCCAATGTAGTCATTTTTCTGATATTTTTTTGCAAATGTTAAAAAAATAAGTCATTCCAATATCGATATTTTTAAGGGATGAAAAGACGACGCAACATTGAAACTATACGAGGATTAACTTAATGTCTAATTAACTTAATTCCAATACAGCTACTACTTTGAAATTTAGAACTAAGAGCAAACATCAACACAATAAACTATTCCAGTTTACTATTCACAATTATAAATATCGTTTAAAATGTCAACAAAGGAAAGTTCCTATTTTGATAAATCAATTTGTCGGGATCGAAAAGGGAGCAAACGTCTGAAGTGTAAAATACATGAATGTCTTTTGATCGCTAAAATGCTAATGGTAAAATTTCGTAGCGCAGCACGGGTATTCAGCTAGTATATATATATACATATCCTTTTTTCAACTATTTGTAGAATACACCAATCACTAAATTATCAAGGTGTATTGTGTAAAATGAAGTAGATAGAACTTGGTAAAAATCCAATTTGTAATTATTCAATAATGATCGTTCGCTCATAACCTTTGAAACATTGATAAAAACTGTGTTTTGGCGGGTTTCAATCTGGGTGACCTTTTTCGTGGTGCCTTCTCTTCCTTTGAAGCTCATAAACTTACATGCTGATTCATTGGATCATAGCGCACGTGGCTGTGATTGGGACTGCCATTAATACTGGTTGGAAATAATGTGACAGATCAAATTGCACATTGGGATAGATGCCTCCTATACTCCTCTGAACTACCATTCAGACGCCTATTTAAACACGTAGATAGTACTACAACAGGACCAACATCTTTCAGTGAGATCAAAAATTGAAAATTCATGTATCAAAAATTGAAGAACTGTGAAATATTTCCCTCATCTGATTTTTTATGTGTTGAATGTTCAATTCCTCAAGCTGAGATGAAAGTACTGAGAACAGATCAGTTATATCGTCTTGATATTTTTGCAGCGATTAGATCAGGCCAATGACTTAGCAGCTCGCAAACCCAATCCCCTTTCACACTCCAGATGGCTAACACAGTACTTAGAGTACATGCGAGTGAATGTAAACCATCGGATGAACTCAAGCAAGTGGTATTCTTTATTTTAAATTGTTACATGCCACATTGATTTCGAATTAAAAAGTTAATTTTCTGAAGGACCTAAGAACATATATGAGGCAGTTCGATTGTCTCGATACCTCCCTGAATATTTACTGGAAGTTTTAAACTCAGTTATTGAACGAAATGTTTTCTTCTCTCACTCAAAAAATATGATTTTGAACGAAAGGAGAGATGCGAGATTTTTCTTTAAAATGGGTACTAATGTTATTTCTTAATTTTTTTTTTAAACATGCTATTATTCATTTGGTTTACTTGGCATCGGATTATGAAATCTAGAGAACTTTCCTAATGAAAGACAATCAGGCATTTTAAGGCAACCAAACTTAACTTTATTGCCACTAACTACGGGGAAATAGTCATGAAATAGAATTTGATATGCTATAAGACAATTGCAAAGTGTTGCAGTAACCCAATTGTTATATGCCACGCTATTAATGTATCCCAACCCCTTTTTAGCTAAAACAATAGTTTTTAGAAATAAATCTTTTGAAAAGCATTTACCCTAAAACATAAAATGCGAAAAATGAGTGTTTTTATGTCAAGAGTCTAGTGGAATTGCGTTAAATATTATACTGTAATGATTACATTTCCTCTGTTGGCAAAACCCTGAATTGCTTGGTCTTATTAAAATATTTTGAAGACGTTACAGACATATTTACCATATAAAAATATATGTCATGTTAGAAATAGCTACATCATCCCGTAATTACTCAAGTGTGTGCTGCAAAATCATCTTAAAAATAATTAGTGCATTTTATAGTTTTTTCTATATAGTTTTTATGCTTATTACTGAAAAAGTAATTAAAAAATTCCATCACATACAGTTTTATCACAAATGTAATTTGTATTTTACATATTTCAGAACAACTTTATAATATTTAATGCAGTACGGGTAAAATAGTACAAAAAACCATCCGAAAAAAAAAAAAAAAAAAAAAAAAAAAAAAAAAAAAAAAAAAAAAAAAAAATGGTCCATTGATGATACTTGACACACACTTTTTATTTATCATGAGAATAAATGAACAAAATGGTGTATAAAAATATCTGTCATGGAAGAGAGTTTTTTTATTGGCTAAGGGGGAGGGGGGGGGGGAGGAGTTTTTTTTTAAACTGAAAACTAATTTTGGTATAACCTAGGCATGTGACACATGTGTGAGGAGTATTGTTTTAAGCTGAATCGAATGAAAAAAAAATCAAGACGATATAACTATATTATAAAAAGTTATAGTTAATTTATTTACGAAAATACAACTAAATGTGTGCCTTTTTCATTACTTATTTTTTATCCCTTGTACTTTTGTTTACTTACTATTTCAATTATTCCCTACTATTTACTTATTTTATTATTAACTGGCAGTTTTTATATCTAATCTTGCTTGTTTAGTAACCTTTTCCACTCAGTTCTGGTTCATTACATGTACTTTTATTACATGCATTTTCATTTATAAAATGAATTATATTTTTTTTACGTTATAGATTTTTTGTTTTTTCGATCGATTCGGCGTAAAAAAATGCTTCACACAAATGGTCATCTGTTTAGGTTATAAAAAAATTAATTTTCTGTTTAACCCCCCCTTCCCCACCCCCTCAAAAAACAACATACTATGCTAGATATTTTTATAGACTTTTGTGTCTCTTTATTCTCATGAGAGATAAAAAAATTTGCCAAATTTCAGGAATGGACCAGTTTTATAAATGTTTTATGTCCTATTTTATCTTTCCACAAGATTTACATGTATTTTCGTTTTTTAAAAAGGACTGCAACATTTTTTAATTTGGTTATATAGTCTTCGCTTTTTTTCTCTTTCGATTAAGTGTCAAAAAATACTCAACAAACACGCTTCCCATGCCTAGATTGTTCCAAATTTAATTTTCTGTTTCAAAATTCTTTTTAATTTTTTTTTTTAGTTTATTTAATTCAAATTTTTTTATTCCATAACTAACTTTACCTTCCTGTAAATTCTTGCAAAATTCAGTACTAAAGTAAGAACTTGAATATAAAAATTCGATCCCCTATCGAATTCAGAAGTAGATAAGGTGTAGTAAGGTTTTCATAACACATGTTCCAGAAAGATAGCACCGCTTTTTTCCTCTCTCCTTCAGAAATATCAATAATTTTCTTGATCAAAAAACACGTGAGATTCTTAATATCTGAAACTGATTATTAAGTCAAGGGTATATAATCTTATAGGATTGATCATTTTCTTTTTCTGAAACCCAAATTTTCAAACAGGTAAGATTATACCTAACTTTCAATTTTCCTTTCTTAGAAACTGTATAATTAAAATAAGTTATTTAATAAAACCTTACCTTACTAAATTACTTTAATGATCTCCATTAATTTTGTACGGGAGTTTTGTCTAGGAGTTCATATTCTCTACTTCTAATCAATTCACGAAAATTAAATGTCAGAATTATGCTCCTTTAAATTTGGATCTGCCTCAAAATTACTACATGAAATCCTACTTCGATTTGTGTTAAAACTTTTCACCTAGAACCATTTTTCAAATAAAATATATTTACAAAATTTTCCAGTTCGGTGGAAATGTATACAAAGTCTAATTGAGATGACAAATGGATTCAATCTGTTAGAGTTTCTTCCTGGTAATTTTAATCTTCAACTTCTGTGAAAAAACTTCAAGCAAACAAAACCGCACGTATTAAACACTTCCCTAGTCTTTACTTTGATGTAGTTATTAAAACATTTTTGCAAGTGGTTTGGAATGAAAACAGAATGAAATTTGTAAAATTAGATAACATTTTATTTCGAAATGTATTATATAAAAAAAAAAAATAATGGTATTTATTTCCCCAGCATAAGAGAACAGAATTACTATTTGAGAATTATGTAATAATATTGTATTTGTAACTGAAATGGTCTAATATGTATTACAGAACACTTTCCGCCCGAAATGGCTTTTTTGGTCTGTAACACATAAATGAATTATATTACAACATGAATGTTGATGTTTTATACTTTTTTATCTAAGCATTTTTTAAATGAATTAAAGTTACATTAATTCATCCTTTGCTAGATGATTAACAAACGAAAATTCTAGAAATAATCAATTGTTCAGTTGGCAGGAATCGTCAAGTGCGTATAGTAACTAGAATCTGAGAAGTGCTTGGATCATTCTAACTACGTTGATGTTTGTTAAGATTTCTTATAAATATAATAAATAAAAGTAAAACTATATGTGTACATAATTGATAATCACCTTCTAATTTGAAAACACTAATACGCACAAATGTACAATATAAAAGTTGGGATCGGCAATGTTTTAATCATTTTAATTATATTTATTTCTATTGAGGTATAATTATTATAATTATTATTTACAAATTAACTAATAAAATACATAAATGATAAGTTTCTTCAAACTTGATGAAACAGAATTGTACAAACGTTTTACAATGTATTACAAAACGCATAAAGCATGAGCTGATTCTGATTCTATTCCTTTGCATCAGTATTATTTTTGCACAATATGGATTTGAAATATGTGCTAAAGTTATTTTTGAAGTGAGTCAAACAAACTATCTACTGCAAACTTATACAAATAACACGAATATTTTTATACGTAATATTTTTATCTTCAAAAATGTGAATAATTGTCTTTTCTTTTAAACTCATATAAAGTAAAATTGAACTGTTCTTAGACCTCATATTTAGGCCTGCACCATGCTGAGATACTTCGTTCTATTGGCCGTAGCTATAACCGTAGCACATGCTTTTGCATGTCCCCCTGACTTTTGCGATGAGGTACAATGCGAAGACCTCACCGAGTGCAGAGCTAGCAACGGAATGAAGGTCCGAGAAAAGGGAAGCTTCTGCCGGTGCTGTGACATCTGTGTTAAAGTTCTTGGTAAGATGAATATCCGGAACATCTTATAGTAAGGAACGTTACAAAATGACCATTAAAATACTAATTTTTGTATATTATTAAAAATGCGCATTTATAATTATTTTATTGTATACTTTTTTTTTCGGGGGAAAAGGGTGGGGGATGCATTTGAGAATAGTCCTTAAATTACAATATTGTTATGGAGTCCATTTTGTGTATTTTTAAGTTCGAAATATATTTTAAATCAACTGTATTGTAATCCAAATAATAAAACGATTTTTTTTTTATGATTGTTAACAATGTTTTCAATTACAAATGAGTTTATAAAAAGCTTAATTGGTAAATAAGAGATAATAGGAAATGACTTTCTAATTTATATCTAATCCAATTGCAAATGTTAGGGGAACGAATTATTCTAGTTATCCCACTATAATAGTAGTATCAATTTAAAAAAAAAAAAAAAAAAGTTTATCTGTTACAGAAAACATTCTGAGCACACATTGATAATGATTTTATGTAATTATTTAGATGGAGTGTTTATTAACAATATAATTGATTATGTTTAAATGCGAGGGATTTCGAACTTAAACCCCTGGGTTCAGTTAAAATATATCTGCTTTTAATAGATTTTACTGAAATATTCTGTGCATTAAGTAATTGAAATTGTTAAATTGGAATTGTTTGTTATTAGTTTTTTGAATACTAAATTTTAACATCAAAATTACGGGGCATCAGAAATTTTAGAGATAAATACGAGAGTTCTAAATTATACTGAGAAAGTTTGTAAAAGTTCAAGTATCACAAGTCTAAGAGTTTAGCTTTAATGATTTACCTGCACCTGATATTTTTACAGCTAAAATGCTACTTAAATTGTTACAATGTATTTTACATAAACACTTAATCTAACAACATATATTTTTAAGAAAGTTTATAAGGGTAAATTTAATATATAACAGTTGTGTTTATAATGGCATAACTTCGAAAGCAGTATTAAAGAAAAAATATTGTATCTAATGTTTAAAAGCTTTAAACTTGAAGATTTTGTGACGAACTAGTTTGCATTTTATCTTTGAGGGCAAAAAGATTTATTCATAACCGTCATACATTGTCAAAACAAGTTTGGGAATTATATAACGAAGATTTCGGAGACAGTTACGAAATATAAATATTCTCTGTGACACTTTACTTCGTCTGCTATTAATATTATAGCCATCTATTATTAATGAAAGGCCCAGCATTTTTTTGTTAAACAGAACATTTTCTTATAAGTTAAATCTTTCTACCAATTGATGTGTCAGTAGGTTTGTTGGCCGTTATAACCTAATCATATTAGAAGCTTTTAAGCAAACGTTCTAATTTGACTAGTGTTGTTCTTATCAAATGTTCCTGCTAGTATTCTTTTCACAATGTGAAATATTATACTATTTCATCGTGTAATAGTCATTTTTAACATAAATTTTAACTATTCTAGACCAAATCAGTTTTATATGATGTATTCTTTTATAAAAGATTTAATGTAGTTTTTGTATCTTAGTGAAATTCCACACAATGTATCTATTTATATAGTTCGTGTTTTCTTCCGTTAGACGGGTAGTAGCTGGCTCAGTTGTCGCCAAGCCTCAATGTTTACATGTTTAATTGATGCATAAATGCATCGCTAAGCCTAAATATGTACGATTTGTAATAGGGTTGCTATTCCAACCCTATAATGGTTTTTTATAAGAATTATAAATTATTTGAAGGTATTAGTTTGAATGAGATATCTCTGCAATTTGGCGATTTTTATCTGGTACCCGTCTAGCGGAAGAGTACCGTTTATAGATGAAAATGTATAAACGATACTCTTCTGTTTGTCAGAAGCATTTTTAAAACTTAGGATAGAGCCACAGAATTGCCTTTTTGTTGGAAAAGTTATTTTGTTTACTTGAAAACTGTAAATATGAAGTTATTAGAATTAATCACTAAAGTGTATTACTAACTTGTTATAATTCAAATGTTATTATCCATGCTTGAGAGTAATGGTAATGTGATGATCAGGTTTCGTATTATTTTGTTTACTCAGAACAGTGGTAATGGTAATATGGAAACACACAATAAAGATATTATCAGTGATTGGACATGAAGGAAAAAAAAACTAAATAAAATAATAACTGGTGTAAATGTCTCATTTTTAATGTTAAGTTTGCTAGGGACTAGGGCTCGATTTATAAAACTAATTGCTCAGATGGGGCTTCCCATGGACGAATGTTGGTGTAAATTAAATATTAATGAAAAATTTAATTAAAACCTTGGTTAAATTAATTTCAAGATATTAATATTTTTAATTATTACTGAGTTATTGAAATATACTATCACCTTTTTGGATATTAATTAAGTGCACCGAAAAGTATATTGTTAGTTACGAAAAAATCAATTCTAATTGCATACATTACGACAATGAAAGCATATATAGTGAAAAAATTTGGTGGTCCTATAAATTCGGGATCCCTTACTTCGGCCATATCGGGTTTATGAAGCATTGCATAAAAATAATTCAACAAAAGTCTTAATGTTATCAAAAACATTTAGGATAAATAGTAAAGATCACAATATTTTTAAAAATGAAACTGGATAAACATTCTGTTTATATTAAGTAAGCTACAAAACCAATTTAAATATAAGGGTAGTGGGAAAAATTAAAATACTTAATTAAAAAAAAAAAAAATACGTATGCCATAGTGCTTAAATGTGTATGAAGTTTACTTTTGAGGGTGATACTATTCTTAGAAATAAATTTCTTTTTTAATTTATAAACATATAGAACATAATTTGATAGAGTAGATATTGTTTAAAAATAACTTAGTTACTGTTTTATTCGAAAATGTAAATCAAAAGATACTTTTGTAAATATTTATAATGTAAAAGTGTTGAAATAAAAATCCTATTATAATTTGTTTATGTAATATTACATTTATGGTTTTTTTTGTAGGTGTAAATGAGCAGTGTATACCTGTTGGCGAAGAACTTGGAGTTATTATTCCTTCAGAATGCGCTCCTGGGCACATGTGTCACCCAGATTCACGAAGATGTGTTCGAATAATTGCTTAGAATTTGTATGAAGAAATAAAAGTTTTATACTTGAACGACTGCTAGTGGCTTCTTTCATTATTAATTTTTACGAAATGAACATATTTAGTTTTAAACTTTCATGAAAATCAACTCTTTCAATATTTTTTTTTATGTAGTATACTTTTGTTGACAAACTAGGGGTGTGGAATATCGTACAACTTTCAATTACAGGCCAGTATAGTGATAATTCTTGAATGGGTCGTAAAAAGTAAAAAATCTAAAATTGTGATTTTGGCAATGTACTTTTCGATAATCCTTATATTTTCCTATATTATAAGTGAAACTGAGGAGAAAAGAAAAAACGATTGCTGATCAGGTATGCTCAAGGAAAGAAAACTTAGTGTTGAAGGCATTCGTTTTTCAACTTTTTGCGCCATTAAAGCATTTTTACTGGAATTTAAGAGGTGGGGATGTTTAGAACACCTTAAGAGGCATTAGCACAGTGATTTTTATCAAAATCGTTGGAGCCGTTTTTATCAATCATGGAAAAACATGATTTTGCAATGGCAGCTACCTTATGCGCACGCGCGATTTTGACGAAAACTTTAATGGTAGGTCCTTGTGCCATCACCAACTCTCACACCAATTTTGAACATCGTAGGTCAATTTGTTCGGGAGATATGGTGACCACAGACACCCAGACACACATTCAGACAAACATTTTTTCTAGATCACTTTTCTGAAATCAGGGTGTTCCTAAACGTAGAGAAATGCAAAAAAAAAAAAAAAAAAAAAAAAAAAAAAAATTTGACCGAATGCTATACTTTCATTACCCTATGTTTAATACATATGGGTAATTGAAAGTAAAAATAATCTGTGTAACCAGAAAAGTATTATATTTGGAAAGAATTCCATAGCATAACATTTTTACTTGGGGATTAGAAAACACTTTTACAATAGAGTGGTGAGTAAATGAAACTATCTAACACGCCACATTGTGAATTATACTGGAATAAACGGTTTTAAAAGACAACTTGGGCATTCTGGGGCATTGTTATATAGTAAGATAATTAAGTATAGTCCAATTGTGAGGATATCTATAATCATCAGAAAATTAAGAATTTTTTAAACATATAATTTGCTTTTTTCAACAAATGAAAAGTGCAATTAACTGCTTCCTTATAAGTGATCAATCTAATTTAGCAAATTTTTATAAGCTTACCAATTTATGAAATTTTAAAAGAAAAACTTTATAATAAACTGTACTTTTTGCAAATTCCAACACAAAGATGAGGACCATACTGCTAAATGAATGATACAAAACAAACTGTTGATAAACTTCCAATGTAATATGAAAATTGAATAACTGCTATATGAAATCTTTTATTTTCTAAGTTGTCCTATTATTTCATACTCTATATTTAATTTTAGAGCATATTGGAAAACTAAGAAAAATAAACGATAAATAAATGGTTTTGGCATATAACATTTTCCATAATTACTTGCTGGATTCTATTGTAAACACTGCGAACTTTTCAAAGGTTGCATGATTTTGTTGATAATTTCAAGAGAAGTTTCCAACTAAATCAGCTAAGATAAGTTTTGAACTTGTAGATAATCTTTACTTGTTTTCCTATTTTAAATTTCTTCAGGCAGATGGCAGCACGTACAGTTTTAACATATATTTGCTTATTGTTGAAATATACAATATGTTACAAATTCGTTTCAGATGCTTTTGCTGATTATTCAAAGGAATATTATTTTTTCTTTTCTCTGTTGTTTTTCGACGAATGTACAATTGCCAGAAATAGTTTGCTAAAATTTATCTTTTTAATTTCGAATAATTTCTTATTTTATTTTGAGATTTTGAGCAGAAGATGGCAGCACCATTGTTCGGTCACTTTTATCGTTTGAAGAAGCCATGTAATTTTTCAAACAAATACATTTTATATTTTCTTTACACAGTTTCTCATGAAATATTTATGAAATGATTTCAGGAAATTGTATCTGAGCTGTTGACACTGGTACAATGTATAATAAGTAAACAAACTTTTAAATACATTATAACTATTATCAATTAAAAGTTATTTCTGAAATTGTATTGATTGCATACATTCACATTAAAAAGAGTTTTTTCTATCATATAAATAAATGTGGCTGCCCTGTGCACAACATCTCTTTGAATAATATGTTTGGCAGACCTTATTTCAAAATATTTTTTGAAATATAATATTGGGACAGGTGTGGAGTAGAGAATAGGTCATGTGGCAAGTTTTTTTCATTTGGCAACCCAAACTATAAATAATAATACATTTATATAAATATAAATAAGAATAAAATTGGGTAAACTATAAATATTAATAAAATTAAGTAAATATAAAAAATAATAAAAATAAGTAAAATATAAATAATAGTAAAATAAAGTAAAATATAAGTAAAATAAAGTAAAAATAGAGATGATTGCCGATGGACACCGTGCGAAGAAAGCCTCAAAATAATTTTACATACTAGATGCTGATTTTACCTTTTCTGTAATAATCCATCATTTATAACTTATCGTATAATATTTAGATTTTTTTATTCATGCTTTACTGGTTTGAATGCGTTAGTTATGGAAAAGGTGGTGGCCAGTTCAAACCTCTGAAACTTTATTTGGGCAATGGCGATCGTTTTTGTCAAACTTTATATTTTGTATAATATTAGATTTTCGGGTCTGGTAGATGTTTTACTTCCGTGTCGATTTATGCTTTATCCTTGTGTGGTCTTTAATAATATAAGATCCAGATCGTAGTTTTAATTCCGAAGAATTTTCATAACTAATCCTGACATACTAACATAAGCTAATGGTTATAACTCATAGTACCGAATCATGGTATGAAATTAAAGCTAAAATATTGAACTAATCAATTCAATATAATATTTTGCAGATTCTAATATTTTCGATTAATAAGTGACGATATGGGGGGGGGGGGGAATGCAGCTTATAGTATTTTGTTATCGGAGAAAAAGCCATGCAAGAGAGAAAAGACCCCCTGGCGTATCTGTAATCATGCGAATAAAACAAATGCGCATTTATCGAATGAATAAAAGAAAAATACGTCCAGATGAACTGAATTATATATACGAACAAAAACAATGGTAAAAGTATCGGTTCATTAGATACTAAATAAATAAAGTGCTGTAGGATGTTGCGACTTTTCTTGAATATATATAATTTACTTATGTGTTTATTTATTCAACGTAGTATTCTTTTTCATATACGAATAGCTTTCTCAACTTTAATAACGGGAATATTAAGTCATGATGGAAATTGTTATTTTCAACAGATCATCTTAAGATATGAATGAAGCCAATTACTGAAATGTTATTTTGGAATGTATATTTCAATGATTTTTGTTTTAATAAATTACATAATTTGTTTAGAAATGCGCTTTATTAAAGCATTGTGCTTCTAAAAGAAAATTAGTATGAAATTGTTCTGCGAAATATCATGAGAAGTAAATACTTCCTAAATAATACAAATATTCAGTTAATAGCGTTACGCACAGAAAACGGTTGATAGCGAACGATCTCTTTTCTAATGTAACATTTTCAAATAATATAATATAATATAATATAATATGATATAATATAATATAATATAATATAATATAATATAATATAATATAATATAATATAATTTAATGTAATATAATATAATATAATATAATATAATATAATATAAAACTTTAGTCACAAAGTAAGCCACCCGTACTGTATTATGGAAAAACTTGCAATTTGAATATTTTATTCTAGAATAAATTTTAAGTCTCAAGAAAAAAAGCAAACCAGCAAATTAATTTTTTGGTTGGAATATTTTTATACAAAATGAGTCTTCTGTTAAAATTTTATTGAATAATAAATTACTTCGGTCTCTTAAAAAATATAACCTTAATTGAAGTAAATAAAAGACACATTTTTTTTAGTGTTTACGTGCATTTCAATGCCTATACATTAATTGATAAATATGGTTATTATTATTTAAGAAAATAAATTTATTTTTAATTCATTTTTCTGCAAAGTATTCAAAATTGCTTCTTTAAGTTTATTTTTCATTTTGCAGGAATTATAATTTGAAGGTATTTCGATCTTTATTATGTAAAAATTTTCTCCACATATCAATGGTTATATTTACATCAAAAGAGGGAGTTGACCAAGATTATATTTTTGAGAGTTAACATGGGAAGAGTACGTCAATAGAATAAACACTTGTATTATAAAGTTATAATATTTCAAATAGAAGACAGCTTAATTTAGGGTTGAGGAGGCAGGAGCAAGTTGTCACGTGAGTTCGTTGTCACAAGTCTGAATTATTAATTACTGCTGCCACGAAGCGGGCGTGACACAAACTATTAGTGTTTGTATTATTGCTATTGTAAATAGCACAAAAGCTTACATTTTTTTTTATCTTCGCATTCGGTTTCTAGGATTAAATGACATTCCAGTTGAAATTTACAGCTAAGTTTGCAACTTTCATGTATGTTATATATACGGTGTATATATTTTGAATATTTTATAATGGAAAAATATCTGGAAAACATTAGTCTTTTCAACGTTAGCCGTTTAATACTCTGAAGAAAATGGCTAAAAGTAATTCAATTTTGTTTTACTTTACAACGAATGCTTTTGACTATTAATTTCCTGGATTTTGCAAGTTCGTCAAAAACTATAAATATAATCAAAGTAAGAAATAAGAAAGGCTATTTTCTATAGAAATAAATTTTATTATAAGAAGTTGAAGGATGGGTAATAAAATTACAATATCACTTGAGTACTCCCATGAACAAGATTTCATTCAATAAATTTCTTTTCAACTTTTGTGCTATTACCGACTTTCCATTCTTTAAAACACTTTGACATATTCTCGTCCAGAAAGGGATTTTTCATTTTACAACCTGATACTTAAAATAGAAAGTCACAATTTGGTTAGATCCACGAAATATACATTATGCGAATTTCTTCTTTAATGCGACTATGTTTTAAGGGATAAATGTATTAAAAAAAGAAAGAAAGAAAGAAACTAAGTGCAGCATACTTCTTATTGGTTACCGATGAATGCAACACATGTATAACGAAAATATATTGCCTTTATTTTATTTTCAGCATTCGTCTTCCAATATATATATATTCTACGGAAAAAAATGCAACAAGTGCATTTGTTTCTAAAATAATTATCGTAATAAATGAAAAATATGTGATTGTAGCATTAAAAACGAAAGTATACTGAATGCGAGTTAGGATATTTAATTTGTTAAACTGTAATGTAGGCGACTTAATGTGGGGAAGCTGAATACTGAATAATTGAGTATTTTGTAACTGGCAATGTGGACTCAATTTCAATAGTAATAGTTTTACAACATTATCAGATCTAATTCGATATATTGTAAAGGTAGTGTTTGAACTGAAACAGATTTGATTTTTTTATTTCAATGCATTGCAGTAATTCTGCTTTCGACATTGATTATTTTTTTATCCCCAACATTGCGAGTACATCAATACCTTCATTTGCATTATTCACGGATTGCAAAACACTGAACTGCATTTCACGTTTGATGAAAGAAAATGTTGAAAGATAATGCATAGCTATTGTTTTAAAACTTTTGATTTTACTTTTGTGGTTTTGAAATTGGAAATATTAACTTTTTTAACTACGGACATTGTATACTGTTTTATTTCGTACATGATCCAAAAGTTTAAAATATTATAACAATTGAAAACTTTTTATTTATCCTTTGAACTTGTGTAGTTGAGAATTTATTTATGCGTTTGCATAATGATGCATTTTATAAGAAGTATACATCAATATTTTTAAATCAATTGTACAAAAACATAATTCTAACTATCTTTTTCCATTGGAAGTGTCTTGTAGACATTTTACCTTGAATCGTATCTAGCTGAGAATATGTAATACATTGTAAATATATTCTAATTCGTGATAAAATGATGTTATAACATTATACTAGAAAGTAATAGGGCGCTTAAGGCACCCGTTGAAAAATGGTGAATATAATATGCACGAATATTTGATTAAAATTCAATTTTTTTTTTAACAGTGCGCAATTGAAAATTATTTCTGGTATCACTGTAAGAGTTATATTGATCACTGATTGCTCCTTTTGAAACGCATTAAGATGGTGGTATATAACTGTTGAGATAAATTAGATGCGCGTGCATCTTTTCATTTATTTCTGTTCACGGGATATAAAATTTAGATTGTTGTATAAATTAATTAGATGCGCGTGCATCTTTTCATTTATTTCTGTTCACGTGCTATGGATATTAGATTGTTAGAATTTTTTTCTCAAAGAAGTTTTTCAATTTAAAGATTATTTTTTTCACAGATATAATAAAAGTGGCAACAGAGGAGGATGGAATTATTTTGAGGAAAAAAACTCGGGGAGGGGGGGGGGGGAATAGCACAACTTTCAATTACACTTTAATACTGACAAGGAATTGTGTTATTTACTGTTATTACATTTTCATCATTCATTTTGAAAAAATGGCCAGTTTGGCGATATTTTTTTGCGATAATTCTTGTATGGGTAAAAAAAAAAAAAAAAAAAAAAAAAAATCCGCCAGAATTACAATTTTTGTGATATACTTCACGATAATCCTTATATTATCCTTTATTATAAGTGAAACTGATTAGAAAAGAAAAAACGATCAATAATGAGGTATGCTCAAGGAAATAAGCCTCTGTGTTGAAGACGTTCGTTTTGCAACTTTTTACGCCGTTAAAGTATTTTTACGGGAATTTTGGAGGTGGGGATGTTTAGAACACCTTAAGAGGCATTACCACAGAGATTTTGAACAAAATCGTTTGAGCCATTTTTTAGCAATTACTAATAAACATGATTTTTTCAAAGGCAGCTACCTTACGCGCATTCGCGATTTTGACGAAAACCTTAACGGTAGGTTCCATGGCTACCACCAACCCGCACACCAAATTTGAACATCGGATGTCAATTTGTTCGGGAGTTATTTGACCACATATATACATATGCACAACACAGACAGAAATTTTTTCTAGATCACTTTTTTGAAATCAGGATGTTCCAAAATGTGGAGAAATAACAAAAAAAAAATCGATTTTTTTTGACCGAATGCTATACTTTCATTACCCTATGTATACATATGGGTAATTGAAAGTAACAAGTTTTTTTTTTTTTTTTTTTTTTTTTTTTAATAAGATTCCGTAGAATTGCTAAACTAGTTACGCTCACAAGTACAAAATTTCATAAGACAAATTTCAATTTCAACGTAATTGTTTTTCATAGTTATAACGAAAGGAACAACCGTGGAGATGGAATTATCTAGAGGAATTTTTTTTTTTGTTAGATTCTGATAAATTGAATAAAAAAAAAAAAAAAAAAAATATGTCTTTGCCATTAACTGGAAGGTGAGAGGCAGGATGTTCAAGATACTTGTAAACACACCCAAGTAAAACCATTTTTATTTCTCAAAATAATTCCATCACCCACTGTTACCTCTTTCATTGCATTTATGAAAGACTAGCTGAATACCCGTGCTGAGCTACGAAATTTTACAATGTGCCTTTTAGCAATCAAAAGACATTCATGTATTCTACACTTCAGACGTTTGCTTCCATTTCGATTTCGTCAATTTGTAATATCAAATAGGAACTTTCCTTTCTTGAAATATGAGAATATATTGGAAATGAGACATTTGATTATCCCTCGTTTAAAATGTTTAACCCCTTTGGTTCTTTTTAATAATTTTAACTAATAACTAATTTTTAATAACTAATTTTTTCTATATTTGCCCTTCTTAACATTTGCACCAAATATCAGAATTGTGACAACATTGGAAAGGGGTCATTCGGATATCCCTCTTTTGAAACGTTTAACCCCTTTTCCACCCTTTGAAGAGGGTTAATCGTGATAGCTTACTTTTTCTATGTTTGAATTTGTTGACATTTGTACCAGTTTTCAGAATTGTGACCAAATGGGAAGTGGGACACTCGAATTATCCTCGTTTGGAACGTTTGACTCCTTTTCCACTCCTTAAAGTGGGTTAATCGAGATTGGAATAGCTTACTTTTTGAAAGTTTACCATTGTTGATATTTGTATCAATTTTCAGAGTTGTGACCATATGTGAAGTGGGACATTCGAATATTCCTCGTTTGGAACGTTTAAACCCTTTTCGACACCTTAAAGTGGGTTAATCGAGATCGGTATAGCTTACTTTTTCTATATTTGTCTTTGTTGTCATTTGCACCAATTTTCAAAATTATGACCAAATGGGAAGTTTGACATTCGAATATTCCTCGTTTGGAACGTTTAACTCCTTTTCCACTCCTTAAAGTGGGTTAATCGAGATCGGAATAGCTTACTTTTTCTATGTTTACTATTGTCAATATTTCTACCAGTTTTCAGAGTTGTGACCAAATGGGAAGGGGGATATTCGAGTGTCCCTCGTTCGGAATGTTTAACCCCTTTTCGACTCCTTAGAGTGGGTTAATCGAGATCGAAATAGCTTACTTTTTCTATTTTTACCATTGTTGATATTTGTGCCAATTTTTGAAGTTGTGACAATGTGGGAAGTGGGAGAATTAGTGATGAGTGAGTGAGTGAGTCAGTGAGGGCTTTGCCTTATATATATAGAGATAATTATGTTGAAGTTGAAACTTTCCTTTGAAATGTAAATTCTAACAATTTAATCTCCATATCACGTAAACAGAAATAAATGAAAAGATTCACGCGCATGTAATTAATTCATACCCTAATCCTATTTTCATTAAATGTGAACAGAAATAAATGAAAAGATGCAAGCGCATCTAATTAATCTCAATAATTATATTACACCATCTTACAGTGTTAGACAATGAGCAGTCAGTGATCAAGGCATCTCTTATTGTAATATTTTTAATGGGTGTGAAAATAATTACAGAATAAAAAATAAAATGAGCTGTGAAACTCAAGAGAAAATCCAAACCATCATTTACAGGCTTTTTTTTTTATTTTTAAAGATATTTAGATTTGCAAAATTTAATATGTTATGCTACAAAGCTCAAAGGATCTCTGAAAAATATTTAAAATTAAAATTAAACCTTTTTTGAAACACAATTGTGGCACGTTTTCATAAAAAAGTTTTTTTTTAATATTTATATAATGTTTTGCACAATTTCACAATACAGTTTCAAAAAGGTTTACAACTACTGTGTATTAAAAAATCATGTGTTTTCGTTTGATTGGAGATAAATTAAACTTTTCAATTTAATCAAGAAGAGAGTTTTACTTTCTAGAAAGATATTACAAATTTTTTAAGATTATAATTTCTTTTGTTTGGATTATTAAGAAAAAAGATGCATTTAGTCTTTAAATATAGCTTTTCTAACTATAAATAAATACTACAATACACAAAAAACTGGTAATTAGTCTTCAGATAAATAGATAAAAGTTTTGAAAATTGTTTTCGAATAATCCTAAAACAGAATACGAGCTAATACTTTTGACACTAAATAAACGTAATCTCTCGTTCTAAGAAAGTAATAGATTAAATATCACTCCTTGTTTATTCGTAAACGTTTTTTAGAGATTAAATGTTTTTGCTCTTAATTAGATTATGTTCTTGACGTAGTTTAATTAAGTACTTAATTAGAAGATGTTTTCGATTGAATTTTCACGATGATGTAAACAAGAGCAAAACTTTTTCTAATTCGATATAATCCCGTATAAGGAAAGAAAAAAAATAGCATAAACATTTCTCATCTTCCGCACAAGTATATTAAGACTACAAGACCTTTTAGATTTAATGTGAAACAAATGTGCACATATTTTTTAGCTTACAAAATTCACTAAAATTAAGTTTTCATAATAAAGTTGATGGAAAAATATATTTTGGGATTCATTTGTCTTCCGTGTTAGTCCTTTATGGAAATATAAATCTTTGTGTAAGAAAATAATAAAGGAAGTATACTAATATATCGTGTTTTTTTATTTGAATTCAGATTTTTATTTATTCTCACATATCAAAATGCGTTTTTATTGTTTATGTAGATGAATAAATTACCATACTTAACTACATCTTTCCCCGGTAATATCCAGTTTGTTTTGTGTCCATGACAATAGAAAATGTTAGAAAACATGGAGGGAGCGTCTTTTGTAATATACCGACAGTATGCGCTTATTTCTTCTCTCACTGTAGTTTTTTTTTTATTATGAACAAAACATAAGTAGTAACGTTTCTAAAAGGTACAACGATTGCAATCGATGTTTCATTTAACATGTTTAAAATTTTTTTTTTTTTTTTTAAACTTCTCTAAATATTATTATGAATAATATTATGAATAATATTTTTTTTCGTATAAAAATATTTATTAAAATCGCTCATATAAATAATTGTATTCGTTGCAAATTAAAGTAAAAGTTATTTAAAAAAAAAAAAAAAAAACCTTTTAAAATGCAATTACTTTTGCACCAGAGCCGGCAATAGAAAATCTAAAATTTAAGAGGCACAACTTCAGTGAACTTTTTTTTATTATGCAATAAAGAAAAGCAGCAAAACTTAATTTTATTGAATAGTTTGTGCTTATAACTCTACTGATTCTGTAAATTAATATTAGAATCAAATTTTTATTTATTCCCACATATCAAATTGCGTTTTTATTGTTTATGTCGAGGAATAAATTACCATATGTAACTATATCATTCTCCGGGAATACCCTTGGTTGGTTGTTGGTTGTTTTCAGATTATCTGGCACCGTCAGCAACATGTGGACTATAATGCGCCGAAACATTAGTCATTTGACAAACCAACATACATTTATGAACACCCATGCCTTACACGGGACTCGAACCCACAACCTCGTGGTCTAGAAGCTAGCATGCTAACCACTATACCGTTTGATCGACCATGGAATACCCTTGAAAAACGGAGTTAATTTTGTGACCATGACAATAAAAAATGTTAGAAAACATGGAGGGAGCTTCCTTTGTAATATGCAGACAGTATGAGCTTATTTCTTTTCTCACTGTAGTTTTTTTCTTCTTTTCTCTCTCTCTCTCTCTTTTTTTTTTCATGAACAAAACATAAGTTGTAACATTACTAAATTGTGCAACGATTGCAATCGAGGCTTCATTAAACACGTTTTTTTAACAAATGTGTGAATTAAACTTCTCTTAAATATTAACATGAATAATATTTTTTTTTCGTACAAAAATATTTATTAAAATCGCACATTTAAATATTCTATTCGTTACAAATTAAGCTATTAAAGTATAAGTTATTTTAAAAAAACTTTTAAACTGCAATTACTCTTGCACAAGAGCAGTATTTCAGGCAATAAATTATCTAAAATTTAAGAGGCCAAACTTCAGTGAACTTTTTTTTAATATTTCAATAAAGAAAAGCAGCAAAACTATTAATTTTACTGAATAGTTTGTCTCTCTGATTCTGTAAATTAATATCACATTCCATGCAGCTCTCCAAGACTAAAAAAAGAAACCAATTTTCTTTCAGAACGATTTTTTTCCTCTTAGTAAAGAACTTCTTCCGAAATAAAAGTTCCAAGTAAATTAAAACAAGAGTCGTGGAAATTCAGTGTGATTATGAATTCAGTGCTGCGGCAAATTATCTTCCTAACTTCTAGGATTACTTTTGTTTCAGTTGCGATTGCGTTTCAATTTTTTTTCTTTTCGTATAACTATTATTCTATAAGCTATCCATATATTATCAATGGATCAATGGTGTGGAGGTTCATTTCCCGTACGAAAGTGTATTTTATGATTTCTATTGATCAAACACGTGGAATTTGTTACATACTTAATGGTATTCCAAATGAAAGATTGTATTTGGTCCAGCATTTTATATTATCCTATTTGTAAGATATTCATATGTCACTGACGCTATGAACATTTATTTTATTTATATATTTATAATTTCTGTAGATCAAAAACGTGGTATTTATGATATTGCTAACAGCCATTCAAATAAAAAATTGTAATAACATTTTATATTTTGTATTCTACTTTTAATGAAAAATCGTCACTGTCTTAGTAATAACTTATTTAAAATAGGATGTTAAAACTTTTAATATATTTTTAAAGTAGATAATTTAATACATATTGCAAACATGTTTAAATTATTGTTAACATGTTTTAATTAATTAAAATTTCGTAGTAATTTTATAACAATAAATTATTGGTTATGGGAGTAGTTAAAATATAATTTAATGTGTATCATACAGTTTTAAACGTGGTATTTCTTTCACAGTCAATTCTATTAAACTGTTTTATTTACTTTGAAATTACATTGCATTTTGTAGGTCTTTTAAATGAAGAATAGGAATTAAAACATTTTTTTCCTAGACTCTTTGTTTTGAAAAATGCATTTATTTTGTTAAAATATCTTTAAAAAAGGCATTTATTTTATTGTGAAAATTTGTTCTATGATTCTCTTGCTTTTAAAATACTATTTAAAAATGTAGTTATATTTCTCAAATATAGATTACAAGTCACTGGTTATTAATTCAAAAGGAAAAAACAAAATAATAATTTCTATTGTTCTAGAGTAAACTTCTTTGAACCTGTAAATTAATATTTTCTTATACATTTATTCGTATTTTTGTAAATTGTTAAAGAAAAGTATTAGTAAGTTATAATTTTGTGCATAATATATAATAATAAATAAATTATTTTAGTTTAAGTATAAATATTATCATGAGATACATTTTTTTTTATGTAAAATCTTTTTTCTTAACTAATTTTTTTTTCAAAAAAAAAAAAAAAAAAAAAAAAAAATTCTTTTACAAATATATATATATATATACAATAAATTATTTAGGAAGAATACTTAAAAAATGATGTACATTTGTAACTTAATTCTTTCTTTATGCTAATTCCTTTCACTTATATATACCTCAGCAAATTATACTCATACATACATTGTAATTGAGAAAAATGATTTCTAAATTTATTTTTTAGATAGTTGTAGTTAGAGCGAGTTTTACTAACATAATAATTCAAACTTATTCATAGTATAATCCAGTTAGAAAATTTCAATATCCTGTAAATTCTTATCTCGCATTGTAAATAATGATTTTATACCTATAAAATAGTAAATAAAATTACTGCAAAGTTAAATAATGTTTATAGCATACGAGTCAACATTTTTATTACAACATTAGATTAACGATTTAACCAAATCTCAAAGTAGAATATAACATAAATATCAAAATATTCATATGTTTTCACATTTCCCGTTTTCTCACATACACACGATAAATGCTTACAAAGCCATATTCAACCTGGTATTTTAGTTTGAACTTTGTTTCCAAGCTATTTCAACAGCTACTTATACCAAGCAGAAATGTGTTCCATGAATTTTATAGCAACTACATCACATAAACCAAAGAATATTTTCACCTCGAACAAATAGCCTGTTACATAAGACCTTACAGCCTACATTTCAGCAGGTTGCATGTTATTCTTAGATTGGGTTTCACGTTGAATTTGTTTGCAATATGAATTCAAATGAGGAACATTAAACAAAATGACACTTTACGAATACTACGCCCCCAATGTAATTCCTACTTTAGAAATATTCCTTTGGGAAAGTCTATTATTGTTCATGTACTTCGTTGTTGCTAGGCAACCAAGTGGTCCCGGAATACATTCTAAAGGAATTGTATTCCTTTTGCCATAGTGGATTTTCCCTGTTCTTGTAGCTTCCCTTTTCAAAGATTTTTTCAGTATAAAAAATAAGCCTCGAATAAAACTGGTAACATTTTACTATTCGTAACCTATATACGGAAACTAAATTTACTTGTCCATTGAGTGCGCTCAGATGACAAAATGATTTGATCCAACTGAAATACTGGATTTGCGAACGACATTTGATGACTTTATTGCATCTAATGTTTTTAGTTCTATGTAAAGTGACATCTAGCTTTCAAGGGCATATGCTATTATGCTCGACGATATGACGTTGCATCTATTCTTAGAAAATAAGAGATATTTTGTGTTGGAACATAAGAATACAGAAATATGAAATTTAATACATCAAAACAGTTCGTATTGTGTGGATACGTAATATATTGCCTTTGAATAAAATGCATTGTTTATCTGAATATTTTATGGTTTTGTAACTGATATAGAATGCTATTTGTTTCGGCTATTAATTGAGGTATATAATCGATTGTTATTATCATATATACTTCTGTGAAGTTCTATTTTAATGAATATTTGAGGTTTAGTTGGTTGCATGGTCATTTGGTCATTTAGTAGAAAATAATATCAGGTGTTTCTATCTTCCACTGTGGTCACAGTTGAGTTTTCACACTTTCTAACTGTTTCTATATGTATCTTACAAGGTAGCTAATGATATAACCTAAGGAACAGATTTTTTTTAATTTGCGACTTGACTTACAACTGGACGTTCACATTATTGTAACTTTAGGAGCTCCATGTCTTAAAATAAGATTATTTAGTTATTACTTAGGTGCTCAATGTCAAGTGAAATGTCTTAAAATAAGACACAAAAGCGGCAATGGATTCAGACGCCAAATGGAATCTTAATTTTTAGCAAAATTGTGATGTTTGATATTGGGGAATTTTTAGGCAGTTGAAATATGTGCTGTTGGGTATCATTATTCAGACCAGCCAAATAATGAATGCATGGGAAGCTAAATATAAATTAAAATGCAACTGAAATATGCTTGTTTTCGCAAATTTAATACTCATAGCAAAAAATCGAAAGAAATGTTTAAAATCTTTGTAATTTACACTATGATGATACTACTCTTTGTTAACCATGATTCACATCCCTCTGAAATTTAAGCATGTTGAAGCAAATTTAAGCTTCACTGCAAGTACTCGTGTCATAAATTGAAACTCTATTTGGCATATAAAATCATCATTGTCACTTTTGTATCTTATTTGAAGGCATTTAAATTTGCAGTGTAAGCAGAATAGAACTTTTCAGGAGAATATCCTTGGATGAATCAATTAATATACTTCTCCATTTGACCAAAAATGCTTTTTGATTTTATTGGTTTTTTTCACTGTGATTCAATAGCGTCATTAAATTCAATTTACAAGTATTTTGCAAGTATTACATTTCAATTTGCCGTGTAAACAGAACATAACTTTTCAGGAGAATATGCTTGAATGAATCAATTGATATATTTTTCCACTTGATCAAAACTGCTTTTTGAATTCACTGGTTCTTTGCACTGTGATTCAATACCGTTCAAAAATCAACAATACGATCCTTATACGTAAACAAACAATTCAAAACATGCATTTAAGTGGTTCAAAACACTTTTTTCTCCTTTTTTAAGGAAGACAGTGACAAAAAGGGGCTAAATGTTCTAAAAATAACCACTGTGAATTACGATTTCCTTCTGATAAGTCTAACTGCGATTGATGTCGAGGAACTGAAAGCCAAACTAGATCCATTAATTTAAATAAATAGTTACTTCGTATACCTTAAAAATTTGTTGATCACAATGTTGACCGACTTAAAACCGTGCATTCGTGAATAGGCAGTCAGTCACATTTTAAGTATCCACTGCATTTATGAAAATAAACTCCGACTGTTTCAACTTCCCACGATAAAATTGTATGCATCAACTTACACCAATTTCATGGACTTCAGGAGGATATATCTGATCCCAAAATATTGAAATTCATTCCTGATGGAGCCATCTTATAGTTTGTCTCTCAAAAACCGAAGGAGAGCTGTTTCACTACACCTGCCATATCATACAATTTATTGAAAGAGCTGTTAAGGCTGTGACAGAAGCTTCAGCCACATTGCAAAACAATTTGAGAGAAAAGGTGTCTTAAAAAAATTTCTCAAAAGCCATTCCGATATTTGATAGCAAGAAGGATTCGAAATATAATAATTATAGTATATGTGTAATTTTTGTCAAAATTTTCTTGTAATAAATGTTACTCATATAATTTAATTTTTTTATACACCTGTAATATTTCATTAAAAAGAGTTTTTTTTTTTTCAAAGTATGCATTCTCTAAAGTCAATCCGAAAGCATATGATGATATCCTATTTTAAGAAAATGCTGTATGTATGTTAAAAGCATCATTTTTCACCCTTTTCTAGCTGTGCTAGATAGAAATCAGAAAACCAAATTTACATACGAAGATGGCCTACCCTAATATGCAATAGTAATAGTAGTTAGTATAGACTCACCGACTTTCCTCAGAAAAAAGTTAAAATTTTTATTTTATAGTATAAAAACGTTATAAGTAATACAAATATATTATGATACAAGTTATATTTTGGAAATTGGTTCAAATGAAAGATTTTGCATGTTTCTTTTCCTTTTAAAAATACTTCTGTATTTTAATAAACTACATACTGAAGACTATTTTTTTTTTTTTGTCTTTTAAATAAGTATATGTATCATTGACACATTTATTATCCTTTGAATTAAGGTATACATATACAATTGAGATGATTTTCTTTAATTTTTAGGTTATAATTTCAAACTTTTTGGCAGTATATCAGAATTAAAAATGATGCATTTTTATATATAATTTTTTTTCAGTCAATTTTTAAATCGGCTAATTGCAATTAAAGTGACTAATTAGGACATTATTAGAACATGCATAAATAAACTTGCAACTAACTTAGAAGTATTATTTTTATTGCAAGTAAGAGATATTATATTGACGCATGTTTCTATGGAGAATTTTGAATTTGGCTACAATATTTTTTTAATTATAAGTTTTTAAATAAAAAGTTTTAAAAAAATACATAGTTTTTAACAAAAAATGAAGATTAAAATATGCATACAAATGAGTTTATAACAATATAAATTTGATTCTCCATAGAAAACGCATTCACAACTACTGTCTACAAAACAAAATTAGAATTTTGTAAATCGGACAATTAATTATGAAGTTATGACAGTTGGCGTAAAGTCATATAACACCAAAATGTCATTCTTCAAAAAATGCTTTTAAAGTTTACTACACTAATGAACGTGATACAAAACAGGTTCA
This sequence comes from Linyphia triangularis, assembly GCA_963978545.1. NCBI lineage: Eukaryota > Metazoa > Arthropoda > Arachnida > Araneae > Linyphiidae > Linyphia > Linyphia triangularis. Next base: position 22,237,899 of record OZ021725.1, read on the forward strand.
CAAAACCTACTGTAATTTAAAAAGTAATTTGAGTCTCAGAAAGAAAATGGTATCATTTTAATGGTAATGAAATCGGGAATATTTTAAAATCAAAAAACAAAAACGCAGACTTGAGCCGAATTTCGTGATTCCTAATGTATATGTATACCTTAATGTCAACCCCAGAAGCACGACAGGTTTCAGATATTTTTCATAAAAACAGAAATCCCTCATCTTTATAAGAAATAGAGATCAGGATACACATTAAAAGATAGATTAATAATACAAATGTTAACTATTAAGCTCGCTTTTTTTAAAAGTCATATTTGTGACTACCCCTCACGGGTATCTCTAAATTTAGAAAATTTATTCATATTCATACAAGTGATAGAAAGGGAAGCCAAATAACTATGAGACACAAGAAAAAATTCAAGAGTAAGGAAAACAAAATTTAAAAGTTCACTAGAGAAGTTCTGTAGAAAACACTTGCGATAAACTTAACCCCACTGTCTTTTCTTTTAAAGAAAACATTACTCGTATTTTATCAACTTCCAAAATTATACCCATACTTGTCATCAAAGTTCAAACTTTTTCAAAACAATTCAATAATAATATGTTTGAGTTCCTTATACATCTTGTAAATGATAAAGCAAGAGGAGTTAAGAGATTAATAATTACAAACCAAAATACTTGCTCCGTTCATGTTTCTTCCCGAAATTATAGTGTCGGACTTTAACGTACTGACGTAATTATCGATCGAGGCGTAATTATGTGTCATTTGAGTGGTAGGTTTTAGTTTTTTAGGCAATTTACTTTTCTTACTTAAAGTCCAAGTGGCATTCTTTTTATATGCCATAGCCAAATTTAATTTTAATTTAAATCAGTCCACAAGATCAGTGAGTTTTGTCGACGAGTGGATTAAGATTCAGATGGCCTTATTTTGTTACAAAATATCAATATTCTTATTGAATACATATTGAAAAGGGATGTAGCTTTTTAACTTTATATAACTATAGGGGTAACTTCCTTACCAGAGGTGCTGTCTTACCAAGGGATATTGCATTTTAAAACTAGGGAATTTATGTTATTTTATTTAGGGTATGTTGCTAACTCGTGAGCTGCAGACGTGTATGTATCTTTAACACAACCACAAACTAATTAAGTAGTTGGATATATTTTTCTCGTTATAAATGCTCAAAATAAAATTTTGTTGCTGAAGGTTTCGGTGTTTTTGTATAATAATATAATGAAAAATTGTTAATAGTAATAAAAAGGGAAACTTAGATTCTATTAGCTATGTATCTTGTTCATTGTTCATTTTATTGTTTTACTACAAGCTTTTCATACAATTCAAAAGGTTTTAGAAGTCATATACATAATTAAGTAGCCAGATAAATTCCTTTTAAAATAAAATCACGTATCTGTAAGCAATAAAAAAATGTAAAAGTGTACCTATGGTAGGGCAGTCTCCTTTAAACTTTTTCAATATTGCAAACAATAAAAAACTACCAGTTTGTATGCTTCTGCACCCTTGATGTAAATGACGCTATCTCATTTTTTTTTATCATAGATTTGATAAAATTAAATAGCTGCTATTTTATAAAGGATAATGCAACTCTTTAAAAAAAATATTTTTCTTAAAAAGTTTTGTATGAGATAGGATTGTATACCTCTAGATAGAGGAGGACATTTCCCATTTATAACTTGGAAATCGTAAAAATGGTCGTCAAAGTAGCTTTTAAATCCTTACTAAATTTAAAAGGTTACTTTGACTTTACTTAATTAATATGGTTACTAAATTTAGATAAATATATAGAAATTTGCACAACACCATATATTGGCAGTATATACTTGAAAGCATAATTTTTTTTTTGACAATGTTCAGTACATTCTTTTTCCTCCGGATTATTTTTAGTCTTCTGCTATTAATAATATGCAACATTTATTTTAGCGGGATATGTAAGAGAAAACCAAGTTTTAAAGTCATTAAATTTCAGTCCGTTTATAATGTAATTATAAATAACATTAAAATATATTTAAATTACATTGTGACATTTACAACATACTAAAGTATTGCATTCGAGCACAAACCATGAACTTATAATAAATAAGTAGTAACATAAATATGTATTTTTACTACTTTGAAATGGTTTATAGCTGTATTGTATGTGTCTTTAAAAAAAAGCTTGATTTTAATTAATTACTCTTAGAAAAGTTTAAAAAAAAAGGCATTTGCATTTAAAAACAATTTTTTTGTGTATGTTGTAAAAAAACAAAAGAAAATAAAAATGTTAAATTTCGTTTTTTTTTTTTCAACGTCTCTATTTCAATTTTTTTTTGTTTACCAATACTAAATGTCAAACAAGTTTGTTTTGTTGAAAGTAATTTAAAAACTTTGGTACAAATTACGAGAGTGTGTTCTTCCGCTTCTCAAACTATTGACTGCAGTTCCAGATATTTATCTAAATGCAAATTTGTGTGAAGTAACCTTAGATTTTTATTTGTTTTTTGTTACCTGTATAATTTCAAATTTAATGTTTTACTTATTTTAATTCTATTTTATGTACTATAAGTATATTTGTTATTTATTATAGTAAATGTTACTTGTGCACATATTTGATATAAAAAAATAAACATTTTCAAAACACGTCCATAAGTTTAATTCTCACAATTTTAAATTTAATCAAAAGTTCCATTTTAAAACAATTTCAATTTTCTTTAGAATTTTAACAGTCTTAAAATGGTTAACTGTCATAACTATTGAATCGATAAATATAAAAAGAGGCCATGTCCAATTGAAAATATGTTGACATCTTCTCTTTTTACATTTACTCATTTAATTTTTATGTTCTTCTACAGAAAGTTTATTTTCCATATTTGAGCTGGAGAGTCTTGTTGATAAAGTGGCATACTGATTAAATACATGGTTGTCATAAAGAAACTTTGCCGATGTATGAACCTCTAGCTTCCTTTCGTTTCACAAGATTTCAAGTATAGTTATTCAGAGGTATGAGCTCGAGATTCTGTTAATGGCAACAAAATGGGGCTCATGGTTAGGGTTACAGTTACAGAAACTTAAAGTTTTATAATGGCAACACCTACTTTTTCCTGTCACAAAATGGTCAGAGGATGCGAATACCCTAAAGAGCGTTGGAACTGTACAAGTATCACCAAAACTGGACGCGTTATGCATGGTGGACATTTGCATATGACAGAGGCCAAAATTCCATAGATGCCATCATAGGTAATTTTATAAGTTTTCTATGCTAAATATATGGCAAGCGATGTTCTGTGATTGGTGTCTTATTGCCTCGGTTATGTGCAAATTTCCTCCATGTGCCCGATCATGTTTCTGTTGGCAGTTCGCAGGGCTGTTTTTGTGCTTTGCATAACGTATCCATTTTTTTGTGATATACGTACCGTTCCAATGCTCTTAATGGTTTTCATATGCGCTGAGCATTTTGCAACTGAAAAAAGTAGGTGTTGCCATTCGAAAATTTCGAGTTTCTGTAACTATAACCTAGAGCGCCATTTTGTTGCTATTCGCAGAATCTCGAGGTCGTATCTCTGAATAACTCTACCTGAACTATACCTGCCCGCTAGAGGTCCATAAATAGTCAAAGACCACCCTGTATTTTAAAGATTACTCTTAAATCAAATTTCTTTCAAATTTGAATTTTAATTGCTTGTTTACTAGTAGTAACTGGTGCTCTGTAGTTAGGTTTAACAAAACGTTTTAAGGAGATATGTACAACAAGAGTTTTGGGGGGAGATATTCAGTGGGGGATATCTTCCGACAATTCGATTGGTTTCAAAGCGACTTCAAGACTTTTAACTTTCCGTCGGAAAATATCGAAATGTCACAAAGTTATATGACAGTAAATAAAGGAGACCAAAGTGTGAACCTAGCAAAATATGTCAACGATTCAAGCAACATTTTAAAACTTTAATTTTTGAAGGTATAAAAATTTACCAAATGAAACGTAAGATAGCAAATATAATTAATTTTAGAGTAATGAAAGAAAAGTTTTAAAAACTGGTGTGGATCAGAAAATATTGCAAAGCTTTGTTGTAATTTGCAAGTAAACGGTTGCTTACTCATTGCAAACACTTTGGTGAGGTAATTATATGCTTGTAATCACAAATTAAGAAGCGAATTAAAAAGAAATGTTTACTGTTGGCGAGTGTCATAAATTAAGCATCAGGTTTGGCACAGTTAATTCTAAAGATTTTAAACATACTCAGGGCCCGATTTGGAAAACCAATCCATATTGGATATAAACTCAACATAGTAGACGGGTCCCCATCAACGACTGTTGATGTTAATTAAACATTAATGACAGTTTCGATAATCATCTATTGCCATTTTGATTAAATAACTGTTGAGATATTAATATTTCAATGACTAAAATGAGTTATAAAAATATATGCTCATATTTTATGACATTGATCAAAGTTCTCTGAACAGAATATTGATATTTATATCCTAATTCAGAATTCTTCAGGCAATTTGGGGGCCCCCAATATTCAGGGGCCCTAAGCATGGGCCTTATAGGCTTTATGGGAAGTCAGGCCCGGAGTATACTTATACTCTAGAAAGCCTACTTTTTTATACTAAAACTCTCAAAATGAATTTGAAAAAGTAAATAAATATAATATATATAAAATTTTATTATGTGAGGATGACAATTGAATCTTCTTCAAATCGAAGAAACCAAGAGAAATGTGATTAAGTCGAGAAGGAAATAAAGAACTATAGACTATGGTTCTTCCACATTAGCAGACAAACAATGATCAAAACATCAATTCAATAACATAAGGTTCTTATTTCATTTGGTTACTATAAGATTGTAAAGAAGTATAAACTTTCTTGATGCATTATATTACAAGAATTCTTAATCCTATATATTAAATTATGTTACAAGGCAATGTTTAAGCTGGAGTAAAAAATTTATTTAACAAAAAAGCTAAAGTCAGGATTCTCAATTTAACAAAATGCTTAAATGTTAACGAGCTTATATCTCTCTTGATGTTTAATCAAAATAACCATTGATAATTAGGAATAAAATCATTATGGATTTTAGAAAAACAACATGGCAAGTAATTGTTCACCTTCTTTGTTTAGTTTTTTATGTTGATGACTAATATTCGAATTGCAGAAGTTGTGGTTTTTAAAATTTATTGGATAAATGCTTTAGCAAAAAAGTTAAATCACATTATTGGTTGGTTGTTTCAGATTATCTGGCGCCGTCAGCAACACGAGGGCTATAATGCGCCGAAACTTTCGTCATTAGACAAGCCAACACACATTTACAAACACCCATGCCAACACGGGACTCGAACCCGCAACCTCGCGGTCTAGAAGCTAGCACGCTAACCACTGTACCGTTTGGTCGGCAAATCACATTATTGAATTTTAACATTAAAGAATGCCTTTTGATAAGCATTAAGATAGCATTTTGGTTAAAAAAAAACAGAAAAAAAACCACAGATTAATCCCTGCTGTAAGTTCATAAAAAGTATAAACATATAAAAATCTTTTACCTTACCTTTCATTTATTAACCTCTTTTATTACAATGTCAATTTTATGTAGTAGATATTTAGCAACATAAATAAAATACCTCTTTGATACCTATAAAAAACTTAGTGTTTATATACAATTGACGAATTAAGAAGGAAAAAGTTTGTTTAAATTGTCTTGTTTCACTACAAATTTATTCCTACATTCGAAATTTTGAGTGGTTTACTTTAAACACACATGACATATTAAAATTTGATTTTTTTTAATTGAATACCCTACCCACGCTTTATGCAGTCACAGTTACATGAATTTCCTTTGTATGGAAACATTTTTAAATATATTTTCAAGCTCTTTCGAGTAATTGTATATTGATTGAAAGTTAAAACTTTGCTCCTTAATTGAATAACATTACTTAAACAATAAAAATTGCCTTTCAAATGAAAAGAAAAATACATGTTTAATTAAAAATTGTCTGGAGTTTTCAAAAGATTGAAGCATTTTCCAACAATGCGTTTTATTTTAATAATTCAAAGGATTGAAATTCACAAACATCAGTTATTAAATTCTAAAAAATTTGCAAAAAATAAACTATTATTTACTTTAATTTTTTTTTAAAGTAGGCACTAATTAATATACTTCTAGATCCCTTTATGCGCCATATCGTTATTTAAATATCTACTTCAAATTGACATTACGTATCCACCACAGTTCAAAGAAGTCGCTGTACCAAAAGGATCTGTTTTTATACTTCTATAACTGAAGCAGCTTAAATAAGGAGATGTAAATCTAAATTATTTATTTAATAATTAGTTCTACAAATATAAGGTAAGAAAGGGGAAGATAAGTCAATAATGTGTCTTAAAATATAGTATAACTGTCTGTTTGATGTCGTTTGCAAATGTTACTCATAGACATAGAGTACTGCATTAACTCTATGGTTTTTAGTTCATGAATAATTCTATGGAAATGCACATATTAAACAACAACAACCTTTAAAGCTTAATAAACTTATCATCTCACATTAAATGTGTTATCCACAATCCAAACTATAGTTCTAAATTAAACTTTTTAATCTGTTTAAAGAAAAGGATTTTTTGTGGACCTTTATTCATCATTCGTTTGCTATGCTTTATTAAGGCTGGTTATATTTTGAAAATTGACACACAAATTACGATGTTGTTGAATAACGCTTAGCTATCAGTTACAATAAATTGTAGAAATATGAATGAGTTTTCAATTTAATACCATACTTCTTATATACATACCTTACTTAGAAATTAGTGTTTTATTAATAAAATCATTCTCCTTTTTTGTGAACTGTTAAATAGAAAAGTAATTAACTTATTTAAATTTGAAATGTTTGTATTTAAGTTTTTTTTAATAACATTTTCATTACGGTATGATTCAAATTAGAAACTTCACCTACACGTAAAACCTCTAGACTTGCAAAAATTATTGCATCCTTTTTAATGTGAAGCCAAAACCCAAATGCTACATATTGTTGTTATATTCATTTATAAATGATCTTTAAATGAATAGAACTATAAAAAAAAATCAAGTAACTTATTATAAATTCATTAACGATAAACAAAGTAAACATATTAATTTCTTTTGAGGATTTTACCATTTTTTGGAAAATCTAAGAGCATACATTCCCATCATAATTTAAAAGGTGCTTTAAATCTATGCATTTTTAAATACATGTTTACAACCTATATAACGCATCTTTAGGAAACACATAACATTATTTAATTAAGTGATCTCAAATGTTTTAAAATAAAAGCCAAACTAGTGACTTAAAAAAAAAGTTGTAACTCAATCTAACGAAGCTTATGGAGTGAGAACATATATCAAAGCATAGAGTAAATTCGATTTTGGTTCAATTTAAGAAGACTGTTAGTCTAGTTTTTAAATGTAGGGAAAGTTATAAGGACAGTCAGTTCATAGTTATAAGCCTAGATTATGAGGGTAGTAAACATAGTTCATAATTACAGGGGTAGATTATGAGGCAGTCAGCATAGTTCATAATTAAAGGGTTTGATTATGACGGCAGTAAGCATAGTTCACAAACATAGGGGAAAGTTAACGGTACTGAAATACTTTTCACAATTAATGTTTTTAACTAAAGAAAATTAATAAAAAAAAATTCTGATTTTTTTTTCATAAAATAAGGGAAAAGGTTATGAAAGTTAAATAAGTTTCTGAAACAAAATTTACAAGAATTTAGGCGCGAAACATTTAGAAAAACTTAACAAAAACATATTTGCCTATTTTGGAATAGGATTTCCCAGGAAAATTTTTGAATCAGTCTAATATTTTTTATAAACTTTTTAAAAACTTTGACGTTTATCTTGTGCAACTAAATTTGAATTAAAAAATTAAATAAACAAGTAAAAAAATAAAACAATCTTAAATTAATAACTAAAACAGAGTAAATTATTCAGAATGTAATCAGATAGGCACACTTGAACTTATAGATGAACTGTACTAATTCTGAAGAGCCAAGGAGGGAAAAAATGTGCATAATAGTCAAATTATTAGATTGCAGAATTAATTAATGGATGGTAGAATTATATTGTAAAGAATTATATTAGTAATATCTCCAACTTTAAAAACTTAATGTTATGTTAATGATAAAGGGATAGCTACCTAAATTAATGAATAATAGAATAATTAGGGAAATTATTATTTTTGCATTGTGTGTCCAAATCGTATAAATTAATATCATGGTAAAGATAAACTTTTAATAATTCTGCTTCAATAGGTGGTTCAATCTGTCAAACTACTGATGATACAATATAAGCAAGTTAACAACTTTCTCTGATACAATCGAAATTCCGGTTCTAACAGCAAACACACAAAACAACTGGTATTTCTTCCCTTAAAAACTGTTATAAATTCTAAATGTCTCAACTGCATGGATAGATTAAAGTAATTTTATATTTACGTTTAACTTCATTATTCCCTTAGCAATATACTTAAAAGCTAGAGAGGACACTTCAAAAGCTTTAAAAAATTAATTGCACATACAGTTGTGTTTGACGGCTTTCGGTTGTTGACTATCCCTGGTAGCACAGCGGTATTAGTCAATGTCGGAAACTAGATTCCTGAGAAGATTGACCAGTCCATGCCGAATCTAGAGCAACGTTCTAAAATACACGATTTGAAAAAAAAAAAAAAAAAAAAAAAAAAAAGCATGTCAAAACCATCACAAAACTTTATTATTACCCTTCTTCCTTTCTCATAAAAATATATTTCATTTTTAAAACTCTGCATCAACATTTCAGAACTTTGATAATATTTTACCCAGCACTGGTGAGATAGGGAAAGATATATAGTAACGGTCCACATTGGGTCTGGCCAGTGTCGAGCCGATATTGGTCAGCGGAATTTGTGATATTGGGGACTATCTAATGTCAACTGTAAGGTCACGTAAAAAACTGACAGCGGACACAAATAATTTGTGTTAATTTATACAATATATAATAAAATACAATATAGTATGTCAATCAATTAAATGTATCCCATCAATTTTAAATAAGACTCCTTGACTAAGAATAGTATTAACCCTCTGAGCGTCAAGGGAATGGGCGAAATTATACAGATGTTTTCCCTGCAATAATTTTTAAATTATATTTCTGATCCGAATATATAATTTTTTTAAATTATTTTTTATTTATTTTGTTTTAAGTAGGTTTTAAACTATCATCCTAATAAAAAGATTTAAAAAATATTTTATTTTACATTTTATTTATAAATTTAAAAAGGTTGTGTATTACTGGAAAAACTGGGGATCAAATGACGGATATATACGCCCCTGACCCTCAGTAATGCATGCAAGAAATTAGTGCGTAAAAAGATTAAAATGCATGAAATGTAGATTTCTTTCACCTAAAATTTCTTGTGAAAAACGGGGAAAGCCTTGTTTCTTTGTAAACAGACAACGCTCGACAAAGTGGTGGGAGTCATTCTTATGATGGACTTACAGAAGATAACTTTTCTTACATGAATTTCTAGTTTTTATAGGTTTCTATGAATTTTTATTTTAAATTAAAAGTCGTAGTTTATCTGAAAACTTACAAAAGAACAAACACTTAGAAATTGATCTATTTGTTTTCCAAAACAAAGCAAATAAAAATAATAATAAAAAAAAAATATATCAGCAGATGTCACAGCGAAAGCAACAGTTTTTGAGCAAACGAAACAAACTGCTTTCCATAATTGGATGCGAAACTTTTAATGAAGCAATTACCTTTAGCTGCGTTTGCTTTTATTTCTTCTGGAAACAACAACGCGCATTTTAATAATTGCATTATGCACCTGTGGGTACATTTTTTTTTTATACCTAAACATTTTACTTTTCCAGGATCTTTATTGTTCTTTTTCCATGTACGCATTTTTGCGAGTCACAATTTTAAATTGAACTTAAAAGTACTTGTCTTTAAAAGCGTATTCAGCTCTTGAAAAACATTTGTCATTAGTTTGGGAATCAACATTTTTCCAATTTCTCAATAAGATATTAAATCGATATTCTAATTGACTTTTAAAAATGTAATCCCAATTTTTATTATTTCTAGTCATATGATGTATGGAATAAAGTTCGCTCAAAATGTTTCGGTTCTTTTTTTCTAAAGAGATGCTTTTAGCGTATTTCTTTTTAAATTACGTTAGGGATCTGTATAAATATCCAAAAACAATTCCATTAGATGAACTAGAGTTTATAAAATGCAGTGTGGAAATGTCAAATTAATAATTATATAATAAAATGAAAATGAATGGAATAAAATGAAAAATACATAACATAAATGCATGTATTTTTATTGTATTGGATTTATTTTTCATTAATGGTCATAGCAGCACTTAGTAAAATTACAATAAGCAAATTGTTCCTAATTCAATACTTGAAATTAACCTGGGAACATATATTCATAGCTCATTTGTTTAAATTGTAACTGGGAAATAAAGGTTTTCCTTCTTACTAAAATTATAAATGTGACTTTGTAGCTTGTGGGCGTTCTTTATAATATGATGCTCACTTTTATTACACTGAATTTAAATAAACTACTGGGTATTTAAAAACATTTAATAAACGAAAGTTTCATAGACGATAATAAACTTCATTCATGTATGGTAGAAATTTATTTTTATATCTTTTCATTCTAACAGTTCTTGGATTTTTATGTATTTAATAGTAAATTAAATGAAATTTCAGTTATTTAATCGGCATTAGTTTAACAAATGAAGTGTAGGGTAACCGGGTAGGTGCACAGAAATTATCAAAAAATCAATTATTCAATTATGTATTTTCTAAAACTATGGACATATCTGCACTCAGAAGAGTTTACATTTTTATTCTAGTAACAATAGAAGCGTTTTTTTAAATTTATTTTAAAGTGTTGTATATTATGCCTTAACTATTCGCAAGTTTTTCAGTAAATTTCCTCGATTTTTTTTTTATTCAAAAATAATTTTTTTCTTATAACCTACTCATTAATTTATCCTAAATGTTAAGTATATTATTCCATGAATTTATGCATAAAACAAGTTGAAAAAATTTAGTGTATAAAAGAATTAGAATTTTAGTTTTAGAAAAATGTGCATGTAGTTATTGAAATTATTTAAAAAAACAAGCCTTTAAATTATGCATTCATGATTCATAGAATGTTTTCAAAAGTGTTTATGAAAAGCATAGAAAGTGTATTATGTGTTTAATTTAAATATTATATTTTTAAATGTCCCTTAAATAAACAATTTCAAAGTTATTTAGATGCAGTCGCAACCCCCAATTAAATATATTTTATTTAGATTCAATCTATTGTCATATTTTTTAATCATGCTATAAACATTATGTTGTATTATTTCCGCATAAAAAATATTAGTTTTATTTATGTTTCCAAAAGCATTCAATTTTGAGTTTTAATCATTGTTCATACATTTATTTAGTAATATCAATATTTCGATTCTGAAATGGAATATTAAAATGCAGGCAACTTTTGTTAAAAAGAGCTCATACTTTAAATTAAAAAAAAAATATTTTTATATTTAATGTTTTTATTTTATCAATAGTTAATTGTAAATATTATGTTTTATACATGTGAGTAAAACACTTGCTAACAAATTGATATAAATTGTTTTCTAAAATTTTCTTTAGTTAGTTAATCGCCAACACTTAAAACATATACACTTGTTTAATATAATCATGCAAAAATTATCTAATTTATTACTGTAGTATTATTTGAAAACACTCAGATACAAAGAATAAAGCTCTAACCGAAAAAATAAAAACAATTTTTCTCCGAAAAAAAAAAAAAAAAAAAAAAAAAAATGCCGAGTCTAACACATGTCCTAAACTGAGTTTCATGTTTTCTGTTTAGAATCAATTTCCGACGAATTCCCACTCGGACATTTCGTATTGGACCTATCTAAAGTGAACTAAAGTGAATAAAAAAAATAGGCTAACCGGATTTCCCGGCTGACTGTTCTTTTCTTAGAGAGAAGCAACTCTTTTTTTTATGAGTTCCCTAACTAGTTTTTATTTGAGAGATTATCAGAAACTACGTCAGAAACGACACTACTTATAGTTCCAATAAATCAAGAACGCCCTGAAATAGTTACAACTTTTTCATATCAAAGAAGAGGTTTTGAGATTAGTTTGTAGTCGAATAATACAACTAATATATAATACAGGATGTATTGAAAAGGACTGACACATTTCGAAGCTAACTAAAAAAAATGAATCTCATAGAAATGTACCATTTGCCACTTTCTTCATGTGAAACTGCAATAGAAAATTTTATTGTATCAACTTTCAAAAATAATTTCCAATTTCTTCAACAGAAGCTTAAAAAACTGTCTGAATATGTTACATATGAACTATAAAACAGTGTGTTCAGAATATTGCAATTTATGACAACAAAGAGGCGCAGTTGAAACATCGTTTTACAGTTTTTGCAACATGTTAGGACTATTTTATTTCAGTCAACAACGCCATCATTTGGTGAACTTTTCAACTATTTTTGGAAAAACTAACAATATAAAATCCAGTAGTTACTTAAGTACTAGTATACACTAAATGGTGCATTTCTATTGTCGTTCGATTTTTTATTTAAATTCATTTTTTAAATGTATGAGTATATTTCAGGATATCCTGTATGCTATTTCACTTCATTAAAATACGGAATAGAATAAAATATAAAGTAAGAACATTTCAGTACTGTTAAAAATTTATCCTAGTGATTCATCATTTCCCTTTGAAAGTTATTTATTAAGAATATATACATTTTTACTCTCGCTAGGTATTAAAAATATAATAATATAAATCTGCAAAACTTTTCCGAGAAACAATTTATTCACGTCGACACAAAATGTATAGCGAATATGAAACTAAAAACAAAACACTCCAAAAGAAACAGTAAGTGTAATGACGTCATTCTTTTCGTATCTGCTTTGCGATTCCTTTTGAAGATGTCACCAGAAATTGAGTATTCATGTGAAAGCATTTTGTTAAGAATGAAGACGTCTGATTTGCCTTTCAGGTTTCGTATATCAAGAAGAAATGGCAGGCGGGAAAAATAACTTTTTCTTTTTGAGATATTTCTATTTTAATTTGAAGTGGGATATTACAGTTGATATTTTGGAAACATATTGTTCCATTTTCCTGTTTTCAGATTGGAAAGAAAGGAGATGAATTTTTTTTTTTTTTAATAATTATATGGTTTTATCCAAGATTATTTTAATATAGATACTGGTTGGAGTTTGAAAGAAAGAATGTTTCAAATGGAAATGAAAATTGTGCGTGTAGTTATAATAGTTTTCATCAAAAGTTCAATTTTAATCATGGTATTGTATTTCTAAAAATAGTTTTGAATTTGTCTTTAATTGCAATGGTTTTGCGAAATTTTGAATGTAGGGATTGATAAGTTTCTTGTAAAAACATTACTAATTTTTAATATGGGTTTCCAAATATATGTTTTCCTCTCTGTCTCTGCAATAAAAATACATTTTTTTTTATTGAGTTTCTTAGTAGGAAAAATATAAAGGAATGGGTTGATATTTTCATAAAAATGGTTCAATATTCTTTTAATTCTTATTGTTTTGTAAATTGTAAAAATATAAGTGTGTAAATTAGATGTAAAAAAAATACTACCTTAAATATTATTTCCAAATTAAAGTCTGCTTTTCTCTGCCTTTCCAGTAAAATATATATTTAACTTTTATTATTTTCCTGTTTATTAGTAGAAGGGGTGAAAATAGAGGATTGTATAGATTTTCATAAGAATATTTCAGTAAACATATTCTTCACAGTATTTCTTATAAAATTACTTGAATTGATATTTGGTGTTATCAGGAATAAACGTGTATTATAAGGTAAGTAAAAATATTTTAAATCTGTTTCTTAATCTATTAAAGGTTTTTGAAAACTTTGACCACCCCCTTATCAATAATGAGTGTAGTTTGACTTACAAATAAAATTGGAAGCAAGTCAATAACTCTAAAACGTGTGTGTTAGTTACATGGTATAACATTGTGCTTATATGCTACTTAATCCATGCCTCTTTTTTTGACAGTGAATCATTATACCTGAAAATTTATCTGAATTTTCTAAACTATATATTTTCTAACTATATATCTATGTGTTGTTTTCCGAAAACTGAGAAAATTCTTCTGAGATGATGTGTTTTTATTTCAGTATTGTGCACATTGGAGTTGATACGGTTGTGACTTGGTGACACTAATGTACAAAACTTGAACTGGTCGCCCCAAAGTTCCGATGTAAATCCGATAAACATTAAATTTGAACGCTACAAATTAATATCTTTTTATTATTATTTATCATATGCAAAGTTCCCATCATCACATATCGGATAATTAAATGTAGTAATTTTATTTAATTCCAGATTCTACACAAAGTGGGCGATAAGATTAAACACAAGTTATTTTCTGCTGTCTTTTTAAGAAAATTTTCTCTCTCGAAATCTCATTTTTTTTTTTTTTTGTAACATTGTCTAGCAAAATTTAAATCTGGAAAGTTTAGCAAAACTTAAAATCCACAAAAATTACGTGAATTACGCTTATTGATCTGGTATTTTTGAAAAATAAGGATCAATAACTCGAATGGTGAATTACTTTAATCCTTACTTTAATAATAATAATAATAATAATAATAATAATAATAATAATAATAATAATAATAATAATAAAAAAAATAACAATAAAAAAAAAAAAGACTAGATATATTACTCCATCTTTTAATATTTTTTTTTCTGTCATACGAGTGATTTCTATCATAGGTTATATTTAATTGCAATAAATCTGTGTGCTTTATGTTACTTATCTGAAAAAAAATAAGTCAAGTTTTTTAAATGAGTTCATTTATAAAATATGCATTTTAGTAGATTTATAATTTTTTTAGCTTTATTATTAATGACCATGTTTTGATACATGAAAGGTAATTAATATTTTTGGATTATGCATTTAATTATGAATAAATTAGGGTATTAAAATAATATTTTCTAGAGATCCAGCCTCATTTATCATCTTGCAACTTATTTTTTGTTTATCTATATCACTTTATTTTCTTTATTTCACATGCTTTAAAGTTAATTAAAAGCAAATTCAAGTTTTTCAATTAAAAATTCATTTATGGTTAATACCCTAAAATTATTTAGCAATCAAAAATCGTGCTTTAAGTCAACAGTAACATATATTTAGTTTTAATCAATTTAATGATTTTTTAAAGAGTGAAAATAGTTTCTGTGGGATAATTGAAAATTTTAACTCCATACAAGTTTTAATACAGCAAAGCAAAGTTTTATAATTAAAATAATTTTTCTTACTACATATACTTCAGTTAATTGGAAAGGTATTCCGAATTATTAATATTTTACGCATATGCACAGATTCAGAACCTTTTACGACTTTATTTATTATCCAACAAGTAGTCATGAATCAAAAGTCTTTAAGATTAATTTTGCTAAAAACTATTTTTTAAATAACTGACATTTTATTTCTATGCAATATATCACTCATATATTTGTAAATCATTTTATAACGATTTAATATTTTATGAAAATGTATTTCAGGTTTTCTTTGATATGTATTCTTCTGAAATTGTTAATATTATATGGGGGGGGGGGGGGTTCTGTCAGTAAACGTGTTCTGTAAAGAAACGTCTTTTGAGCTGAACTGATATATTGACTAAAATAAAATTTGTAAATAGAAAGACAAATAAAAAAAAAAAAAAAAAAAAAAAAAAAATGCGAGGCTGAAAGCATATTATCAAATAAATAACTGTTTTAATGCCGAATGTAGTCATACAGCTCTGTCATCTATATAAATCCAACGAAAGATGTTTTAGAAATGCCTTTTATGGTTTCTGAATTTGAATATTCGTGGGGTATTTTTAATAGAATAAATTAAGCTATGTGCGAGAGTTGCCTGTGTTGTACCATCACCTAAATTATACCACTTATAATTTTCAAAGTCTAGATAACTGTGTCATTTGTTGGTAGGGGTTTAATATTTGTACCCATTGACAATGTGGGAAATGAAGTACGTCACAATACTCAAATAATCGTTTGCATTATTTATCTACTATCCATTAATCAAGTTGGCAAGTATTGATAGTTATTTATGTTCTCCAATAGAATAATCGCTTGGGACTAAATGTCGTTTTGTTGATCCCTATTGTAGTTACTTTTAGAAATTTTTTTTCAACTAAATGCTTCATTAAAATACTTTTTAACTAAATGCTTCATTAAAATACTTTTTAACTAAATGCTTCATTAAAATACTTTTCAAGTTAGTCAAGACAGGTATCGATGTGGTATTTATTATCCTTATAGGCAGTTTGAAAGAAAGTAAAAGATGTTGTGGCACTATAATTTTTATAAGAATGGTTATATGATTTATATCTAGAATATACTGTTGAATACTGTAAAGATTTATCTAAGCGAGTGGCAACAGCCGGATGATTAAGATTTATCTAAGCGAGTGGCAACAACCAAAGTGTTACCCGAAGAACGAGACGAGAGAAGAACAAGATTGTATTTGGCATGAAAAAATATGATAGTCTCAATAATATTAAATTTAAACAACTTCTTTTAAAAAATTAATAAAAGCGCTACCTTTGTAATTCGTCGTCGTTATTTCGAGAAATCGTCACAGTCTAATTAGGTGGCAAGCGTTGGAATCCGAACTGTTGAAGAAATTCAGTGCCGAAGAATATTCGAATTTAACAAGACTGACAGCCATTTTGAAGTAACGGAAGAAAAGTGATCTTGGGTTATGTATCCTTTCCTTGCCGTTGGTTCAGTGCTTAATTATTTTAGGTTATAAGGAATTATTAAAAAAAAATAATAATCTTTTTTGCAAATATATATTTTGTTTGAAGTTTAAGTTTTACTGTGACTTACTTATCAATATATAGAATTCTTTTATATCTGTACTAGAAATCACTGTAATGTTATTGAATGCTATGCTGGTTGTTTAAATTTGTTATGGAATTAATTTAGGAATATTATTTGAGAAGTTGTATAAATGAAACTTTAGCTTGGCGATATTTCGAGAAATCGTCACAATACATAATGTAGCATATGACGTGCTCAATTTGGGTTAATGGACCGTGTGCCTCTGTTTCGTCAGGTTAAAGTTCATCAGGTTTCTTTCACAGTTTGCCTGTAATGACATTAAATAATATTTTGCACTTGTTTTTTTAATAAAGTACTTTAAAAAGCCTTTGATAACTTACATATTATTTAAATATTCTGTATGGTAATTGTTAAAAAAAAAAATTAAAATACAGGGTGGTCATAAAATAACTTTGCCGATATCTGGACCTCTAGTTTCCGTTCCGTTCGACCGATCGAGATGATATTTCAGGTATAGTTGTTCACAGGTATGAGTACGGGATTCTGTGTATGGCAACAAAATGGCACGGTTACGGTTATAGTTGCAGAATCTCGAAATTTTCGAATAGCAACACCTACTTTTTCCTGTCGCAAAAAGTTCAGCGCATACGAAAACCCTAAAGAGCGTTGGAACGGAAAGTGTGTCACAAAAAACTGACACGTTATGCACGCACAAAACATAGCTTTTCGAATGGCCAGCAAAAATACGATCAGGACCCACGGTGGAAATTTGCATGTGACAGAGGCTAAAGTTCACATGGGTTTCTTCACAGACAATTTTATCGGCTTACTACGCTTAATATCTGGCGAACGGCCTCCTTGTGCCCCGATCGTGTTTCTGTTGGCGGATCGCAGAGCTCTATTTTGTGCGGGCATAACATGTCCGTTTTTTTGTGATACACGTACCGTTTCAACACTCTTTAGGGTGAGCATCTTACTATAGAACAAAGTAGGTATTAGTCTTCGAAAATTTCTAGTTTCTGTAACTATAACAGCAACCGTGAGCGCCATTTTGTTGCCATTCACAGCATCTCGAGCTCATACCTCTGAATAACTGTATCTGAAATCACATCTTGATCAGTTGTTCGGAATGGAAGCTAGAGGACCATAAATCATCAAATTTATTTTATGACCACCCTGTATTTATAAAATTCTCTAGTTTTGTAATACAATAGTATAATGGTACGATTAAAATTTATATAACCTATTCGAAGACACTTGTAAACAATGAAATGTTACCGGTTTAATGTTGATTTATGATACTTAAAATATTAGAGCATACAAGTTAATATATTGAATGTATGAATTTTTTTTTTATCATAATTTAAAGTTAAATGAAAAGGTCAAAAATTACAATGGTGAAAGTAGAACAATAAACAAAAAACTGCTTTACTTTTACAATACGTAGTTAAGATATTAACTACATATTGTAAAAGTTAATATATGTATTTTGTTATATTTTTAATACAAACAATTTGAATTTTATTATTATTATTTTTTATTTTTTTGTTTTTAAACTACTAATTAAGTAAATATGTAGAGTGTTGGGATGAGGAATTGATAAAACTTACGGAACTTTTTATATTTTTATTTAAAAACAATTATTAAGTTAAAACTTTAAAATCAATTCTAGCAAGGTAACATTTTTGACATTCCAGATTAGACAGATGAAGCATAACACCCAGGCTGGCGTGGCAGAGAAAGAGAGCAAAGCTAACATTTGAATCTTCTTATATATTGAAGTTTATTTGCATATGTGCTCTTCTTCTTGAAGGAGGGTTTCACAAGGTCAGCTCTTTTTGTTTTGACGCGCCGCAAATAATACTGACGCGCAGCAAGATCAGTTTGCTCGAGCCGCCACAGTACCCCCTTGCCAGTGATAACGTAGGATTAAAGCAGTGTGGCTTCAAATTCTGGAATTAAAAAAACAACATTAGTAACAATAAACGAGGTGAACAAGGTTAAAAACGAAATTTCACTCTTCTGCCAGCTCTAGTGACATATTGATCACTTTTAACTTCTTCAGGAAGTGCTGGTGCTTTAGAATCTTTGGTTTCGGTTTCTTGAGCGACATACGCAGGTTTCAATCTATCCTTGCTAATTGTAGTTCGTTTTCCTTTTACGATCAGCCTGAATGTGTTGGGAAACCGCTGAATAACTTCAAATGGTCCATCATATGGAGGAACTAGAGATCGGCGAATTGCATCACGCCTTACAAAAACGTGGGTACTAGATTCCAAATCTTTATGCACAAAAATCTTCTTCCGATTATGAGCAGAAGTAGGTACCGGTCGTAACATCTCCATGGTTTTTCTTAGCTTGGTTACAAAGGAAATAGGATCTTCGGAAGTTTTGTTGTTATTCTGTGAAATAAATTCTCCTGGTAGTCGTATGTTCGTACCGTAAACCATTTCAGCTGGTGTCGCTTTTAGATCTTCTTTCAAAACTGCTCTCCAACCCATCATAATTGTTGGCAAAGCGTCTGCCCAACTTTTATCAGCATGGCACATAATCGAAGACTTTAGGTTTCTGTGAAATCTTTCGATCAATCCATTAGCTTCTGGGTGATATGGACTTGTACGCATTTTTTCCACTCCAACTAATGAGGACAGAGCCCTAAAGAGGTTTGATTCGAACTGTGTTCCTTGGTCACAAGTGATCTTTAGTGGAGTTCCAAAACGCACGATCCATCCTTCGTATAACGTTCTTGCTACCGTTTCTGCTGATATATCGGAAATGGGAATGGCTTCTGGCCATCTTGAAAATCTATCAATGCAGGTTAAGCAATAGGAGTATCCTCTAGATGGTGGTAAGCGACCTATAATATCTATATGAATATGTTGGAAACGCGATGATGGTACTTCAAACAGCCCAGGTGGGGTAACTGTGTGTCTGCTAACTTTAGATCGTTGGCAATTTAAACAGGATCTTGCCCATAGTGTGCAGTCTTTGCGAATAGAAGGCCAGACGAACTTCTCAGTAACTAGGCGAGTTGTTGATCTGATTCCAGGATGCGCTACGTTATGCAGTGTGTCAAAGATCTGCTTCCTAAAAACTTTCGGAACAAACGGGCGGATGACTTTAGTAGCGTAATCGCAATAAAGGCTTGACTTGCTATTTTCGATCATCATAGGTTTGATCCTTAGGATTGTATTATCAGGATTTTGCAAGAGATCTTGTAACTCTGTATCTGCAATTTGAGCTTCTGCCATGGATTCATAATTGATTGGAGAGGGAAATTCAATGGTCAGCTCTTTTTGTTTTGACGCGCCGCAAATAATACTGACGCGCAGCAAGATCAGTTTGCTCGAGCCGCCACAAATATAAGTAATCTTAAGATTAAAATCAATTAAATTTGTGTGACATGTCGCAAGTGTTATTTATATTATTTACATAAAATGTAAAAGCATATTTACCTAATTAAAATTAATAAACCTAAGTTTCACACAAAGTCTGCATACACTCTACTTACAAATAATTATCATGTCATCGTGAATTTTATATTTTTTTGATAAAAGGAGTGTTGTTAGCTTGAAATTTTTTCAGCAGACATAATAATTTGTAACAAAACTAAATTTATGTTCCAGACTTTACACAAATTTTATTTTTGTTTAAATACTCCACTTTTATAACACACATTATTGTAATAAAAGATAAAATAGGCGACACTATATAAACAGTAAAATCTGTTAAAGACTAAATAACAAATAAAAAATGCAAATGTCCTCTGCAAAGCACAGTAAGTAACTTTTTGGATTTTAAAGAAAGACATTTCTAAAAATCAAAAATGGTTTCAAAGCTTGAAATCACAAAAATAAATCTTATTTGCATTCTCTCTTTTTTAAATGCATTAAATTTCTTTAAAGAGATTTTTAAACATTCTATCTCAGCCTTAAAAATTTTTTTTGACACCTGTGAGTTAAAAAAGTAGAAAAGTGGTTTTTTCCCGTTAACTTAAGTAATAAAGATCACTACTCTTCTGTATTAATATCATAGTTGTATTGATAAGCATTTAATTTTTGAAATATTAACAACTTGTTAACTTAAAATTTAGAGAAAAATAACCGATAGAAATAAAATTAATTGCCATAAACTTCTTTATAAGTAACACACACATTACGTTATCTTCAGTTATTCACCAAACAAAAATTATGAATTATTTACAATTCAAGAATTTCAAATTTAACAACATAAATAAAGTATTAAGTGCAAAAGAAAGCTTTATTTATGCAAGCTGTTTCGTATAGCGCAACAGAGTATTTTAACACACACTCATGTATTATTAACAGTTGTGAGATGAAAATTAATGAGTACTAGTATTACTTATTTAAGGGAAGCTTAAAATGTAACACTGTTCATTACACAGACAAATGGCTGTTCTTAAGTTGAAAAATTACAGTAAAATAATTGGTCGTTTAAAAAACTTTAAAATAGAAGCAAATTGAAAACGTTGATTGTCTCAAAATATTGACAATGCGTTTTCTTTTAATTAAGAATATTTAATTACACAAACATTTGCTATGATTATCTTTCTTTTAAAATAATATTTTTCAAAGAGTACCCAGTCAAGAATTATTTAAATAAACAACGTTTATTATGGTTAAGTGAAATGATGAGTTTCATAAAACATAACATTTATGAATTCGATACGTTTGCGTAGTTGGTTTAAACTAAATTGCGCATATTTATTAACGAATGTACAAAATATCTTAAATGAAATTTCATACATCTACATTACTTTCAGAATGAGGGTGAGGTTATGATATGTAACTATCAGGGCCATCGCTAAGAATTTCAATTGGGGGGGAGTTAGACATACTTTTGCCGATTAAAATCAAGACAAATACGATGTAACTGTAAAAATAATCTTTAAGGTGTTAACTATTATTAATTAAATTTTATTAATGCAAAATTAATACATATTTTTTTAAAATTAATATATAATTATTTGTTAATTATTGCGTAATTAATTGTTAATGAGTTAATAAATAATCGTTAATTTTTTTGTTATTTAATTGTGGATTATTGTATTTAATGTGTAATTAGTTTTAATTAGTGTTTTTAATATTTTATGACATTTTATTAATACGTAATTAATGTCATATTTTAAGTAAATTCCCATCACATTTTAGAGTTCCATTTCATTTCATTTTTCATTTTTGTTTAGTATAGTTTCCAGAACAAAGAGGATAATTTTTCGAAGTGCTTTTTTGGGGGAGGGGAGGCATTTATCACTTGCAGATAGAATGCATTCTCACAATCTTGAACCAATTCAGTAACATGAGTAGTACAAGGCTCCATTTCAATACAATTTTTTTTTTTTTTCAAATTGCAGTTTCGAAGAAATTAATTAAACGTGTAAAGGGGAATGGAAATCGCACTACAACAAGAAATAAAATAAATGAAAAATATTGATCAAATTGGTGACTCTAATTTAGAATTATAAAAAAAGTTAATCAAACAAATTCTGGAAAAATTCTCCATTGTAAAATCTTGGCAGATTATTGCTATATCACAAAAAATTACCTACGCGAAACAATGCGATTTTTTAATAGAGACAATGTAACGGACATATAAGAAACATGAACTTACACTCCCTCCTGCTTTTCACAAAAATAAAGTAATGTGGAAGAAGTAATTCACAAGAAAAAAATATACAGGTAGTAAATTATTAATTCGAGCCAAAAATTATGCACAGCTATTAACAAACATCAAATTAGGAAATCCAATTCTCATTTTCAAAAAATCTAGGATTGAACAAAGACTTTTGTTGCCTTATACATCCCTGTTAGCGATCTACACCTCCCTGCAAATAACCCTGTCGGTGCTCATGGACAATATAATTACACTACAAAATACAATAATTATTAAAAACGTTTTGTTAACTATTTTTTAAATACTTTTTAACATATTTTCCTAACCAAAAAAATAAAAGAGGATTTTACTTTCTCTTGAAAAGTATATTAATAGTAAAACTTATTTTTTAAGCAATTTAACACAGGAATTTACTTCTTAAACATTGTTACTTCGTGCACATATTTTTTACCAAAACTGCTGGATTGAATTTAATGATTTTTTTTTAGGTTTTTCAGCAATAATTTCTGCAAATATTACTCGTTTTATTAATAATAATCATTTGTTCAAGAAGGAAAGTATAATGCTAATTTTCTCTAAGCAGGACTAAAAATGAAATGTATTACTTTAGCATTAGACCAAAGTATAATATTATTTATATGTAAAAAAAATAATAATAATATACATGAACCTCTATCCTAATGAAGCAGAAATCAAGTTTTACAAAGTAAATTATTCTAAACTAACTCACTACCCTTATGAACTTCGAATTTAGCAACAAAATATTCAGATCTATAAGAAATGAAACCATAATTTTCGGCACAAAAATCCAAACTACGTAAGGAATAGTAACTGCGGAGTTTGTTTAGTTTTTTTGGTTGGGGGGGGGGGGGAATTCAAATCACCAATGTTATTATCTTGAGGAAGGAGAAAAGGAGAAGTTGCACCTATGATCTTCCAAAGAAGAGAAACGCCATAGTCAACATGAGACTTCTAAAAAATCCTCCTCTATTTCTATTTCCCACCTTTAAAGGTTATGATCCTAATGTGAGATCTACTGATCCAATTTGAAATATTTTTAAAGGTATTTTGACTAATCTAACTTATCTGAAACACGATGTCTTTCCGATGTTTCGGGTATAAAGTGGTGAAATCGATAGGTGTGAAAGGGTACTCAATAAGGTATGTATTTGATAAAAGAGGGCTCATTTTCCGGATGTAAAAATTTAGATGTTTTGAAATTTTCTGTAAGACTTCCAATTCATATGATGTACAATACATACTTTATGTAAATGACGTTTAATGGGCATATCATGGTTTTTGAGGCGTTACCTGACGTACTAAAGATAAGTCACCTACTGTAACACATCAGATTTATCTATTAATTGGAAGAATAAGTAATTATTGTCAGTTTCTTCCCGAGAATATAGTGTGTACTTATCAGTTGACTGAATTTAAAAACTTATGACGGTCAACTTGATGATGTATACATTTAAATGTACTGATTTGAACTTGAAGGAAAATTATTCATTCTGTAAAGAATTTGTGGAAATTGATACTTGTGCAACATTACGGGGTAAGTTAGATATGTTCATATTTAATTTCATTTAGAAGCTGTCAGTGACGATATCAACTTAAATGTTCCTGCAAAAAAAGGATATACTTACTCCAATTTAAAATTGCCGACCGCCAACTTGGGCTGAATTGTGATCAGGATTTTTAAATACTATTGACGATTTCAATTATTATTTTTTTCTTTTTTCTATTCAATATGTTTTAATACATCCCTCACTTGGCACTTTTAAAGGAATCGATGAAATTTTAGAAATTTTTGAAAATTTTTAGAAAAGTGCAGTCTTTCTTTTCTAAAATTTTGGCGGGGTGAGATAATGAAGATATCTATGATTTGTGTTCGCAAGATATACCTATTATATTTGTGTACACAGACCATCAATGTAGGCTGTGGAAAAGACACCGACTCCCTTATAATAGACTTCTAGTGTAAAACTGCCGATTCGTGAAACTCGGGTCGGTACTTTTAATATTCCTGTTCAACATATTTTTTTTTATTCAATTCGATTTTATTGTGGATTGACTTTAAAAAAAGGGCACGATAAAATTTCAAAAATTTGCCGACTGTTCAACTCTCTAAAACTTGGGGGGGGGGGGGGGCGAGACTCCTCCTACGCCCCCCTTTCGCGTCGTCCCTGGTAACTATATCCATTTCAAGGATATTAGTTTTTAATATTTGAAATTCAAATGTAGTGAACGTATGTAATTGTATGGTTCGAATTTCTTTCAAAAATATTTACTTATTCAGATTGAATACTTTTGCTCTTGAATACTATTATTATGAGTGAGTTATTGAGTTAAAAAACTATATAATTGAAACGGACTTAGATAGAATTGTAAAATTTTGGAATTCTTTTCTAGCATCAATCGATATTATTCTTTAGATGAGGACACTGATACAAATGTCTAATTAAAAAAAATATAACAATTCAACAATTGCTATAAAACTTCAATACAAGCTTCGGTAAGTACAACTTCGAGCACAGCGATAATCCAGGCAGCGCGAAAGTAAACAAAACATCCTAAGCTTTTCGAACAGCAAACGATACTAGACTGAGCTGTCGATTCCATTTTTCGCCTCTTTAAATAGTCTCGCTGCAAAAATTTCAAGCAAAATTCAGCTAACCAATCACCTGATGGAAATGCCTCGAAATTTCCCGATTGATTTAGGTGTTACCACCTTTTTCTAACCTGTGTTATCACAAATTTATAATAAATGTTTAAAGATTATAACAGTTAAGTTTTTTTTAATACTTATTGTATTACTTGAAGACAAAGTTTCATAGAAAGAAACTTCTTTAACTAGGTGCCATTTAATATTAGGATGCAAGGGATATATAAGTCTAGGGCGTAATCGTGCTGTACATTTGCATTAAAGCTCTTTCAAATACTGTGTTTTTCTATGTAAGTTTGTCACTAAGCATTAAGACAAGAAACGAAAGAATGAACATCAATAACCTCACTATTCCAATACGAATACAAATAGAAAAAAAAAAAATATGCAAAATGTTTTGTCTGTCGAAAAATAAATTTCTATTAGTGAGTATTCATTAAGACCTGAGAGTTGTATTGGTTTTTTACTTATTTATGAAATCTGTCTATGATGAATAAAATAGTAACTATACTTAAGATAGAGTATTTGCTTTCATGTAAGTATTTTTGTATGAGCAAATTAAATATTATATACCATAAATTTAGTCCACGGCGGAATAAAGTATTTTGTACTATAACCTTTAAATAGACACTCTTTAAATATAGTCACGCTGTTTATATTTGAAAGGAGTAAAAAGCTACAGTCTGATTTAAATAATTTCTATGTTTTGTTAAATGTTTTAAGTGATATCATCTCCTATGCTAACGTTCCTGTGATTTTCAAATTTGTATTTAAATAACGTTTGCTATTAGATAAATACTGAACTCTGTTAGTTTTTTAATATTCCGCATAACAAGAGAAATGGTCAACACTGATTTGTATGAAATAAACTTTTATTGTCAGAAACATTTAACATTCCAAAACAGAAAACAGAAATGCTAATATATTTGAGAATAAGTGCATAATATTTGGAAGTTTTAATAAATCATGATATTAGAATGAGCATTAAACATAATATTTGTAATACGATTGATTTAGAAATCAAAGTTTAATTTATTTTATGTGAATAATCTACAACTGGTTATTGCAACATCTTAGCTCAAGTAAAAACTTAAATTATTGGGGAAAAGTTCTAATAAAAGTAATTTGAAAAGAACAAGCACATTTTTTAAGACTTGCATATTTTCTAATGCTTGTCCATTATTAAATGCAAATGAAGAAAGAAAAAATATTGACAAGTGCATTTGTGCTTCTTAGGTTTTTGTTTTGGTTTATCATATTTTGTATCGACCATATTTAATTGAGCTAATATTTGTGAACTAGTAATGCCTAGTTTTGAACTAAAATCAATACATCAAACTAGAAGATGTTTTAAACCAATTTAAGTAAGGTATTTCTCTAAAAACATTCACGTTATGTAACTAAAATGTATCAATCTAACATTTACATGAATTTAAAACTATCTATTATTATAACATTAATGATTAAGAAATAGCATGTTACATACACTATTTATATTTAGATACATATGTAAACAATATCTGCTATTATTTCGGGCATTTAGATAAAATATGTATAAACACAACATGGATGTAAACAAACTTATATTAAAGCAATAATTTGCAGACCCGAATCTTATTCAGCCCACTTCTCTGACTAGTCTAAGAAGGATAATGTTATCTTATCAAATTATTACATAAAATCACATTAACATCGTTTATCTCCTGGACTAGTTAGCACTTTACCAGAAACTATTTTCAAGTCACTTATTCCAATATAAGAATATTTGCACAAATCTAATCTTAACTAATTTATCTTCAAATTTTTTTGTTGATTATTAATACAATACAGCATTTCAAGTTGAAATACACAATGCGTTTTCAATTTGAATACCTCTATTTTACTAGGTTCCAAAAAAAAACACCTCGAAAAGCAAATGAGTTGACTTCTTTTACATGCAATACATTAACAGCAATTATAACTACTTAACAATTCATTTTAAGTTCATGTAACTTAATGTATGAAAGTATTTTATATAACTGACATTTATCATCTCTTCCCACTGCTTACAGAAATTATAATTCTGTAAACGAGAAGAGTTCTATTTAAGAATTTAATAGTAAGAGAACACTAGAAAATATTATTCTCTTTTGTATTTGATTTTTTTCTAGAGTATATGATTTTCATAATTGAGTTATGTATACATTACAGAGTTGGTTCTGAGTATTTGCATATCTGTAAATATTGAAGATCCACGATTCGCAATTGTACGATGTATGCCATACAGTGGAATCATTAAGGAGAAAGATCAAACTCTAAAAGGGCTTGGACCCAATAGGTACTACATGGTACATTGGAATTCATATTCTGCTATACGCAAGCTGTCCCAAGAGTTTGCGTGGGTTCTGATGGTGGTATTGCTGCCCATTTACTTTTATTAAAACGGTTGAAAAACAAGAACATGAATGTATCTCTGAACTGCCGACTCATCGTACAATAAATAATAAAGTTGACTGCACTATTGACGAGGGAAAATATATCCATAGTCTCTCCGAAATTGAGGTACACATTCCTGAAGAAATCGTCTCCAAGAGCACCCGTTAGTAATGCCAGCATGCCAGAAGGAAACTGGGTGAGAAGAAACAGAAACAGAACAGCCAAAAGCATCTTTGTCGTTCTGTCGTGAGTTTTGTCAGTTTCTGATCTAACTTTGAGTCTTTGTCTTCTGAGATTGGCCTCATACAGGACCTTGAGCAGTCCAAAACTTAGCCCTGTCAAAGCCACGCATGGAACTAGCTTTGAAACCACACTGAACATCCAGAAGTTGGCGGAAGCCAAAACGCCACCTCGGCGTAAGCCCAGATCACTGAAATTTACCCTGTAGAGGGTGTAGTTTCCATTGTCTGAATATGCCGCCACAGTAAAACTTAAATAGTTTGGTATGCAGAACACGGTACATGCCAGGTATGTGCATCCAACGGCGATTCTTGCCTGAGCCAGACCTCTGTACCGCATGGTTGGTGCAGGATAGCAGACGGCCATGAATCTCCAGATGGCCACAGTAACTGTCAACCAAGTTGCTATGGTATGATTGACTACGGTAAAGTGGGCATGGAATAGCGTGAACACTGCCCAACCAAATGTGAATTTGTCTTTTTCTGATAAACTGACACGAAGGTAGTTGTGGAAACTGAATGGTACGTACGACAGCATGACCATCATATCAGCAACAGCCAATCCTGTGAGGATGGTATTTATAGGGGATATCATGTTCTTTCTCGTTAGTACTATGATATTCATGACGTTTGCAGTTATGCCAAAGAGGCACACGATTAAGCTGATGTAGCCATGGATCGATGAGTAGAAGTCTCTGTACACTTCCAGTTGATCACCGTAGTAGGGACGCAGTTGGAGTTGTGGTGGGAGTGCTGGTGATGACAAGTTTGCATAGAGCAGTGCTTCTGTATCATTTGGGAAGATCATCTCTTCAAGTGGAGTTGCAAAATTCTCCTGTGGTTCCAAAAGGTGATTCAAACTGCGATTCATGATATAGTTATCAGTTTCCTCAACTTTTCATATTGTGTAAAGGTGATTCCTCAAGATGCATACTTCCTAAAATAAAATTTTAACACGAGTTATCACAAGGTAGTCATAACTTGTAACTGAGGTATAAATGAATTAAATGGAAGATTTGATTTACTTGACTTTATTACTTGAGAAACTTTCAAATCATATCAATAAATTTAGCACATAGATACTTTATAACTTCTTAAACATTGGCAGCAAGATTATTTTTTATTTTTAACTAAATTTGAAACAAATTTTGTTCTTCAATTACATTGTATTTGGTATAAGATAATAAAATTCGACCGAAAAAGTTGAAGACAGATTTTTTTTAGTGTTTCAAAATAGATTATAAAAAAATATTTGTTATGGTCCCTTAATTTTGAACGGCATACAGAAAATTTGCATAGTGTAATGCAATAAATAATTTTAAGGCAAGTAATTTTTGTTAATCTGAAAAAATAGTTTACTTGCTTATTGCAAATAAGTAAGCAATCTATAAATTTTCGACGTAAATATAGTGGTTAAACTGTTATTTCGTTGGATTGCGATGCCAGTAACCGGGGGAATTTCAGCCAATATCATCATTACTTCAGACAAGCATTTTCTTAACTGCTGATGTATGCAGAACAAAATAACTAACAAACATAATGAGTTTTTACTCGCCTTCTCCCAGTATTTTGCGAAGAAACGCTCAATGTATGAGCAATAGCACTTTATTTTTTTGCTTATAATTAGAACGAAAATTGAACTATATGATCCTGATTATAGCATGTATATTCTACGTTTTATACTTTTCTTTATTTTTACTAAAATGTCTGATTAAAGTCTATGATTTTTATTTACAAGCAGTATATACTGCTGCAAATACTGTTGTTGCAGCAGTATATACTGCTGCTATCAAAATGTGCTGCTATTGACATAGTATTGCACTTAAATATCATACCATACAAGTGATGCACGCTTTCGTTATGAAGTTATTTTGTGATTATTATCAAATTATTAAATTTCTTTTTGATAAAGTGGACAATTTGGAACCATTTACGTGTGTATAAGAAATTTTTGATGACATATTTCAACTTTTTAATGAATTTTTGACGTCTAAAATCTGAACACCCGGTAAAACTACAAGTTAGTTACTAAACCCAATTATCTATCTAGAAAATATATTCAAACACAATCATTACAAAGAACTATATTTAATTAATTTTTTTCCTTTACTATGATTAACGGTTTAAGGCCCAAAAACTAGTGAGGGAAAAGTGCATGTACCATTGTTAAGTTAGTATAACAGCTATTAAAACTTTTGGAAATAGTAACAAATCAAATCAATTAAAATACATTACGTTTACAAATTCCTTCCCGACATATTTCTTTTCTTACAAACAAATTCAAATGATTTCTTTGCCCAGGCGTGATTCGTAAATATTTGTTTCCAAAACCATTTGAGAAGTAACACGAGCTACATAAAAAGGAATTTATAAACGAGGCAGGATTCCGTAGTTACACAGTTATACACCAACCAGGTAGGCTGATCAAATACAGGATCAAATTTGATACCGAACGTCAGAAACAACCTTCAGGTATATAATAAACAAATGGAAAATTTTGATTTTGCCGGCATCAATTCAATACAAACACATGTTTTATTTACTTGTTTAACGGTATGTTCAGAAAAAGGGAAAGATCTTGCAGGTGGTATTTCGCACGCAATAAATTAATAAAGGAAATATCAAATTAAAAACTGAGTTTACTGTCAGTAATTGTGTTGTTTACATATGGAATGCTTATTAACTGAAACACGCAATGTATTCATTAGCGTAAAGCGGAGAGGATCCTAACTTTTGTAATGACGTAATCACTACATACAGACAACTTAGTTTATGGTAAATGTGGTGCAAACACAGACTGAGAATACAAGTACAGGTTATAAATGTAATTGTTTCAAAATTTAATCCTATCATCCTATATCACCAAATGAGATGCTATAGTGCCTAGCGTGGTGAATTTGCGCCTCCCGGTTTTTGTAGATTCATGCAACACATTCAGTTTTTAACACCACATACGGAGAAAGTAAAATAATTTCTATCTTTCAAAGAGGAAAATAATTTTATTCTTAAGACCTCAATAGCTAGTTGTTTCTAACCACTATAAACCGATTTTATACTTGCTAAAGATAGTAAAGAAAACCTTTGAAGAATTCATTTGATTATTGACAGAAAACCATAATAAAACTGCACTTTAGCATAATAACTACGCAATCCCGCTACAAGAATGATGTGCCTATCACTTTACGAGAAAAAAAAAGTAGAATCGAGAAAATGAAGGACTTATTGCCGTGTTTTGTTTACCACGTGATACGATTGCAAAGTAAAATAATCTACTGGTTAAAAAAATATGGAATTTTGAAGGATTCAAATTGACAGAAAATTTTTAGTCTAAATTGTTTAGTGAATCACGTTGTTTGCCTAACAATGGGTTGTGACTCACTAGAGGATTGTTCAATGTTAATAATAATGTATTTGTTTCCAATATTCCCCCCTTATATGCTTAATTAATGAAATTCCAGATATTTATCGTTACTCTTATATTTTACGAAATTTTACTAAAAATATATCTACTCTTGAAACTTGTCGAAAACTTTATTATTAAAATTTAAAAAATCTGCGAAAAAAAAAAATGTATATTTTAATTTGTGAGAAATTCAAAATTATTGTTCTCCTTTATTTGAAAGTTTAGAAACTTCCGATTTAACTTTCAATTTATCAAGGCGATTGAATAAAATTTATCAAGGCCATGATCACTGTGTGATTAGCATTTTTTAAGGCAGAAGATAAGTACTTTACTAGAGATCAGATGACAGAAACATTTAACCCAAAAAGTATACAATCACTTTAGAGCCTTACAGAATAACTTATCTTAGTCTAAAAGCTAACTAGCGGTTATATGTCCTAAAAATTTTCCAATAAAATAATAAAGCATTTTTTACAATTCATTGGTTATAGTATATATTTATTTGTAAGTATATATACCTACTAGCTTTGAGGCACAGTGCTGTCTGTTATACGTCAATGAATAAATAAAATTCATAAAATATTTGTTAGCTATTCTTACTTGACTGCCGTTGTTTGAATATAAGTTAGTTAGAAATGCAGCCAACTTCTTTGTTTCTGTCAGGAATGAGTGTGAAAAAAGATAATCGATCTGAATTGAAAATTAACATCCCATTTAAAAAAACAACATTGTAAACCTGTTCTTGGTTCAAATGATTAATTTATTTACTCTTTAAAATATTTCACTGTTTATTGTTTCAAAAGATGCAATATTAAAGTTTAATGTGCTTTATTAGCAAAAAACATTATTTGAAAAAAATAAAGGACATAGAAACCTGAATTTTGAATTTAATAAACAAAAAATAAATGGAGTTGACATGAGCAAAAATTGGGAAATTGCACTTTCGATGTGGTTTTTATTAATATCAATGGGCAATATACTAAACTATAAGCTACAACTTCAGCTAATTTGCATTAAAGAATTGGGTATAAAATATCCCTCATATAGTAAAAAACTAGAAGTGTGGAACATCGCACAACTTTCAATTACACTATATTACTGGTCACTGCATTTAAATTTGACACGCATTGGTGTAATTTACGCTGTCATTTTTATATTTTAATTAATTTATACAAAACTGCCAGTTTGGAGATATTTTGGCAATTATTACATTGGCAAAAAACCCAACTAAATGGTGCAATTGGCGATGAATTATTCGATAATTATTACATTATCTTTTGATAAGTGAAACAGAGGTGAAACTGTCGTTGATGGGCAATGCTCAAGCGAGCAAAACTCTGAGTAAAAGACATTTGTTTTCATACTTTTTACAGCTTTATCAAATTTTTATGGATATTTCGAAGGAGGGGATGCTTAGAGTATCTTAAAAGGCATAACCACAGTAAATTTAAACATAATCCTGACAATTGATGTAAACACGGCTTTTCAACAACCCCTATCAAATGGGAAGTTGAAAGTAAAAATTATAAAATAAAAAAGATTATGAAATAAAACAATGATTTTTTTTTTTTTTTTTTTTTTTTATTAAATAATTTGGCTTATGATTCCCTGAAATGTGAAAATATAATCTGTCTAAGAAATGTTTTTTTTTAAAAACTTCAACATATATTTTATCAATTATTTTAATAAATCCCATTTAAAAAAACTATTTTCAATTTTTATAAAAAAAACAATTTTAAATAAAGTTATTTTTAGTTTTACAACTTTTCACAAAATGATTTGGCAACAAGCTTCAAATTAATTTGTCTTAATAAGACAAACAGAAATTATTTAAAATTACTTTATTTAAGTGACTTACATTTAATTGAAACTATATTTTTAGTGTCTGATAGGTTTGTTGGGTCCTAAAAATATTAGTGCGAAGTTTAATCTAAATCATACAAAGCTTTTAAGAATGATTTATACTCAAAACAATAAACTTAATCTTTTTTTTCTTAAGATAGATTACTATTCAAAGTATAATGAAGTATCATTCTATGTTAACATTAAGATATACTATTGTAGTACTAAGAAATATATTGCATATCTACAAATATCTCAATTTATTGAGTATCTGCTTAAAATGAACGTTTATTACTTACAAGATCAATTATACTTTGATTTTAATAAACGAACTGCTGAAATGCAATGCCCAGTCATTAACTAATTCCTACCATTACAAACTTACAGTCTAATATATTCAAAATTACGCTATTGAAAATCTCAGTTACGT
Organism: Linyphia triangularis; assembly: GCA_963978545.1. Classification (NCBI taxonomy): domain Eukaryota; kingdom Metazoa; phylum Arthropoda; class Arachnida; order Araneae; family Linyphiidae; genus Linyphia; species Linyphia triangularis. Next base: position 22,271,397 of record OZ021725.1, read on the forward strand.
AACAATCTCTCGAAATCCTATTCAATATGTAGGCTGATATTAATCCCTTAACAGTTATTGATGTAACAATACATCTGGAAATATATGGCTTCTCCATAATGAGAAAAGCTCTTAAGTAATCAGCAGTATGCAGCTGCTATCAGGAATTTTAATAATGATCGACTTACGAGTCAGGAGTTAATGAACAGAGAGATATATTGAAGGACGGATACTTTTCATATATTATATTGCATTAAACGAGTTGAAAATTACTCATTTCCTAAATAGGATATGTCATTCTAGAATTCTACTCAATTAAAATTGAACAATTTCAATTACTTATCTAGATAAATCGATATTATATCTAGGATCATGAAGTATTCATAGCTCTTTATTTCAGTTTATAGTAAGACAGTCATTCCCATTTATAAATAAAGTTGAAATTTCATTAAACTGATAACAAGTTCATCGTGTTAGAGACTGCGTAACGAAAGTTCGTATAACATAACATCAAAATAATAGAAAATATTATTTTCCTAACAAATAATAAGATTGGCTTAGCTTACCTTTTTCTACTTCAAATAATAAAAATATTTCATTCTGTAAAAAAAAAAATGTCGATTTTTTTTGCGTTTCTACAAGTTTTGGAATGTCATAAGTTTAAAAAAGTGGTCTAAGAAATGTGTGTTCTTCTACCTGTGTGTCTGTGATCAGCATAACTTCCGAACGGACTGATTTACGATGTCAAATTTTTGTTTTGTGATTTGTTTTGGGTTAATGGTGACCATAGAATCTTTCAGTAGTATTTCACCACAATTGCGCATGTGAATAAGGTATCTGTCATTAAACAGTTTTGTTTTTCAGTGATTTCAAAAATAAAAAATAAAATGCTCTAACGATTTTGATTAAAATCTCTGTGGTAATGCCTTTTAAGGTGTTTGTGATGGTGAGGTTACCCCATCACAATTTTATAAGTATTAAGGGGTGGAAAAGAACTACCCTAGATCTAAGAGCAATTTTTATGAAAGGGGACTAGACTTGCTGGCGCGGTTTGACCCAAAAGTTGGCAGGACCAGGTCAAGAGGTCAGGGGTTAATTTCCAGCCTGGTGTAGATTGGGCAGAGGCGAAGATAAGGTGATTTCTCGGAGGAGGACCTTCAAGTCCAATTGGATGCAAGGGAAAAGAGGGATCAGCCCAGGTCGACGTAAAAGGGTTTGCAAGCATTTAGGAGCCACTTTTTTACGTACTTTCAATTTTCAAAAGAATGCTGTGAATAGGGAGACGGACCTGGCAGAGAAGTGAGTGTTAGCATACTGAAAAGTCCACTTGCGATTCCAAGCCTATCTAGCCAGATGATCCTTTCAGCAGCCCTCTACCGAAGTACGCAGCAGAACTCGAATGACCGGACCCAGAGCCCTTGACCGGACAAATCTAACAGTCTTGGATCAATCGAACCCGGGAGCCCTCAACTGACAGCACCCAGCAGAGCTCGAATGACAGGACCCACAGCCTAATGACCGGATGAATCTAGTAACCCTTGATAAAGCGAACCCAGGAGCTCTCAATGATAAGACCTGTAGAGCAGACCCCACAACACGGCCTCGATCCCACCAGACTACCTGATCAGAGACTCTCCCCGGAACCTTTGACCGAAGAGTCTAGCATACGAAAGCCACCCGCAGACGCTAACCCGAGTCTAGCCCATTACAGGCCGTAAGTTGAACTCCCTCTCTCCCTTAATTAAATTCCTGAGCTTCCGCGAATTTAATAAAGCCCCTTAAAATCTGACTTGCTATTTAATGATTATGCTAAGTGATTAATTCTGTTTCTATTATTATTAATGATTCTCTTCCTTGTCTCACAGACGTAATGCTAACGGACCTTTTTGATCACAGAGTGACTTTAGTTATCATAGTCATAAATTATTGCAGGACAACATTTACAGTTTAGGTATTGAGCGAAGCACGACAGTGTTCTAAACACTCTCACCTTGGAAATTTCTGTGGAAATGCTATAAAGGCATATAAAGTTGAAACATGATTTATTTTAACACAGACTTCTCTTTCCTTGAGCCTATTCTTTTCCTTAATGCCCATTAATGATTGTTTCTTCTCTGTTTACTTTAAAGCGTAGTGCGGGAACAGGGTCTCGATCGGAGGACCTTTGGTTCTCGAGCCGCTTACTTTACCTCTGTGCAAAAGAGTACCCCAATGCACAGAAGTTTTATCTGTTATTTAAACACGAGACCGCCACATAGCCCCTTCCCAGAGTCGCGAAGAGACTAACGATTGAGTTGCCTGCTCTTGAGTTGAGAGCGTGGGGCAGTGAGTCGCCCGATTGACGTTTTGACGGTGAGTCGCCAAATATGCCAAGATAATCGTGTGGAAGTCGTGCAGTATTTCAGAAGGTGCCGGTAGATGGCAGCATGATTCAATTGTCAGATGTCACCATTAAAGCGTATGAAGATTTCATGTGCGGGCGACGGTCCTCGATCGCGAGACCATTGGATCTCGAGGCAGATACTTTGCCGCTGTGCAAAAGAGTACTCCTGGCACAGAAGTTTTATCTGTTATTTAAACACGAGACCGCCACAACTTATCTGAAAGGAAAATGTAGAAATTATCGAAAAATTTATCGCCATTTTGGCTGTGTTATTTTTTCTTTTTTTTTGGCCAATGTAATAATTATCCCCAAAAACATTGCCAAACTTGCCATTTCTATAAAATTAATGAACTCAAAAAGGAAAAAGATAAATTACTCCAACTATTTATTAAAATTAATGCAGAGACCAAATCCTAACGCATAGACCAAATTTTATCCAGTATTATAGTGTAATTGAAAGTTGTGTGATGTTCCCACCTTATAAATTATGTATGATAATTGTTGTTTTAAACAAAACAAGCACTTATTTAGTGAGTTCCCTATTGGTTTTGATAAAATTGTTTTGGCGAAATCATGTAGGTGTTTGTTTTCAATTTGAGTATTTCTTTTCTAAGTGGTTACTCTGGCTTTAAATGATATAATGTTTTAAATTATCCAAAATTTGTAGTTAGACTGCAAACTAACATTTCTAGTCTCAATGTAATTTCTAATTGCTTTGAACGGAAAAATTTTAACGTCCAAAAGTTTTGAGACATGGGTAACATCTATAATATTACGTCATGTCTATTCCTTAAAAACAACTAAAACCATAGAAACCATAACAAGCCGTTACAAAAATTAATAGTTTCTTCAAAAAACACTACATTGTAATGAAGTTACAGAAACAAAATGATAAGCTATAAAACGTAATGAAATTTAAAATTTAATCGCCGAGAGGCAGCGTTTTCTTTGTAAGGTACTTTACACCCGTTGAACTGAAATAGGGTAAATTGGGTTGTGGAATATCGCACAACTTTCAATTACACGTAGTACTGAGATCACTGCATTTAAATTTGCCATATGGATTAGAGTAATTTACTGCTTTCGTTCTCACATTTTGATTATTTTTTAAAACAATTGCCAGCGTGGCGATATTTTTGGTAACAATTATTATATTGGAGGGGAAAGAAGAAGAAAAAAAAAAAAAAAAAAAAAACGCCTCTAAAACGGCAAATACATAATCCTTTCTGGCAAGTTACACAGGGGGAGGACAATTGAATATGGACCATGCTTAAGGAAAGGGCGTTAAAGACATTCGTTTTCAACTTCTTACACCTTTATCACATTTCTAAGGAAATTTCAGAGGTGAGTATGCTTAGAGTTCCTTTAAAGGCATTAGCGACTCGATGTTCATCAAAATCTTTTGAGCTATTTTTTGGCAATTGCTGAAAAACATAAATTTTCCACTAGCATCTACCTTATGCGCATGAGCAATTTTGATGAAAGCCTTAATCACAGGTCCCAATGTCACAACTAATTTGTAAAGAAAATTTGAACGTCGTATATCAATTCGTTCGGGAGTTCTGCCGACCACACACATTTTTTCTAGATCACTTTTTTGAATTCCAAGATGAGTATAAATCAATTTTTTTTTGACCGAATGCAGTACTTTCATTACCCTATGATATAGGTAATTGAAAGTAAAAACGTAGAGACATCAGTGTTGTTCGTAATAATCTTAGTCCAGTTCAACATATGTAGAGTGGACTAAAAAAATTAATGCTAATCTCAGGTGGCTAAATTTTGTGATTTCATAACTGTTTATAACTGACCATCTTTTTAGAGGTTCCTTTACAATGCCTAATGTGATTTTGGATATTTATTGTCAAGCAGAAGTTTCTAAATTGTATCTAAATGAATTCTTTTTGAAGTTTAAACCAATCATGATATATGATTCGAAATATTTATTAAAACGATGTTTTTTTAAACTACTGAAAATGTTTTTGAACGGGTAACATTATATAACTAACTTAAATATATTGCCTTGTTGTAAAACCACTTTACTACTTCTTTTTAAATACTCTTTTTTAATCAAAATACAAGCATATATAATTTTTTTCAAATTGATGAATGCGGAATCCAATTCTGAAGGGAAAATTGGTAAATATTACATTCCAATGTAGTCAGTATCGTTAGTGTTATAAAATGATCAGAGAAAATATGGATGTTTATTTTAATTTTTAATAGAGTTTCAGCCACTAGAAATTTTGTCATTGATTGAAAATTATGATAAGGAAATAAGTAATATTTCAATTATAGGTAATATAGAAGAACCTCATATTATGTATTTTAAAAAACAGCGCATTTAAAAAAATGGTATTCAGTGTTTTAAACGCTTTGTGTGCATAATACTTTGCTAAACATGGAATGCAATATATTTGCTTTGTACAATTTTTTGCAAAGATTAATCTGTTTATTAGTAAACGCATATATATTATTAAATATGATGCATAAGTATGTGAATGAATATAACTTAAAGTATTCTTATAACTAAATAAAGCCCACATGCTGGAGAGCGTATGAAACAAACTCCATGCAAAGTTTAGTAGTTGCTGAAATTACTCAAGAACTCAAGAAATTACTAAAATATATTCGTTCACTGATAAGCCTGAAACCGTCTTTTTTTTACACTAATTTCAATGGTGACGGTCATTTCCTCAGCTATAAATCTAAAAACATTTAAGGGAAAAAATAAATATTTTTTCCTTTCTTCATCTCGACAGTTACCGACTACATCACCTCGCCACATACCAACAATTGAATAGAATTGGGTGGAATGACTAAGGTTTATGCGTTTTTCGGAAATGAAAGCTATAAAATATAAATTCAACTTTTTTACCGAAGCAATAAAATTAATTCCAGTTATAATTTTTCTTTTGAATTAAACTAGAATATTCACAAATCATGATAACTTTTAATGTTTTTAAAGAACTCAAGACATTACTAAAATATATTTATATTTAAATGGGTTTATTTTTACAAATATGTGCTATTTACATGCTAAAAATATTTATTTTTGTATTTTGTAAAATATATATTACCATTTCAAGATGGGAAAAAATAAAAAAATAAATTATTAACAAGTTGTAAATGGATAATGTTTATGAATGAAATACTAATAAGAAATAATTTTTTACCATATCAGTATGACGTATCATGAAATTTTTTTTTTTATAACAACATGCAAAAAATTAAACTTTTCTTAATCAGAAATTGTGGCAAAAATTGCACTTTATCTCGAGATGTGCTATCTATAAAGTAACTTTATCGCAATAGTGCTATAAAGTTACTTTACTGCAAGCCACGTGCTCGAATTTTGTCTAGTTTCAGTACAGAAATGACATATTTTACTATAGATTCATTGACTGGAGTTACAAACATTAATTTATCTATGTATAAAAGATATTTTTTGTACGTAAATACCAAATATATTGTATGTAAATTGTGCGGAAATACCTTTTCAGACTCGATAAATTGTTTGACCTGTGAACTCCTCAAATACAAATTTTATCTCGTTTGAAAAAGTATTACATTTGCAACTAGTTGCATAATAACTAAACTAATTACTGAAAAAACAAGTGATTTTATTTTAAAGACACATTTTAGCGTAAATTTGAAATAATACTCTATGGTGTAGTGTGAAAATTTTTATTTTTTAAATTCACTAATACATCTAATCAAATAATCTATAAAATATAATACAATTTTTAATTTTTTATAGATTTGAGTTTTAGAATTCTGCATTTGTATTGAAATAGTAGCAGAATCCACATGCAAAATTTACATTGCAAAAACGTAAATAAACAAAACTTCTATTTTTCAAACCACAAAGTAATTGCGTACAGTTAGATTAAAACATCATAGCCACTACTCTTCAAAATAACAACCTAATAGAAACAAGAAATATCTTTATAAATTCATCAAATGAATGAACATAATTTATATCACGAATACGAATTCTGTCTCTTAACATTCAATACAAGTCGCACAAAATAGTTTATTTGCAAACTAATCTCCATACCAGTGATTGATTATCTTTTACGTATTTCCTTATATTTTATCATTATAATGCCGGTACCGGTATTATTCTAATTATATCATAATTCATTCAAAAATATCGCAACTGTGTTATTATCAAGAGTGAAGTGAAATAGCAATGATAGGGGGAAATGTTAACAAATATAAAATCACAGTGATATAATTTGATCCGTTTTTCATTAATACAAGTGCTTTCCACCTAACCTTACCCTTTCAGGGTTCCCACTCAAATCACATAATGAAAATCACTGACTTTTCTATGACTTTTAAGGACCTAAATAATGTTTTTAAGAACCTTTGAAAATTTGTTTTCAGGCATCATGTCTATCTATAAATTTTTAATAAAGCATATTCTACCAGAAAAGTTACAAGTTGGCGCATGCCTTCTACAAAAATGGCAGCGAATTATGATATGGTGTGTATAAGTGATGGTAACGTGGGGATAGCAAATCTGAGTAGTATTTTTATAAATTTTAGCAGTTGGTCACACAGCAGCCGCAAAAATTAAGGACTTTTAAGAACCTCTAAGCATTTTCAAGGACTTTTAAGCACTTCTAAGCATTTTCAAGGCCTTGAAAACAAGTTCAAAAACATTAAGCACTTTTAATGACTTTCAATGACCGTGGGAACCCTGCCTTTATAAATAAGAATAATATATCAAATGAGTTTTGCATTGAAAGAATTGTGAAAATATTCATAAAATTAGAAATTGATGTTAAAAAAAACTATTACAATAGTGAAATATTTGTTGGGAATCGGTTATAATTGTATTCCAAATGGATACCTAAATCTAATTGTCTTCTAGTTAAATGTTGCATCTCAATATTACTAGTGGAATAAATTAAATAATTAAAAGTATGGAAAAAGTGGAAAGAAAAATTTAAGTTTTTCTTGGTTTGTCAAAAGCATTTGAATGAAATAATTAAACTCGATTTTATAGTAACTAACCTTTTTACTAAAGAAATATAGGATGTATGTGTACTAAACAAGTTCATTCACTAAAAACTTTATTGTGATATAATAATAAAATGTGATATTTTTTAATTTTAATTTTGTATAAAATGTCAAATTAAACTTAAAGGTGAATTATTAGAAAAGAATCTTAACCTTTGAAATTTCTCAATATCGTTAGAATATTCATAAAAAGTGAACAAGTCCTTTTTAAATAATTAATTTCATAGAAAGAGTTTTAAAACGTCTTTGTTTACCTTAATTTCTAGTACATGAAATGGGCGACCATGTTTTTTAACATCTCAAGTTTAAAACCTTCAAAACTATACCAAAGCTCTTTTTGTGTTCTCAAATATTTTAGAAAGAATCTAAAAATTCCCAATTTTTTCTGCCTACTGGAAGGTCATTAAAATTTTACTAGCAAGCTGTCTTCTTTTTGCATCTTTGTCTTTATTGTAAGGAGCTAGAATTCTCATATTTTTTCCCCCTTCTGTTTCAGCGATGTTTTTGTGATGAAATTTTAATGAGACTTGAATACAATTAGCTTTTAATTGCTTCTGAATTTTTTAAAGTAGAGAATTGCACTGTGTACACACAGATGGTTTTAAAAAGGTTGTATATGGAGTATTTGTTATTAGAAAAAGGGCATTAGTGTAAATTGCAAAAATGTTCAGAATTAGGTAAGAAATAATAAAATGATAGTTTTAGAGGGTTAAGTTTAATAATTATTACAGGAAAAATTGTACGAAACCCAAAAATATACCTGATGTCAAATATTATTATCTTATATATTGCATCTGTATAGCTTTTTTTTTTTTTTTTTTGTGAAGATCCTTTATCTCATTTTGTACAAAACCAAAATTGATAAATGATATACCAATTTAAACTCTAAGACCTCCACTTTTGACGAATAGTTTATTTACAATTACCTATTGTGTTATTTATTTGAAAACTGCAATTATTATTTTTGTATGAGAGGGGACTTTACTTAGATGATATTTTGGTACTCTATAAGACAGGTCTCTTTGTGGAAGATACACTATGAGAGGAGACTCTTTGTAGAGAATATTTTGGTACTCTATAAGACAGGACTTTATGTGGAAGGTACAGTATGAGAGGAGACTCTTTGTAGAGGATATTTTAGTACTCTATGTAGACAGGACTCTATGTAGAAGGTAATGTATGAAAGGAGACTATTTGTAGATGTTGCTCTATAAAAGGGAACTCTATGTAGAGGATAGTTTGACACTCTATAAGAGGGAACTCTATGTAGAGGATAGTTTGACACTCTATAAGAGGGAACTCTATGTAGAGGATAGTTTGACACGCTATAAGACGGGACTCTGTGTAGAAGGTACACTATGGGAGGATACTCTTTGTAGAGGTTTCTCTATGAGAGGGAACTCTATGTAGAGGATAGTTTGATATTCTATAAGATGGCATTCTACAGGTGAAGGTCAGTATGAAAGGAGACTTTTTGTAAAGGTTGCTCTATAAGGGGGAACTTTATGTAGAAGATATTTTGGCACTCTATAAGACGGGACTCTATGTGGATTGTGGAAGGTACACTATGAGAGGAGACCCTTTGTAGAGGTTGATCTATAAGAGGGGACGTAATGTAAAGGAGAGTTTGGTACTCTATAAGCCATGACTCTATGTAGAGGATAATTTGAAGCACAATGAGAGGGAAATTTAGGTACTCTTTGTAGGAATTGCGTTGTCTTTAACAGGTAGTGATCCCTATTTCTCCTGTTGTATTTTAAACTACAATTAATACGTGTATTACAGCTTTTCAGAATTAATTCTCAACTTTAAGAAATTACCCACATTATTTATTTATGAATTACGGCTTAAATGCTAAACAAAATTCTATAGGATTCTATATGATGCATGTTCTGGATATCATTTATAACCAAGCTATGCAGCTATACGAGCCGTGCTGTGCTGAATTCTGCTTTTCAAATCAAGTTTAATAATATCTTTTAGTAGTAGAATATAATATATAACTTTGATAAACTTCCAAAAAGTAATTCCTCTAAGAAATCTTAAATGCACTGGCTCTGATCCACTAGTTTAAGAGTTTAATAATAATAAAAAATAGCTGTATCTTTAAAATTAACCAAACCACCAAACTTTACTGCAGTCAAAATCTACTTTTGAATTAACTTTCTAGTGGGTGAAATTAAGTATGTTAGTAAAAGTGGTTAAGTTTATGTATAAGATCTAATATATTGTAAATGAGGGCCTGGGAAGCAATTGGATCAAAGTGACTTTTTTTAACTTTTGAGAAAATACACTTTAAAGATTTTTTTATTTATATTAAATTTGTATGAAAATTATTGTTTGTTCAAATACTAACCTCAGGTATGAATATATCATCACTAGTTTTCATAGAATTTAATACATAAGAAAATTTTAAGTGTATGTTCTCAAAAGTTAAGAAAAGTCACTTATTTGTTTCTCACTCCCTCAAATGTTATTATTATTATTATATTTTTGTATGGAGTACTTGTAAGAGAGACAAGTGTAATGTTTAAGAGATCATGTTGATTAAATGATTAACATTTATTGTACTAGAATATATTTTGTAACGCTGCCATCAGTAACTTTAATTTTATTTCTAAAGTAATATAAGGACTTAATAATTTTAAAACTTGCATATTTCGGTTAATTTTAAAGATGCGGTTCTAACTTTTTAAATTAACTTAATTTTAACTCTGAACCACCTTTGAAATTGATCTCTTTTCCTAAAAAGACAGTATAACAACAGCTTAAATTTCATTACTTAAAATAATTATCCCATGAAACTCACACTATGTTTGTTATTTCTCACCTTATTTTGCAACCTATACTGATGTCATATCTCTATTAGTTAAACACATAATATTATAAGCTTTTGGGGGCACTCTGATATTTAGAGAGCATTAAGATATTAGGTTTTTTTTGGGAGGGGTGGGGGCACATTATGATATTTAGGTAAACAGGAAAAACAATTTTTAAGAAAACACAATAATATAATTCGAGCAACTTGCAATTAAAAGTTCTCAAAGCAAAAATTAATTCAATTAGGTCAATACGTTAAGGTATATTTCATTGGTTTTCATTTATAACTGGAACAATATAACCTTAAGCATAAATTTGAGCTGCCTAAATGTATACATTTTAGATACCAACCAATAATTAGTGCAGCCATTGGCACAAATTCTAATTATTAATAAAAACTCATTACAAATATTTCCACCGTAAAAGCACTAAAGTGTTTGTTCTAAGATAACTCAATAATCAAGAGCCTTTGATAACCCTTCCCTTATAAATAGTAACAATTCAGAAATCATTTGAAACATAACACCTTCCAACAACACTTAATCCATTAAATAAAAGCAATTCAAATCTCCCGCTGCTAGTCATCAAGGACACCTTGTTGCAATTAGAGTCAGTGGTTTCAAGAGGGAGGCAAACGCGTTCTAAAGATGATATCGGTCAAGACCAACACTTTCACCTCTGCCACTAACCCGTTCTCATAATGGGGTCACTGATAGCAAACACCTCGTAAATAGATTAAAGCGTTGCGGAATGGTTACATTGGAGTGGAGTATCTAATGGATGTTCTGTAGGAGAAACAGGTTGCGTTGATTACGATGTGGTTTCACTTTCTGTAGGATGACTTTGGAAGTTAATCTTGTGGTTGTTTGATGCTTTCAATTGATGGGTTATACAAGTGAGTTTTATAATAAGTGCATAGTAGTTGAAACAATATTTTTCTAAGACATAGCGGGTAATCAGCTGTAATGGTAGAACAATACAAATTGATTTTCTGAATATGATTTTAAATTTGGTTTAATGAAATTCGGGTTGAGTTAGGAATAATTTTGACACATTATCTTAGTTTTAAAACAACTTAAAAACAGATGCATCTCCGTAAAAGATCTTTAAATACATTTCTTCAAGATATATATGTATATAATTAGAAATAATTTTTTTATCATTTCTGATCTATGTCTTCTATTCAATTGCTTCCTTTTCGGTTATTTTTAAAACAAAAACACGCAGAATAATAATTAAGATTTTAAAAGTAATACATAGTGCATTTTCTTTTACTACAGCGTATTGAAAATAACAAGTATGAGTAAAATTCGCTTAAAATTTCAAAGTAGATACTGAGAAATTATAAGACAAATTTCTTATAAATTTACAACGTAGAACTTTAACTTTCAAACATGTCTCTTATTTATGATATTGATACAAAATATTGATTGATTCAAATAATTGAATAAATTGATACAAAATAATAAATTGAAAAAGAAACACTCATTAAAGTTAACTACAATAGTAAAAATATTTTAATATGTAGTAAAGAAAATGGCATAATAATTATATACCTAAAATTTCAAACCTGTTTGCATTTATTTTAGCGATTTATATTTAAAATTAATAACATGGTGATGTCAATTTATCTTTGTTAATATAATTTACCTCTTAAAATATGGCACGAAATAATAGTATTAGAGGCTCATTAGTACTGAAATTATCAACAATATTCTCCATATATACAGTAGTGTGGATCGTTCTTTTATGGAGAAAACAAATTTATTACTATGGGGAAAAGATGTTCTATAATATAGAGATTAGGGAAAAAATAATGAAAAAATTAATTTTAAAATTGTGCACTGCCACAAAGGGGTTGAATTTTCGAAAAAAATGCAAAAATTCCTAATTTTCGTTAAATGATTTTACACTAAAAATAATTGTTTTTTACAATATAAATCCTAAAAAAGTGATGATTACTGAATAATTAGTAGTACAATGTACATTTCAACCTCTTTTGACCCAACTCCCTACCCCCCATATCACCGTTGAATCAGCTCTACAACCCTATAGTGCAGTTGTCAGCGGCTTACGGTATTCGACGCCTAATCGGTGAGAACTGTTCTTGTAAAGTAAATTAAATTACAATTTTATTATGTGACATTTGTTTGCTTGTGTACTTGGACTAATACTGTACTGTGGCGTTGTTAAGAAAATACATGATTTGTCCTATATTTGTATCAGGCTGTAATATGCCCACGATTATGCTTCCTAAGTACGAAAAACGTAATAAGGTGCGTATATTGGCATTCAAAAAGAGAAGCAAAGTAAAGTGTATTTAAATACACTTTTCTAAGCGTGTCAATAAGTTGCAAGTAAGTTAGGAGAGACCTGGAAACGATCTTTAATACCAATAAATGACCACTACAGCATTTTGAGAAAAATAAGTTCATACTACTACAAATATCGCGCTTTCAAAGCTAGAAAATTAACTGAAAGCTATCTCAAGGAATGCACATCGTAAGTTTTGTTCATGTGACGACTTGGTTGTTTTCAGATTATCTGGCGCCGTCAGCAACACGAGGGCTATAATGCGCCGAAACATTCGTCATTTGACAAGCCAAAATACATTTACAAACACCCATGCCTTATACGGGACTCGAAACCGCAACCTCGCGTTCTAGAAGCTAGCACACTAACCACTATACCGTTTGGTCGGCTAGGTCATGCGTCAACAATGACATAGATACAACAATGTTGGTTGCGATAATAGGTAGTCTGTCAACACAGGTATCAAAGAAGGTGTTATACGAAATATGGAACTGATTCTAAAGCGTCCACTACAATGATTTGTGTGCCAGTTACAAGCCAAAGAGTGACCGTATGCGAGATACTACCTGTAGTTTCATTCACGTAAACCCAACCTATGTGAACTGACTAACAAGAAAGACTTAAGTACTGATCAACTGTGCTTAATGGAAATTTGTGAAGCCATCACTGCGGACAAATCAGAGAAAGGCTGTTGAAGAGAAACTCTGGAAAGATTCGCTACTCAAGGTGGTTTATAACTAGGGATGGAACGGATGTGAGTTTTGCCGGATGCCGGATTTCGGATATCCGGGGTACCATGTCTACCGGATACGGATATCCGAAACGGATTTCGCCGGATATCCGGCCGGATATTCGGTCTATATACTAAAAACGATAGTTATACGATATGCTATACGAAAAAAATGGTCATGATATGAAGTATTAAATAAATTATAATTAGTGGTTAGCGCACCGCACTGCATGCCACAGGTCCATGGTTTGATTCGCGGACTGGGCAAGGTTGGCTTAGCTGTTTATACCTGAAAGAAATAAACTGAGGAGGACCATGCATGCTTGGGAACTAAGCACTGGGGTTCGGCGTCAGAATGACCATCTGACTGAAACATCTGCTATGTGACACACAAATGCCACAGTCGAGAAAGCTGAGCTGGGCCCAGCAGGCCTTAGTCCACACGGGCTGTCGCGCCACTGCCCTAATAGCACACATCCTCCCAGGGAGGTCCCTGGGAAGTCATTCGTAGTCCCGGGGATGACTAGGGACTTCCTAGGGACCTCTCTGGGTGGATGTGTGCTATTAGGGTGAGTTAATTTTTTTAATTTAAACTTTAGTTTATGAGTGAAAGAAATCTTTGTTGCTGATTTTATATCTTGTAATATTGATACTTTTAGTTTTTCATATAGTTCTGGCAGGGCTTTATCACGAAAATAATTTCTATTTGGAAGCGGATAACGAGGAGCTAGGTATTTTATTAACTGACCAAAGCCTTCTCTATTCACAATGGAGAATGGTTCAGCATCAAGAGCCATTAACTCACCTAAAATTATATTAATTTTTTTTTTTACAACGTTGAAGTGCAAAATATAGCTACTTTCAATTTACTTCATGCATTGTTTATAATTGATAAATGATTACAAAATTATACCGGAGGCATTTGTTAATAACAAAAGATTTATTTTAAATATTTTATGAAATTGAAATCTATTTTTTTTTTGTAATGCACCTAAAACATTACGGATTTAAAGAAATCTCGTAGAAAACTTAAATTGGATCTATCGGAATATTCCGTCTTTAAATATAAACTTAAAAAATTTCGAACCCAAAATTCATCAACGTTATGTTATACCATATTTAAAATATATATTTAATATAAATAAACAAAATTAGTACTTACATATTTTTGTGGTTAAGGCTTTTGCTTTAGGATCATCTAAACTCCACAATTTTGGTACAAATAATTTCGATTCCAATGTTGTCTGCGTGCATTTCTTGTTTTGATGCATTGTTTTTTCTTGTTAATCAATATTTGATGCATTTAGTGATTCTTTAAAGCTTCGGTGAATTTCCTTATGCACACTCATTAAATGGTTCCATAAGGGTTTTGTGGAAAAGGATTTTGGGCTTTTGCCGCGCACAATATATTTTTTAAACGATTCTGTGGAGCAAGTAACACATAGGGCTTTGCTTTCGTCATTTCCCATTAATTTTAAAATACTTCCAAATGGGTGATTTTAAATGAGCCATTATTAAAAATTATAAATTGGATTGTAATTGGAGAAAACTAAAATTCAAGGCATTCTAGAGAGCTAAATATAATTCCACATTGTGGCGCTGCTTTAAAGACCTAAAAATTACAATACTTCATTTTACGTCAGAAAAAATACACCAGCTTTCAACTTCTGCCAATGAAAAATCAGAAATTAGACCATACCATTCACAGCATAAAGGGGTAAAGTATTATCGTCGATAGAACAAAAAAAAAACATTGAGGATTGCGCATTGACTATTTATTGCTTTTTACTCGCTAGCAAATGTCAGAAAAAAAGGAGGAAATGAGAATAACTAAAACTCTTAAGTCACTTATGTTATGGAAAAAAAGTACTATTTATTAGTATTTCGGTTCGAGTTTTACGGAGAAGCATTCAAATATAACATCTGGAATTAATCAGATCATAAACTTGGAATGAAAAGAACATATTGCAAAACACGTATGAAGGATGTGTATGGAAAAAGATTGGAGGAATGGTTTATGCTTATCAACTCGGCGTCAATAATACGGCGCCTCTTTCTGTTTTTGTTTTCTAATTTGACTGCAATTTATATCCAAGAAAAAAAAAATTAAAAAAAAAAGAAAAAAGTGTAGGATGCGGTGTTTCCTTTGTCCGAAAAAGATCATTATTTTTTTCAAAAAATTATTTCTTGTGGATACCTGGTGGTCGGATATACAGCCGGATATCCGAATGAAATTATCGGATGTCCGGTATTTCAAATCGGATATCCGACGGGGTTTCGGATATTGAAAAATCAGCCGGATATGCCGGATATCGGATATTTGCCGGATATCCGTTCCATCCCTATTTATAACCCCCAACCGAATTCTCATGTTTTATTTGGCTTAGAAGAAGTCCAACCAAAGCTTTATTGACATTAATTACGTTCATCGTAAAAATCTAGGCACCTATGTGATTCAAGATCAAAACCAAACAATCGGTAATCTATTTTGTAGAGCATTTGAATTAGTCAATCTTTCTATCGCGTTATTTCTCAATTGATTTGAAGAAAGTCATTGATCCAGTAACTTTTGAAATGGGGGTTTGCGCTTTCCTGAAAATATCCTGATGTCAATGCTAGCTGACGACTGAAATAACACTAAGGAATCGGTCCTCCAAAGAATTTTGAATTTGCTCAAAGTCAAACGGTCTGCTGCAACCCAAACCCTTTTAGCGATTAATATCCGTATCCAACTTTTGACTCTTGTGTGACAGATTATGTGAACTTGATTAAGTGGGAGAATGTGACAGAACGATTTAGTGATGACATGATTTCAGGAGCAAAAGTAAACCCAGCAATCATTTCTACGGCAATACTATAGTATTACCTACTATCAAGGGGTATCCCTGTCATATTCAAGCTATAGAACGAATAGTCACAGAAGCATTTTCTGCTGTAAGTGGATCATGCAGAAGAGATGGGTTAAAAAGAAATATCCTGGAATCATGAAACCTCAAGCCAGTTTTCGTCACCAAACGTGATAACCGTTCACTGTAATTTCGAAGATTTTTTGATTTTTCTTGATTTATTTCTTAAGAAGTAGTAATATGTCCTAAAGCTTTTTTTTTCTGTAGCCATTTAGTATATGTCTTCTCATTCCAATAAACATTTAAAAGTAATAAAGGCTTGTTTCACTTAAACAAAAATCACTTTGACATTTTACCATTGAAAAGCTTGAATACCAAAACTTCATCCCCCTTGCAAAGAGCTTAACATAAAATTTATTATTTTTATTTTATTTTCCCCTTAATTAATGTACCTCAGAACATCTTTTCCGTACAGGTAGGTTTTGAAATTCTTCAGAAAAAAAAATTCAATTGACTTCGACTTTTTGCTATAAAAAAGCTCAAATACCTAAAATTCCTCCTCCTTGTGGCAATATTGAACTTAAAATTTAATTTTTTTTTAATTATTTTTCCATGTATCTATGTACCATAGAAAATCTTTTCCCCATAGGTCGCATTTGAAATTCCGAATTTTTTTTTTTTCGATCCACTCTAATATACAGCTTAAAGAATCACTTTTTTAATGGGTTATTTCATTGAATTACTGTTTCTAAGCATTTATTGCTACATTTCATAAAACCATTTCATTATGACCAGAGCTGGAATTATATTATTTTATGAAAAATATTTATTATGATGTACTTCAGACGAATTGAAAAGGATTTTTCATACAGTAACCTGTAAGTACGAGAAGATGCAAGCAAATTAGCATCGTAGCTGGAATTCATATTTATGAAATCAATCGTGATTAAGTCTATAAAAATTAAGAGTATTAAATTTATTAATTTACTAAAACGAAAATTGCTTTTAAGAATACAGTCAAATAACATCATAGATGTTAGTGTTTAAAATAACTTTTTGTAGCATTTAAATTTTGGAAATAGATAATATTTTAAACATTTTGTAAAGAATAGAGGTGCTTATCTATTAGAATAGTGGCTTTATATATATATATATATATATATATATATATATATATATATATATATATATATATATATATATATATATATATATATATATATATATATATATATATATATATATATATATATTTGGAAAGTAGAAACATATTTTTCTAAATTGATGTATTGTAGCTAATTTCTTAACCCCACTATTTTTTTGTTGCCATCACTGTTGAAAAAAATTAAATTTACTATTATATGCAAAGCAAAAATGTAAAATTGTGTGACACTTAATGACTGCTCGATTGGTAAAAAATCATTAATGACTCGATTACGACTAACCCTCTATATCTTGCGTTTTCACGAAATATCGAATGAAATATTTTAAGACAAAGGGAAAATAATTTTCGAAAATTAAATTTCTTGTTAACATTTTGAACAAATGTTTAAGATTTTTATCATGAACTATTTTAGATAATAAAATAAGAAATAGTTATTACACTTCAAAGACAACATGTAAGTAACAAATGTTTTTTAAACATTGAAATGAACATATCTTTATGCCAATCTATATTTTGATGAAATGCAGAACATGGATTTTTCAATGCCTAAACATTTGAGTGATTCAGATGTTTTTGTGTATAACATGGCGATCTAACACATCTATCTGACAAATAAACTTTTGATAATGTCAAAAATAATTTCACCTGAATGTCAAATGTGTAAAATACATCTAAAGGATAAAAATGTCAAGTGAACTCATTCCGGATTACTTCATATTGTGTAATCAATGTACCTTTAAACGTCACATCAATCATCTGTGTAACATTGTGTAAAATAATAACAATTGTTTTATAACAATTAAAGACTTTTAGAAAAAGCGTCATACGCTGCAGCTAGTAGATTAACAACTTTAGAGCTGTAGCTAGTAGATTAACTAGCATAGTAGATTTAACAATTTTGACTGCTGGCTTCTATCAAACTTACTTATTGAAACATGAAAACTAGTTTCTTTAAAAACTTTCGGCAAAATTCTTTTGCTTTAAAGAAGAATAGAAAGCGCTGCTGATGTCAATCATCTTCCACCTGCAAATAAAAAATCAACTTGAGTAAATATCATTGTTTAAAATTGTTTCAATATACTAGTGAATAGGTGATCATAAGTTTAGAAGTAAGCATAATTTCAAATATTTAGAATGCTATTTCTCTGGCAACGATTTTTGCTAACTATATTACATATTTCTATTACGATCACAACGAATGACCTCCCTTCCATCCAATAAAATAAATTGATCTGAAAATTCAAATTTAAGTTAGATTTAACAAACTAAATGTAAATATATAAAGTTTAATTTTGTCTAAATCGTCCTCTTTAAACCGCAATTCTAGCAAACTTTGAATTCAATTGCAAATTTTGTTTTGCGCTTTTAAGCACACATATTTGCATAAGGAACGGTATCGGTCAGAGTTCTTTTACAAAATAAACTTAGAGTTATTGATAACTATACAAAAGTTATTTTGTAGGAAGCACTTGAGGATTTAGCCCTTCTGGCGTAACAAAATAAGATAAAGATATTTCTGCACTTTATTCAAACTGCCTCTCAAGTGTGCTTTTGAGATACTCAAATAGCGTAATATATATGCAAACGTAATGGAATATTTTTACGTTTTCGTAAATATGACGCACAAGTCAACATATTTTCCGTTTGAACTGAATATACAATTTAAAACCAATGGAATCCTTGAATTGGTATCAAATGAATACGAGCGTTTTTCTTTCAGGGTACATACTTAACTTAATATGAAAGGTAAATCTAAGTATAAACAGTATATGAAACTTAATAACAAGTATAGAATGAAGTTTAAAGAGGTCAAATACGTAACTTAGTATCGAAGATAGATAGAGGTTTATAAAGGATACACACTTAAAACAAGTTAGTAACGAGGGTAAAAATAGAACGTAAACATTAGAAAGAATGCGGAAGAAAAATCTGAAACAACTTTTTTAAGTTTTTGAAATTATGATTTTTACTTATTAAATAATCTTTGAAGTAAGAAAACCTATTGAGAGCTTGAAATTGTACAGTATTCTATATTTTGAAAATATTTGTGATAAGTAATATTCATTTTTCTATTTTTCCTGAATATTTAAATTTTTTATTAAATTTAAATTCTATTGTTTAAGAAATCCAATTTTTAATAAGTTACTAGAAATAATAAAACTGTTAAGAAAAAAAAAAGTATATATAGTTGAAAAACGGTGAAAAGTTGGCTTTTTCTACATTTTATTTGTTTTAAAAAGTTTAAATTTTTGCCAATAACTTGTCCCTTGTTTTATCAAATATATTTTATATCACATATGCAATTTTACAAGTTACTTGATTTGTCTTCGCAAGTTTTAAACATTTGAGTTAAGGGGTAATTTCAAAAGACACTAACCGAAAAAATAAATGGCAGAAGTGGATATCTGTCGACATTTTAATTTTTTGCATTTATAATTATCGCATCAGCTTTATACAATGTAAATTACAGTGATTTTTTATATTTTGTTATAAGACAAAAACTAGAAAATCAAAAATTTTGTAATTTGTTTCTAATATAAAGTGGTACAGGGTTCCTTGAAGGCCAGAATATATCAGCTATATAAAGAATACTATAACACACGTATAGAATTTATTAATATACTTGTATAATATTACTATTGCTACCATAATAATTTTAGCATGCATTATATTTTACAAATAATAAATATTGAATATTTTATTGAATAGCAATTAATAAGATCATACGTTGACGCAGGAAAGCTTTTTGTATTTATTACAGTTTGAACACACATTTAAACAATTTTAAAATGTATTCCTTTTAATTTAAAAGTAGCAAATGTTCCTCCAATCGAAGGAATAAACAGTTCTTTGGTTTGATAAGGACTTATTGTATTTTTATATTTTTAGTTAAAATATTATTAACATCTTAAGATTTAATCAAATTTTCTGCTATGATCATCAAAGATTTCATGTTTCGATGATGAATAATATATATACTTTAGTATAATAAAAGATTTTTATTTAATTCGCATGATTCAATAAATTAAAATTCCGGACATGTTGGTAGGGATTTGTTAAAAAAGGGACACAAAGTGTAAATGAAGTAGAGTGGTGGGGGGAGGTATATTTTACACCCTTAGATATGTCTTCACAACAATCAACAAATAACAATACATATTTGCATATGAATACTAGTATGGTTTTCAAAAAGCACTTAGAAAATTAAATTAAAATGTCATCTCCAAGTTTTGTGAGCATGAATATTTTGATTTCAAATAGTTAAAAAAATTATTTTCTTATGGAAAGCTTTTTTTTTTTAACAAGATCCTTTGTAGAGAAATAATGCATACACCATATTGAATACAAGTTATTAATGATTTCTTTTTATAAGCAATTGTTAGGAAAACATTTATTTTATTAATATTTAATGTTCTTATTTTCATGAACTCTATTAATATTTAAGAATACTTTTGAAATAGAACTAACGGAAATTAAATATGCTAATGTTCATACGTTAAAAAAACGTGCTACGAATAAACTGTGATTAATATATTGTTCTGTGTGCTCTAATTTCTAACTAGGTTTTGCAATAATAGTAGAAGAGCTTCTAATAACAAGAAAATCCTCAGGTTTCAGAAGTAATAAATAACAAAAAGTATTAGCATAAAATTATATCTTTATAAATAAGTAATATAACCTATTATTAAATAATAATATTATAAGAGTGGATATGTTGAGAAATACGTGCATACAATTTTAAAGCTTAATACAAGAAATATTAATTTATGAAGACTGTTTCGAAAAAATTGCTTAAATTATTTTTCAAGAAATGAATATGCTTATGAAAGCAAAAAATATAATTTGAACAAAATTATGATCTTGATCTTATTTTTTCGAATTAAATGAAATTTGACTGGGATTCTTTCTGATTTTTTTTTTTTATATAATTTTTGTAGAAGACATTGTAATCTACTTATTAATCTTTTTTTTTTTTTTTTTCAATAGGGTGAAGTGGTGCAGCAGCAGTCATGTTTTGTTTGATTTTATAAATAAATTTCGTAATGAAATTCAAAAGATTCACAATGAAACATGCAGATGATTTATAATTTCATTTGTAATTTTGTTAATGAGAAAATTCGCTTTTTTCGTTACATGTAATTGAAATATTATTAAGGAGGTTTTAAATACGTATGAATCAATCATCTTTCTTGTTCACTTATAAAATTCATGAATACAGGAAGTGGCACTGTTCCAAATTACATACTATTCCCAAGGCCAAAGACGATTTATTATTTTATGATATGGGTGCTTTCATTAAAAGAGACTTAATTCACTTAATAACCAAACTTTTCTTTGCATTTATGCTGCAAAATTAACAAAAATAAAATAGAATAAAAAATAAAATAAGTTACATGGAAATTAGTCAAAAATAGGCAATAAGCAAAAGGAAAGGTACATTTAATAAATTAGATAAACGGGAATTCCTTGATTGTTTTGAGATTTATCTGAACATTTAGAAATATTTTTCAGAACTAATTATCTTATCAAGGTTTGCCGAATGGAACGAAAATGTAACGCATTGGTTGAAGCAAGTCTCAAAAGTCATTAACAAAATGGATTTCCGCTAAGAAATGTAATGATTCGTCTGTGTCTAGGCTTTAACTACGAAAGCTAAAAATAATGATCAGTGAGGCCCGACATTAATTAGATCTCGTGTAATGAGTAGAATTTTTCGTTCTGTAAGGTAAATCGAATTTGTTTCGTTCCCTAAGGTAAAAGTGGCTACATTCATATATTAATCTTAAACATACATTCGCTGCAAATGTATTTATAATGTGGATTTTTCTTAATACTTTAAAAATAACTAGACAGATAATTTGCTAGCATTAGTTTTTGCAACTTATATTTTACTTTAAAGTAAAATATGTGATATTATCTTATTTACAACTCACTATCAAAGTACACACAGCACAACTCAAATATTATTAGTTAAAAAATAGTCTAAATCTCCTCATTTATATATTAGCTGATTTTTGATGAAAATACAATGTGTTTTTTTTTTCAATGATCCTTATTTTCTAGGGTCCTAAAATACATTTTTGAAAAATGGATTGGATGGAGCTTAAAAAAATGTTGATTTTGTTTTTGCCTTAGTTGTACTACCTTTATTGAAAAAAGACGCTTTTATCATGCTAACCTGATATGAGTAAAAATCGAAAATTCTTCTAACACTTTATTTATAAACAAAAACAAACTGATTATCTTTTAGAATAGTACAACTTAACCAGTTTTCAGCATTTTATTAATAAGTGCGAATGCGATCACAAAATTAGATTAAGTTGTTAGCGCTTGACGAGCGCTAAGTAAAACGAAATTAAGCTACAAACACTTAAAGGAGGGAGGGATTGCGGAAAACATCCAACCACTTCACCAAAAAATTAAATTCGGAGTTCGAAAATAAAATAATTTTTTCAAAATAGCAGATATTCTTCTTCTCAAAACTTTCAAAAAGTTTTATTTTTATTTTAAAACAATACATGAAACTGTCTTCATATATTATCAGTTATCATAAATATTTTAAATTATCTATCAAGTTATCAGAATCGAGTTAAGATGTGCTTGCAGTAATCTTCTTCAATTAGTGTCTAATTCGGATTGTTAAATTCCTTCACAGACACAATGGTATGGAAGACAAATTGAATTAGAGGAGTTATCGACTGTTACATTAGCCTTGCTTGTATTAATATCCAACCTAATTTCTGGTTATTTAATACAATGACGAGAATGACATAAATCAAATAAATTGTATTTGCAAAATGTATGGTATGATAATACTTGTCAATATTAACTAGACAATTTAAGGAAGTTTAATAATAGTGTCAGTATTGTCAAAGAAAATGTATTTTAATTATAAAATGGGGAATGGATGGACAACGCTGATTTTGAAATCCTTTTACCGATATTGCTAAATTGTCAGAAAACGTCTGAATCAAAAAATTAATGACTGTAAAATTGAGATAAAGGTGTAGTTTTTTAAAGACATAATTCTGTATAAAAGGATACTTAGAGATGGAATTGGAAAATGCAATCTCAAAATATTATGATTTTTTTATTTTTTTTATTTCCCAGAAAAAAGGTTATGTAATGGAACAGTAAAAATTTGAGAATTAAGTAATTAGGTTAACTTGTTTGGAAGTAATAGTTTCAATCGTTTATATTTGTTAAGATTGGATAGTTTTGAATAGTTTCCGATTATTGATGTATATAGTTGTTTATTATGAGAGTGTTAGAGAAACATGGCGTATGGAGACATGTTGGATCAATCTTCAAATGCATGGGATGACGCAATGTTTATGAACAATTTATAGCAATTCTTTTATTTTATTTTGAACATGATGACTAAAATGGTAATATATGACAGGTTTCTTTGTATTTATAGTTAGATATTTTAAAGTGACTAACCATATCTCTTTTACATCACATATAAATTACAACTGAAAAAAAAAAAACCCTCTTTATATGATTTTTCATTTAAATTATAAATTCATATAAATGATTATCATATAAAAAATTTTACATGGTAAATTTTTTTTTTATATTTTTCTAAATTCAAACATATTTCCTTAAAGTAAGGTATGTATCGTGTCAGTCCAACCTGTAGAAGTGTTTGTAATATTTTTTAACATTCCTCCTATCGCATTTCCGCTATGAAATAAATAACTGCTTCTCAAAACATGTTTCATAAGCATTATGTACCATTTACTCAGAAATTAATGCTATCATTAATACAAAATTTGGAGGTATTATTCGCAATTCTGTGTTACAGTAAATGAAAAGAGGTTTTATAAATAGAGCTATTATATTTTATTGTGTCATAAAATGTCAAAACACATGGGAAAAAAAAGTGTTAAATAAGTATAAAGGACTAAAAATATGCTTAATTTTAAAAAACGGGAAAAAGCACTTTTTTAGAATTATAATACCTTTGTAAAGAATATGTGCACCAAACTGTAAGTTATTATTTTTGATTGATTCTAAGAAAAAGGTATATGAAAAAATTTCATTTTACATGAGCTATATAGGGACGTATATCTCCCTATAAGTAACAATTTTCGAAAATTAATTGCGTCTTTATCCATTACATATAAAAAAAACAATTTTGCTTTATCAGTCGTTATACTCAAATTCTATATGTTTTATATCACATATAAAAGTGTTTAAACATAGTATGAAATCTACTTTATTTTTCTTTTA
Organism: Linyphia triangularis; assembly: GCA_963978545.1. Lineage (NCBI taxonomy): Eukaryota > Metazoa > Arthropoda > Arachnida > Araneae > Linyphiidae > Linyphia > Linyphia triangularis. Next base: position 22,295,900 of record OZ021725.1, read on the forward strand.
AGTAGCAATATTTTGTAAAGGATTTAACTCCAGCCTTCAGCAAGTAATACAATTTTTTATTATAAAATTAAAAATAGTTTAAATTAAAAAAAAAAAAATAATTCTAAACCACTGGTTTCATTTTTAAAATAACTTTATACCAATCTTTCTATTTAGTGTTTTTAAAAATTACGCACCCTATTTTTCCGGAAGTTAACAAACAAATTCTAACTGTAGAAAGAAATAGCATTACATTCTTTTTTTATTATAAAAATATCACTGATCCAAAGGTTCTCTAATGTATAATCTAACACATACGTATAATAAATGTTTTCAACAATACATCATATTATTTTAATGAATTGGTGCTTAGTCCTATGATATGGACATAATTTAATTTTTTTCAATTGTTGTTACATCATTTTTACTGCTTGAAATTGAATCTTTGAAATGATAGTACGTTAAACTATAAACTAACAGAGAAATCTACTAAAATAGAAAAAAAAAATACAGCATATCTTTATTTATTTACGTTTAAAAGTCGTACGAACTATTTTTTCCCCCTTTATAACATGAAAACTTTATTTTACCAGCTTTCTTTGAAAATATTTTAGAGGCATATTTCGTTTAGTTGAAGTAACCAAATGTTACATCTCAGGAAATAAAAGCATCTAACACGTTATCCTAAAAACGGATTTCTTTGTTCACGCTAGTGTATGAACTCCGATAAAATTAAACTTGCATGACCTACAATCTGCTGAGTGGTGCCTCTTCGGGGATTTCGAAGCAAAGAGTACAAAGTTTTGCTTACGTCTCTTTGACATAGAAAGACGTGACTTTAATGTAAACTTGGTAAAAGGATTTGGACTGTTATATAGTTTGGTAGACTATAACATCTTTCCTATTGTGTATGCATGTAACATGAAGTAGAGGAAAAGTCAAAATTTTATATTTTATCATGTACTTTCATTTTTAAATTTATAAAATTTGTTGTTTACTATATATTGAGTTTAGTGACTTTTCCAGAAAAATAGAAATCTGTCACTATAATTCTGTAGAGGAGTGGAATTTAATTTCGTATATAAGTAATCTGTAAAAATAAATATTATTTGTATTTTGCATTATCAATGTGTGTCTTTGAGGTATACATTTCCAGGTTGGTTGTTTTCAGATTATCTAGCGCCATCAGCAACACGAAGGCTATAATGCCCCGAAACATTCATCATTTGACAAGCCAACATACATTTACAAACACCCATGCCTTACAAGGGACTCAGACCCGCAACCTCGCGGTCTAGAAGCTAGTATGCTATCCACTATACCATTTGGTCGGCATACATTTCCAAGGGAAAAAAAAATATTTTATCTGTACTAAAATTTTTTATCTATGTATATTGTAAGCGCAAGTATTGTTTAGTTGATTGCGATGTTTACTAATACACTTTTTCAAAAAAGAAAATAAATGGTATTAGCAAATAAAATATTTCTATAAGTACATGAGTGCAGTATATATATAATTTTATCTAAAATATATAATAATACAGAAAGTGGATAGTTTATTTTATTGTCTGTGACTCTATATGGAAGGGGATTTCCAATAGACATAAGCTCTGGTATTTTCAACATAAGTAGTTTTGACCCTCTAATTGTACTTTGTACTTTTGACAAACAGAATAGTAGCGTTTAAATTTTTCTTTTTTTTTTCTAAATTCCATAAAGTTATTTCTCAAAGTGACTTCTATTAAGTGTAGAATTTTGAATTTGTCAACATAAATACAGCACACAACAGCTCTGGCTTTCTGATTTTGCTTTTCACAAACATAATGCTCAAATGTTCTCAGAGAGGCGAGATGGATATTGTTAAAATGATTTTTTTTTCATTTCTTGACAGCGGGTGGGGTGGGGAGGGCGGGGGAGAATTTTAATGTTAAGGCTCTATGTAGCAAGTAATCGTTTAGCGAGCGAAACGAGGTTATCCGTTCGCAGCAACGAATCTTTCAGTGAGCGAAGTGATCCTGTGCTCGGTCAGAATTGAACCTTTAAGCTAGCCTGTGCCTACGGTGCAATGAAGCTTTTAGCGATCGGATATTGTAGTAGCAATATTTTTTTTTTTTTTTTTTATTATTATTTCTTGATGTTTAACGTGGAAAAGATTAAAAATTTTAACAATGGCTTTGTGTAGCAATGAATATTTTATCGTGTGAAGGGAACCCGGTTTTGCGAACTAAGGACATTTTTACCAAATGAAGTGAGCCTTGTTATCAAAGCATCAAAAACTAGAATCGATATACATTGATGGATAACTGCAACGTTGAGCCACTCAGATATTAAGAAATACAAAAAAAGTTTTATTTATTTCGAAATTTTCTTTAAAGTATGTTAAAGAATCCTATGATGCTTTGAAATATAAAGAATTAAAAAAAATAATGACATTTAATAGTTCCAATTATATATTACTTTAGAACAATACATATCTTTTAGTTGCATTTTCAAAAAAGAGTTCATGCTATATTTAAAAATCTATTTCGGAAACATATCTAAATGTATGGGTACTATACAAAGGAAAAAAAATTACGCTTAGTTGACTTTTCATATTTTTTAAAAATAATTTTTTTTTTTTCGAAAGTAGTTCTGCTCATAGCCATAACAGTTTTTTAAACATGTCTTTGTTTCTAGACAAGTTAAGTTGAAAACGAGAACTTTAAAAAATGTTCCAAATAGGTATGAATTATTTTTTGAAGAATTGTTCTTTCAGCTTAAGGACTAAACACATAAAATAAAGTAACTATGGAAAGTTTTGTTAGTTTTTTGGAAACATTACAATTATTTACCTCCGTTAATTTACTTATATTTACCCAGAAATACAATTCTCTAAAGTTAAATTTACGTAATGATTTAAAATACTTGTTTGTTGTTTAAACAAATATCAAGTTATTTATATTTAATGAAATTATACTGTAACTTAGAAACTTATTAATATACATTACTTTTAAAACAGCAGATATCGATCATAATAACACACTTGAAGTTAGCTGTCTATATATTGCAAATAATGTTATGTTTGATTTGCTCAAAATTCTTTTCTATTACTAGTAATAATGCATTAAATAAAAATAAATATTGGGCTTAGTTAAACTAAACTAGTAGAATTTGCCATTCTTTTCATAACTGTTTATTTAATATTACTTTAATATCACACTTAAAATGAAGCCTGTAATAAGATAATAAGATTGGTTAAAATTCCTAAAATATAATCTGTAAACAGATTCTATTACAGCTTTAAACAATCTATTCCTCCAGTATAAGTATTGGATTTGTAGGATGAGTGAATTTTAGTTGATGATAAGCTTCTAATAATATTTGAAATTGCGATCGACGGGGAAAGTAGAACAAGTATCGACAACGTCATAATCAAAACATGCTTTATTTACTTTAGACAAAGCTGCCAAAATAATCTGGAGCTTATATTTGAACAAATAAACATCGCAAAATTTTTACCAAAGACATTAACAATCTGAGATATGTTTTTACAATGTTTGTAAAAGCTTCAATTAGTGGCACAAATACATATTGTATACTCTTTTATAAAATAACATTGATGCGAAATTATTTACGGTAATGAAATAGAATTATTTCGGATTTATTTCAGAGCTTATACTATGTATATGCAAATATTTTCAGAAAACTTTTATCATATTGTAGAAGCAAATAGGATTTCAATAAATCGAATGTGCTGAATTATGTGTGGCAATTTAAAGCTCTTATTTTAAACTTCCGTATGCATTTTACAATATTTTATTTACAGACATGAAAAAACAAATTTACACTCTTCATATTTAGATACCAATTTATATAATATATAATTCAAAAAGTATATTTTTTCAAAGCATTATTTAAAATAATAAAGATTATAATATTAAAAACAAATATATTTCTTAATTGCTACTTCATAAGATTAAAATAAACTTTTTAGATGTTAAATCGTATTTTTTAATACTTGAAGGAATCAGACCTTTATTTATTTTTGTCTTAAAGACATAGTTTCCTAATTAAACTAAAAATAAGTAGCATTTGGGAATGGTAATATAAATTGTTAAGCTCAACATCATGTTTAACAATGGACTTGACAATTTATATGAAATGTACAATTATTTGAAGTATTGAACTATTTGACCTGAAAAGTGACTTATTTTCAGGGTACATGTCATATATTGAGCAACATTTAGGGAAGAATATATATTGACTATTCAATAAAGTTACACTATATATTAGCTTTATTTGACGGAGAGAAAAAAACAAAAAACTAAATAAGTTACAACAAAATGTCTTTATTTGTAAAGAATGTAGATATATTTTCACTTCATTGCAACCATATCAACAGAGTAAAAATTCATTTCATTCTTCGAGAAAAGTTTTATCGAATTTCGTTTTTTATCTTCATCGTCAAAAATGTTTATTTTTTAATATAAAAGTATTTCCATCCAAGAATTGGCTTTATTTGTATTTTGGTTCAGCCTATAGTGGAATGCAGAATTCTGTTGAAAAGGCATTGTCAAGGAAATGATTTGCCATAACAATACTTTCTTTTAAAATAACGATTTCTGGCTACGTATTTCCAGTTTGGAAATTCTTTTGAGATAGTTGATAAAAAAAGTTCCAAATAATACTCTGAGAAGCGTGTGTGAAAATACACTGTGCACAAACTTATAAGGATTTATTCCCTTTGAATCCACATGAAAGGATTTGTTTAAATATTTAGAGCTGAAATATATAGCTTATTTATCCAAAGCTAGTATTAATTTTAGTGCATCAAAATATATGTTTCATTGCCTATTCCCTGATGTTTTTATTTTAAAGCAATTAATTTGTCATAATTTTAGTTGTATAAGTTTGTAATAAGGTTTATTAAGTGCAACCATGTTTCATAAAGCCATTAGTAGTTAAAACTAATGATTTAAAAAAAAAAAAAATTCGTACGAAAATCAAGTTGATATTTTTATTTGGAATTCACATACCACACAATAGAACGTGAATACTGTCTTTTGAATAGACTCCTTTTAATCTTTAACAAAAATAGTTGGATACATATGTTTAATTCTATACCTGATTCTATAAGAATTAGTTTATTTACGGAAAATTTGAGAGCAGCGGGGGCATGAATGATTTTGCAATAAAATCCAATTCCAAATGAAATACTTCTTATCTTTTTATTACCTACGTATAGTTTGTTATTTTATGTTTACAGATATTTGGTGAAATAATGTGCAGTCAAATTAACAACGAACTTAAACAAGCTAATTTTTACTGTCTATATTATGTAACAGGAATCTATTGGTATTAAAAGAACATAAGAAAATATCCATTGGAATCGGTTTGATTTTGAGTGTATAAAAGAAGAAAAAAACTGCAGTGCAATATACTGATCAAGTTCTGAATGCAACATGAAACTTTTCATAGAAGCAACGATAAACAATATCTAAATTAGAGAAAGTTATTGCACAAATTAATTGATGTGACGAAACTAAATTAAGTAAGTTTGAAGTAGGAGAAATCATTAAACATATTGAGTATTGATTCATAGCCCATAAAGTATAATTCATTTGTAAAACAGTAATACAATCAAAATTTTTTGGTCTTGAAAATATTCGTAATTACTTCTTTTCGATTGATTTCAAACTGCCGTATTATCAGAATACATTTATAAGTTGAATATCCTTCATTTTGTTTAAAAAACTTTCTTGACCAGAAACTAGTTGAGATATTTTATTTTTGTTAGCGTATTTTTAGCAATTTTCCCAAGTATTTTAAGCGTTTTCTAATATTGAACTGTACGTGGTTATAGCCATTTGAAGCTTTTTGTATTTAATACATTTTCATACTGTTTACTATTCTAATTGTTAACGGAATTTTTAAAAAAGATACATGTAACTACATTTAGAAATTTAAATTAAGAGTTTGATCATATGTCGTTTAACTGCCATGTATACAACAATATCACATGTTCGTCTGGTGATATAAGTTTTTGTTGCTTTTATCTACAGAAGTTATTTTTTTAAACAGGGCCAAGCAAGATTTTATAATTCAAATTTTAAAAGTAATATGATTTGTTATCTAATATTAAAATCTTTAACATGAATAGATCTGAAATAAGATTCCATTAGATTTGGAGCTGAATTTTAGAGTAACATACTTCATTTGAATTTCTTTAAGTAGCAACTGTAAGGAAATACCAATTGGTTACATTATTGTGATTGATTGTTTAAAAGCCAAATTATCATACAGTTATTTTATTTTTCCTTTAGTACGGAAATTATGCAGTGCATAAGTAAAATATCTGATAGAAGTAATAGATGCAAGCTTTATTTTTGAAAAAAAAAAAAAAATGCTGAAAAATGTAACGAAAATAAAAAAGAACTGTATTGTAACTTCAAATAATTTTTATAAATGATCACAACTAATACACCGTAAAAAAGTATAATTTTTTTATGAATAAAACTAAACGATTTATTAGTAGATAAAAAGTGTTTATCGTAAAATTTAGATTTTTTAGAAGTTACTTTAAAAAAAAAAAAAAAAACCTACATTGACATTCGACTAAATATTTTTGATTTCCATCATTGACATCCTTTTCTTTATTTTGATATGATATTGTTTGCTTCTTTTGTCCCAAAACTCTTTTTCTTTATTTTGATGAACAAGTACTTTGAAATGAAGTTTCTTCTCTAATTTCGCTTCCTTTTTTTAGAGTTTTTTTGGTTTTGATTTACTCCTTTTTTTTCATCCATATTCACTTTCAGATGTAAAGCCAAACTGAATTAATGTTTGGTATATAAAGTTCTTCAATCAATGAAGTGGTCTTTTGAAAGAAATAATTGTCATATCTACTAAAAAGAGTAATCCATTTTGAACTTTCATTAGAAAAAGTAAAATAATACTTTGTACGATTTTTTAAAATTAAATTTGATCGCTAAAAATCTACTATATGGTGCACTCAAAAGTAGTGTACAATGAAAAAAATATAAAGTAACGAGTGTTATTAACATCATTTTTTAATAGGAAAAAAAAAAAAAAAACTCTGCTTTTTGATGGACAAAGGGCAATGTCTTTAATTTTCTTAAAAACTCTATAAAATTAACAAAACTAATAATAAATTGTTATCTGGTGCTGTCATAACTTTTCAAACAAAAATGTCGAAAAATGTCAGCAAAATGACGTGTCAGCCAAAAGGTAAAAAGTAAAAAAAAAACTAACATGATAGTAATAATGAAAAAGAGAAAACACTTACATTATTATAATTTTTTGAAAAAGAGGAGTTGGTTCATTAATAGGTCTTGCTTGATGTTGTTCACTGTGATCCTTTCAATTCCAATTTGCGACGAAACGGAATTGAATTTGTAAACCAAATTTTCAGTTATAAATAAGCTGTTTAAAGTATACTAAAAATATGGTTTACTTCGACAACAACGCCTTTTAGTGGTAATTTCAGACGTTCGAAAATCGGCGTCACTCAAATGACAGGAAATTCGGCGACACTCATAAAACGGCCAAATAAACAAATTTTAATTAAATTTTTTGTAAAACCTTTTAAAATAAGTTTTTGAATGTATAACTATGTTAAAATATTATTTTCTAAGGTCTATATTATAAAAAGTTTCTCAGAATTGAGTTTTCCTTATTGTGATACGTCACCCAAATACTATTTAACTACTTCTGCATTTAAAATAAAAATAAATAAATATTATTATTTGAAATAAAATTATGAAATAAAACATGGCTTTTTAAGTGATTATGAAAAAATTTATTCTCAAAATATGATTTAAATATGTTTGAAGTATTGGTGACAGCTTTTGGCATGTTTACTAAATTCCTCCCATATATCTTTTCTTCTAGTTACTGGTAACATGTGTACTGATTATCTGTTAAAGATAGCACCAAGCTCTCTACTGATTTTCCCAAATGTAGTGTGGTGATCCCTTCAAAACCGTGGAACATCTTTCAAACAATGGCGATCGCTTTTTTTAACAGTTTAGTTTCATGCATGGCGGATGTCTTGCTTTGTCATTGATTTTCGCCTGCTTTTTGTAGTCTCCACAGTGGAGATCTTAGACTGAGAAAATGCCACCACATGACGCACTTCAATGTGATAAGTTTCTCTGAACCTATATGGAACACGTCACTGGTTTTGTTTCGTCGTTCTGACGTCCGATTCACCGCAAGAACATTGTGAGTTTTAAGTGATGGTGACTTAAGCCTCCGAGACGACTCTTGGACAACTGCAATAGCTCTTTTCTAACGGTTAGCCACAGATTCATGCTTAGCATGGGAGATGTCATGGTTTTCGAATGATTACCGCCTGTTCCTAGTAGACTCCACAATGGAAATGTACGTAACAATCCTTTGTCTAACGATTAAAGTTTCACACCTATCATGGCGTGTGCTATGCGTCGCGATTGATTCTCGCCTGTTCCTTGTAGTTCCAATGTGGCAGGATATATTGGAAATAGCGATTTGTTTGTCTGATGATTAGTTTCAGGTCGAATATGGAGGATGACTTGCTTCTTGATTGATTACTGAATGTTCCTTGTAGTTTCCACAGTGGCAAGATGTAGCGAAAGTAGAAATTGCTCTGTCTAACGTTTCATGTCTATCATGGTTGAAGTTTTGCTTCGTGATTGATTTCCGCTTATTCTTTGTAGTCTCCACAGTGGTAGGATTTAATGGATACAGCGATGGATTTTGTCTATCGGTTAAAATTTCGTGTCTAGAATCGTGGATGCTTTGTTTCATGATTGATTTTCGTCTGTTTCTTGTAGTCTGCATTGGCGGGGTAGTTGCGGGGCGGTACAATTATGGTCATCAGCTACACATTCCTATAGCAGTTTAAATATAATCTTCGTGCATATCTTTTCCAACATTTCGTAGACAAAGCTCTTTTCATAATGTAGTTAATGGCATTAAAACTATTATTTAACATACTAGGACATTATGTATTCTAGCATACATAAAAATTTTTAGACGTAGAGAATAACTTACGAATTTTGCTTCATTGATTTAGTATTTCCATTATAGCAGTTTGATGATTTTGCATCCCCTCCTTCATTTCTATAAACTCTAGACTACTATTTCTTTGCAAATACATTTGAATTGATTAGGATCATAAACTTGAACATTCGGGAAAGTTTGGTTTTTCCCGATTGCTCAAATCTAGAAACTTTAAAGAGATTTATTCTTGTTATATCCGGAAAATTTAACTACTTACGATTTAAAGATACAAATTCCTGTAACGATTCATACTTCTAAAAAATTAATTTCAAAGTATTTCATACATTAAAGAATTCCTGAGAGAGAAGGGAGTGTAACTTAAAAAAAAAAAAAAAAAGCAAAGCGTCGGTGAACTTTTTCCCCAGTTAGTAATTTTAATAAATGGGGAAATAATCCTTTTGAAATATTATTTCTGCAAAAACAGCTAGACACTTCTCATTACTCTTTTGCTAAAAATCGTTTTAAGAGAACATTCCTGCGTTGCTATGGCTACAAGCCTGTAAAAATATAATGAATATCTAAAATGAAATCTCGGGTTGCGTTAGTTATAATAAAATAATAAATTCTAATACGAAAGCATAGCAAAATACAGTCTTTGATCCGTTAAAAGGAAGATCTTTTTATGACTTAAGGGGAATATGCATTATGTACTTCAATTTAAAGCTTTTTTGAATTAAATTTCTTGATTTTCAAAAGACAAATGCAGTCAAACGTTTATAGAAAGACTAAACTCTTAAGATTTAGTTTTAATCGAAATTCTATTTCAAATAGTTTGCCTTAAACAACACACATCTTACACCTTATTCTTATTTAAAAATTAAAATGTTTAATTATGTGTCCTACTATGACATAATAAACCTTTTAAAATATTTATATAAGTAAACGTCTGCAATAGCTTAATATCATAAATTTCAAATTTTATTGCGTGATATTAAAACTAATATTTGTTATAAAAAGAGGTGTGGAACATCGCACAACTTTCAGTTACACTTAACACTGGGAGTTGCAATTAAATGCGTCTTGTGTTGTGATGTAATTTGCCGTTTTCATATTTTCATTATTTAAAAAAATTCCAGCTTTGCGATAATTTTGGTGATAACTCTTAGATTGGCAAATAATAATAATAATAATAATAATAATAATAATAATAATAATAATAATAATAATAATAATAATAATAATAATAATAATAATAATAATAAAAAGACTAATAATAATAAACTGCAAAATTGGCTGTATGTTTTTCGATTAATATTACATTATCCTTTGCTGGAAATGCAACAGAGAAGATACAGTCTTTGATGGGTGATGCTCAAGGGAAGAGAAATCTTTATTAAATGAATTCGTTTTCTACCTTTCTACGCCTTTATCGAGAGTAAAGGCAGTAGATAGCAGCTTAAAAGGCATTACCATAGCGATTTTAATCGAAATCGTTAGAGACGTTTTTTGACAATTGTTGAAAAATATAATTTTTCAATGGCAGCCACCTTACCTATTATTTATTTATCTGTTCTGCAAAAAAATTTTTTTTGGAGACCAAATCCAATATTTTCATTATCCTATGTTAACATAAGAATAATTGAAACTAAAAGAGGAGAAATAATTCAAAAATCCAAAACGTTACATTTAACTCTATATCAGGAACCAACCCATTTATTTCAACAATTACTAATCACAAAATTAGTTAAGTGAAAAAAAACTAAAAAAAACTGACATAATAAAATTAGTTAAGTGAAAAAAACTGTTGCTACAAAATTAGTTAAGTGAAAAAAAAAAAATCTGTCATTTAAACATGATTAAAATGGTCTCTGAACCGAACAGACTGTGTATGTATTTGGTATTCCATACATTCACTAAAAACATTACTGAAGTACTTAAAGTCAAAGATAACAATTTCAATTAAGGATGTATTTATAAGTTATTTAACTAAAATTCACTTTTTGTAATTTATTTGAAAAACACGTTATATATTATACCTGGATGGTGTTTTGTGACGATAATTTTTATCCTTTTTTACAAATTCAAAATTAATGGTTATTTTGATGGCACTATTCCGTTAGCCAGGTATCAGATAAAAATCGCTAAATTGTAGATCTAACTAATCCAAACTAACAACATTTAATTCATTTATAATTTAATACCGTTTTATATTATTAAAATTTTTTTCGCAGATTACATACAGATTTCTATAACCCTTATGCAACAAACCGTAAACATTTAAGCTTGACGATACATTTATGCGACATTTAAACATGTAAACTTTTAGGCTTGACCACAACTGCGCCAACTGGCATCCGACTAAAAGAAGAGTACCAAATTGATAAATGATATACCAATTCAAAGTTTAAGAGCACAGCTTCCGACGAATAGTTTACTTATAATTGTAGAATGTGTTACAGAATGTGTAGAAAATTAAAGTTGCAATTTTTTATTTTGATACACCCTATGAGAGGTTACTTTATATAGAGGGTATTTTGGACATTTTCTTTGAAAGTGGACTTAATAAAGGGATTCGTAGGTACGACACGACATTTATCCCTTATTCTTCGTATTTAAAAACATAATCAATAAATATTCAATTGTTTTTATAATGGAGTACAATTTAAACAGTTCCCATCATTTTTGTTGAGAAAGCAAGCTTAAATGTAAAAAAAGCTGTATTGGATGTTCTATGATGAATGTATAGATTCACGAGATTATTCACTTACAAAAAAAATCAAAAACAAATAAGGGAAGATCAAACAGTTCATCACGGGGCAGCCCCAGACACCCCAGGATGTGTACAGAAGAGGCCTGACTCACTCATATATTTAAAAAATACTATAACCTGTATATTTAAAACCCATTTATTAAATAATATAATCCATAAAAACTGTGTTTTTATGTGTTATATTATAAAAAGTTTCCGTTCCCTATTATGCTGACATTGGCAATAATTCATTTATTTAGATTATAAACGTGTACCGGTTTTACTCAATGCTTTATTTGATGGTAAGCAATTACTGCACAAATTTGACAGGCATTATTGGACATTTGTTTGAAAGTTTTTTTAAACTATAACGTGCAGAAACGCATTATAAAAATATTCTGAGGTAATCCCGCATGTATTTTAATTCGTATCACGGTTTTGATAACAAATCCTTCTACGCAGTTATGAAAATTATCTATTTAGAAGTTTTGTCACGTAAGGTAAAAGGTAGGGTAAAGACAAATAAAGGGTACTTGAGAATTTTTAGTTTTTAGGGATATATGTCTTAAAACATTCACTCAAACTTGATATTTAATCTCTGGAAAATTAGGTAGCTGTTTGAAGATTATTGCTTTATGTCAATTTTGTGAACTTTCATGTTGATGCTACTGTTATTTTTTTAACGTGTTCCGAAATGCATCTTTTTCTCAAAAAGTTATTCAAAGATCATTAAATGCTAGGAGTTTAAATTTTTAGGTATATTTGCCATTTAGATCAGTCTCTTGGATGCCGTTTTTGTAAATTCAAATTTTTCTTGTTATGCTAGAATTTCATTGATTCAAAATTTTCAATTTTATGTCTACTAGTGTACGTTAACGTTGCAGTCTTGTTATTTTTGTACAGAAACAAGCTCTTGAATATTAAATAAAATTTAATTTTATAGTCATTTTGCGTTAAAGCTGCTTTTCATAAAGAACGTAATTGTATTAATGAAAAAATAATAGAATCTGTCCAATAATATTTTTAAATAAATAGTACTCAAATCACATAATTTAGGAAATGTATCGGTAATCAAATACCATTACAACTGATTTTCATACATTTTTCTAAAATTAGAAGAGTTACCAGACAGAAAACTTTATTTGCAATGAGAAAATTTAAATAAATATTTTTATTGAAATTTATATGAAAATTGCTTGGTGAAATCCTTTTTTCAATGCTTTTAAATTCCGTTACGATAAAAATTACGTTACTGATGAAGAAAATTTTACTATCGTGTTCATTTTTAAAAGATACAAGTACGTCACGCCAGAGATGGCAAATCGTCTGTATCCTTCCTCAGTGGAAATTAAAGAGCGTTGGATTACCCCATCAAAGAATGCCGGTTATTTGCAAGTTACGATGCATTTGGCTAACGAAATGTGTTCAACTCTATCATGTTTACATTATAGTCGATTGATATTTTGAAGAGCTTTGGCCGCATCTCTCCCGCCCCCCTCCCTAGTATTTCCATAAACTACTAGCATTTCTTTACATTCTACAAAAAAAAAAAAAAAAAAAAAAAAAATGTTTGATGAGGTACCTTAAATTGCAAACGCCTCTTTTTCTAATATATTAGAATGCAATTAATTTAAAAAATACTTCATTCAAGTATGTGATAAGCTTTTTTTTTTTTTTTTTTTTTTTTTTTTTTTTTTTTTTTTTTTTTTTTTTTTTTTTTTTTTTTAATGAAAACTAATATACACTAATAAAATTGTTTTTAACTTAACTTTCACTTTTATTTTACTTTTCCTCATTTAATTTAAATTTATAAAATAGAATTACGAAATAAATTAATCAATTAAATTTTTTAAATGCTATATCCATTTGAAAACGAATTGACACTATTAAAATAACTGAATACTTACAAACAAAACAAGAAAACAAATCTTTTATCACTTTTAAAAAAAAAGGAAAAAAAAACAACAAAAAATAACCTCATTTATATGTTTCCCTTCTTCATATAACACACTTATAAATATTAAAAAATTCATATTTGCATTACAGTATTTAAAACTAATTTTTGTATTCTTTTACAATATTGCTGCATACACACGTCATTAGTGTCATTTTTTTGGTGTTTAAGTATTATGTCGATCTTTGAAAAACTTGTTGGCAACAATGTTCGAACTATATAGCCTCTTCGAAGGTCCGGTGCATCTCAGACTAGCGTCGGGCCCTTCCCATTTAATGCTTCAGCTACTTAATGAAACTAGTAACCATTCGGACTGACGGTTTTGACAGACCAAGCGATTCCGGTTGGCAAACTTTTTGTCGGTCGACAGCCAAATACAGAAAAACCACATTTTTTCTTAATTCCTAATCAAAAATATATATGCCACAAAAACATGTCACTTTTATTTAAAACAAGTCTGTTACCATGCGCAGCGCAGTAAAATAAATCACCACTATATTATTTCTCATAATTTCTGCCAAGAAGTACTAAGAAATATTCAATATATCGTGGCTTGATTAATACATAATAACCCAAGGCTGTAAGATTCCCAAAAGACTTGAGTAGCATTTCAGAAACCGATCGATCTCATTACATATATTCCGATAACGCAGATTAACATACACACGAACATACTTAAATATTGCATTACATAAGTTTCCAATTAATGCATTTATTTGCTTTCATTATATTTTTAGATCGACCACCACCTGATGCTCTATTGAGTTATAATGTCAATTCTACAAACAACTAGGAAATGTCTCTCCTTTTAGCTAACTCAAATTGATCAGTCCACCTAATTAGAACAAAGAGAACTAATGAAGTCCCAATAGAACTTCGCGTGCCCAAAATAATGGACCAATTTGTCAATGAGGGGTCCTCTTGCATTAAGTGGTCTGGCGAGGGATGCGGAAGCTGATCAATCAGTTCTAGCGGATTGCATTTTAGGTTTGTAGCATTTAGTTTGATGATTGCTTTACATTAGAGGTGTTATTTGTGTGAGTTTTAATAGAAATCAGTGTTGGTGATTAATTCTTTAGAGAACGAAATATATTCTTTTACCAACCTTAAATAAATATTAAATTATTTGGCTTTTTTTTGCAAAAAGGGAAAAAAGTTAATTACAACGTTGGCATCTACTTGGTCTTAAAGATGAAAAAAATTGTTTTTGTCTTCTTAATGACGAGCAAGTACATTTTCTAATTGTATTTACTAAAAGAAGTTCCCGGCGTTTTTGTGGCTGGTTTCAACAGCTGTTGCCTTGCGTTGCACACTATAACTCGTTTCGAATTGGTTGAGTAGATCTCAAGTTATGAACGTACCCAATTAGGGATTGGAAAAGAGGTATGGGGGTAACTTTTTAAAATCTAGTGTAACCAGTAAACTTCAACTTGTTCTGAAGATCAAGTATTCAAAACTTCATGAAGATCGGAATAAAACTAGAGATTTCACTTTATGATCATACACCTTAAAGGGTTGAAAAAGGGGGAGAGGGGAAGATTTTTCAAAACTTCAAGTAATCAGAAATCCTTCTTGTTTGAAAAAACAAATATGTACAGTTTCTTCAAGATTAGAATAACACTGCAGCTTCTTATAAAAACACACACATAAAGGATTTCTTGTTTATATAGAGATAAGAAGATAAATCATTTAATGCCAATTTAGCTATTAATTTATTTTCAATGGTGCCACAAGTTCTGCAGAGAGCAGAGCATTAATTTTTTTTTTCGTGCAACGTCCATATAATACTTATTGGGGTTATCATTCTGCTAGCTGAACTTTTGAAAATGAATAGAGATGATGACAATTGTGACAGATAGTATCCTTTCGATATAGTCAGGCTGCTTGGGGGAGGGAGATGGGGGGAGTTCTTCAGATTTTTTCCTATCGAGACGCAAGTGATGGTATTTTTCAGTTGAAAAACCATCCAGGAAAAAGTTCATAGCTTAGTTCGCTGAAAAGTTCATTGACACATAAGTACAGGCTTACTTCACTCGTTGAAAGGTTCATAGGTATGCAAGCATGGGATCGCTCCCCTCCCTGAAAGGTTCATTGCTGCGTAATCATAAGATCATTTTACCCACTAAAAACTAATTGCAACGTAAACCCTTAATATTAAAAGCCCATTCCCTGCAAAAAAAAAAAAAAAAAAAAAAAAAAAAATCTTTGTAAAACTATACTTATCTTGAAACTAGGCAGAGCTCTAGGCCTATTAGAAGTCGCTTTTTGTGAAAATATTAATTAAAAAATTAATTAAAAATAAATTTAAAATTTTAACATTCGTTTTGTCAAAATTCCAATTAGAAGGCAAAAACCACTTAAATTGAAAATTCCAAAGCTGTAGCCCTATTAGAAATCATTCTGTAAAATATTTATTAATTAAACAAATTAATTAAAAAAGAACTAATTAGAATTTTAACATTCTGTTTGTCATAGGAATAATTACAAGGCCAAAACTACTTATGTTGAAAATTTCAGAGCTCTAGTCCAATTTTAAGTAGTTTTCTATAGATCCACAGACAGACAGCCACACAGACAGCTTGTTTTATTATTATATACTAGCTGAATACCCGTGCTTCGCTACGAAATTTTACCATGTGCAATATTTTAGCTAGCTGTGAGGCCTCCCATTGCGGAAGTTCATCATTGGTGTATAGGCTCAAGTTTTTTGTGATTCGCTAGCAGGAAGGTTCATCGCTACACAAAATCGAGCTTGCTTCGGTTGTTGAAACATAAGCACAGGCTTACTTCACTCGTTGAAAGGTTCATTGCTATGCAAGCATAGGCTCGCTTCGCTCGCTGAAAGGTTCATTGTAGCGTTAGCATAAGCTCGCTTCACTATCTAAAATCAAATTCAATTAGATTTTAGTGAGGGGGGGGGCACAAACTGGACTACTTAAAGCCTTAATATTAAAGCCTCTCCCCTGTCAAGAAACAAAACAAAACAAAAAAGTACTCATTAATACAACAATACAGGACCCCTGTAAGATTATTTTAACGTGTTTGTGAAAAACAAAATTAGAAAGCCAAAACTTCTTATGTTGAAACTTTCTGCGCGAATTCGCTTTTTGTCAAAATAATTGTTAAAAAAATGGATTAAAAAACAAATTAAAATTTTAACATTCTTTTTTGTCAAATGTCCAATTAGAAGGCCAAAACTACTTGCGTTGAAAATTTCAGAACTGTAGCCCAATTAGAAATCGTTTTGTCAAAAAATTATTTATTAATTAGAAAAATTAATTAAAAAAGAACAAATTAAAATCGTAATATTCTTTTTTTATCAAAAGCCCAATTAGAAGGCCAAAACTACTTATGCTGAAAATTTCAGAGCTGTCGCTCTATTAGAAATCGTTTTGTAAAATATTTATTAATTAATTAAAAAAAATAATTAAAAAAAATAATTAAAAAAAATAACACTATTTTTTATATTCTGTTTTTCAGGAGTTCAATTAGAAGGCCATAATTACTTATGTTGGAAATTTCAGAGATGTACCTCATTAGAAGTCGTTTTGTAAAATAATAATAATAATAATAATAATAATTAAGGAAATTAATTAAAAAATAAAGAATTAAAATTTTAACATTCTGATTTTCAAAAGCCCAATTAGAAGGCTAAAACTACTTATGTTGAAAATTTCAGAGGTGTATCTCTATTTAAGTTACTTTGTAAAAAAAATATTAATTAAAGAAGAACTAATTAAAATTTTATCATTCTGTTTGTCATAGGCATAATTAGAAGGCCAAAACTACTTATGTTGAAAACTTCAGAATTCCACTCCAATTTTAAGTAGCTTTCTATAGATCCACAGACTGACAGCTTGTTTTATTATTATAGATGTCAAAAAGATTATTACAAATATGATATTTAAAGCAAAGGTCCCTGAAAAGTATAGTATTTGAATATCTTGACATTTAAACTTGCGGGTGTTAAAATTAATTTCCACTCTTTAAGATAAACTCAAAAAATCTTTAGATATATATTTATTTGTATTCTTATTATAAATCTTTTCATTACTAATCTTCAAAGTATATGCGTCCTACGTTAGATTTTTATCCATTTACTCAAACAGATTTCTTACAAATAACTAATTTAAAATGGCTAGTAATAACTTCACTGAATATCTTTCACAGATGAAAGCCATGTTTGGTCCACAGTATAAATTTTAACAGAAAGCGTTTAACTTCACTTCATTTAGAGAAGTGTATTTTCGTCGTTGTGCAAACAACATTCAAATACCGTGGGTATGTCTCAACTTCTCATTTACGTAAAATTTAAAATATTCAAAAGTCGAAACGAAAGCGTTTGACGAAACTCCAGAAAGTAATTAGATTCGTTCTCGGCAGACTCCCAAGCGATAGTTTACCTTACCCCCGTCTCATGAGAATAAGTTTGCGAGAATGTGCTAGAAGAATTACAGCTGCTTAATATTCAACAGTAGTAAATCAAGGTAAAGAACTAATTATTATTCTGATTTGGTAGAATGGACCTTTAGCTTTGTTCGCTTCAAACACTGAAAAGGCATTAGGAACTGTTGGAACATAGATTCCTGAAAAATTTATGGAAACATAACGTTGAAATTTTTATAGACAGTAAAGGAATTGTTTTCTAATAATTGCAGGCAGTCAATTTGTTTCAGATAAGAGGCAAAAATGCTTCTTCTATAATAGGATGATAAATCCACAACCATAACCGCGAATACTTGATTAGTTTTAAAATATTGTCAGTATCTCATTATCAGGGATGCAAACATGCAAGAGTAGCAAGTGAGAACCATATGACATGGTATCATTTCGCAATGCAGGGTTTAAAATGACATAAGCATGCCTTAGTGTACACAGAAGGCACTTGAACTAAAAGCACGTCATGAATATACGTTTTAATAAAATAAATGTACTTTAACAAAAGTAATATTTGTTAATTTTTTTTAAAGAGACGTATATGATCTAAAATGTAACCCCTATATCTCCGGCTTAAGTAGAAGTACTGAATATAAGGGAAGATTCATGAAAATAACCAGGGCAGTCGTTTTGACAGAATTCCGAGCAATCAGGTGGATCTAAAATACAACCCCTATATTTCCGGCGTATGTAGAAGTAAAGAATATAAGGGTAGTTTCAAGGAAAGCATCAGGACAGCAGTTTTGACAGGATTCCGTGCTGTCAGGGTGAACCTTACCCCTCGCGCAAGTTAGCTACATCGATACTGACCAACATCTTGTACATCCGTTTATATATATTTGAAAAATTATATCATAAAATAACCGATATATTTGGGTAAATGAGGCTACTCGAAAGTTTTAGCGTAACTTTGAGGGTTACAAACAAATGGTTTGACTACCTTGAAAATGAATATGATGAAACAGCTAAAGCCATGCTCAGAAAGATGAAATGATGACGAGTTTATCTGTGCTTTCTTTTCTTCCAAAATGGTCCATGTTACCTTATTGAGTCAAAATAATTTTATGCGTATTTCTGCTGTCTTTCTATAAAGAGGTATGTCACACAAGAACAATCCAATTCTTGGGTACTAGCACAAATTTTGAAGAGCCGGTTATGTACTTAAAATCGTATCGTTTTCACTCGTGTGTGTTTATGTTATAGTTTCTTATAATGGCGGGTGAATAACAAGCAATTCGTGTTATTTTGTGGCTTCTCTAGAAAAGAGAGCATAACACAAGAATATCAACCAAAGAAATAAGCGATTTTGAGGGTTCTGGTACTATTAAAATGCGTACAGCTTAGAAATGGTTAAAAAGGAAGGTTATTTCAGTGATGCAGTCAAACCAATATCAGAGCGGTTTTTTACTGTAAATAATAAAGTTTTTCTAGATGTTATCGAACAACAGCAAAGTTCAAGAATACTTGCATTATTGAAAAAATTGTTTCTTTCGATAGCACCATCACTTAGCGACTGCGGTACGTAGCATGGCGTGTACATCTGCAATATGGTAACTCACCAGCACATGCAGCTCGATCCACTATGGTAAGCGCAAAAATCCCATAAGTGTTGCTTTCTCCTGCATACAACCCAGACCTTACACCGATGAATTACAATTACTTTAGGCCTTTTTCTTTCTGTGTATCAATGACGTGAAAGATGTCTAGAACGTGTATCATGAGCTCTTTAACTCTAAGTTGACTAAATAGTACCATTGGTAATATCAAGTTTTGACTCTGATATGGCAACATACCAGTGAATCAGAAAAAAGTTAAAAATAATCTGAAAGTTATATATTGAAATTTTGTTTTCTCGTTATACTTTTCGCTGAATATTACATTTCAAAACAAATTTTAAAAAACAATATTCAGAGAAGACAAAATATTTAGAATTGTATAGATTAAATAATCCATAAATTTGAACAGTCATTTATTAATGGTTCATGAGATGTATCGATCTGAATTTGTAATATTTCTGAAAAACACTAGTGTTCGAAAAACTCGACTTAGCAAGCGTTTCAATGCGCCACGTTCATTAGTGATGTTTTAATAACAGGGGATTTCGGAGGACTTTAGTATTTGAAGAAATAAATTAAAAGCATCATTCGATTCAAAAATATATTAACTATTTTTTAATAGTTTTCTTTTACAAACTTTCGCCAATATATATTAATATGTACTACACACGTAATAGTTTTAGTTATTCAATCAAACTAAAATATCTTAAAACAGGAAGCACAGTTCAAACCATTCCTAGCACTAAGCTAGCCTTAAAGCAAATGTCTGGCTATAATCATTCAAACCTTCTTACATACCTCTACCCTTTAAATTCCTCCCACCAGACGTTTTAACTTGAATACTTTACGCGAAGTACGCTCCATTCTTGAACCAGTATTTTATCACATGAAAGCCGAATAAAGTGACGCACTGGAGCTAAATTAGAGATAATTACAGGCGAAAGTTGTACCCATTCATTTATGTGTTTATCGATTCGCCTGTATTTTCAGGGTAATGTATATTGTGCTTTACTCAATTATTATCCTACAAGGGCTGCGCAATTTTGATGGCTTTTCGCTGTCGTCTTATTATCGATGTTTTATGTGATCTTTCTGTCACTCAGAGTTAGGATTTATGGGTTTGATGAAGAAATATGAACGTCACTTGTTGTGAAGTAACTTGATATATACTGCGAAAGTTACGCTGTTTAAGTTTGCGATTGAATTTCCCCATTGAAACTTTAGATAGTTTTTCTACGCATATGGTTTGATGCATTGTTGTCATATTTAGTGCAGTGATATAGTTTTACAATGCTAGAAGCAAATAATTACAGAAAGTTTCATTCTATAAATTTGGAAAATCAGATATAGTAAAAGCAAGAATTGAAACTGACTTTAGGAATATTTTTAAAAAATGTAGTATTACAAGAAGGAATTTGAATGTCAGAAAATAAGAAAAAGTGCAACTATAAATTTGTTGCCTTTAACTTTTAACAAAATAACATGAATTTATTTATAATGTTCATTTAAGATTTTTCTCGAAGAATATACAGAGCAGAACATTTTGTTGATTGTTATTAACAAATTTTTCAATTAGAATTCCAAACCATATTATGTATGAAATGCAAAAAGAAAAGATGTCTACTTCAATTTGTTTTGGAGAATTATTCTTGTATTGTAAAGATAATAAGAGTGGGTACTAATTATTTAAAAAAAAATTCTAACATAATTTTATATTCTTTTTGAAGCAACTTCAATTTCTGTATAAATAAAATTAATTGAGTGATGCATTCTTATTTTTTTGTTTATTTGGCAAAAACTAATAATAAATTAAAAATTAAATAAATAAAAAAAAATAAAATTCCAAAAAGTTCAAAAATATTGTTTTCAAATACAATTTCTACATTTTTAATAGGTACCTAATTAGATATTAAATAGGCAATAGATACAATTCAATTCAAAACAAATTTTGCCTGCATAATAATGGATAAACAAATAGAATACAATTACATATTTCAGTTAAAATCTCTATTATTATTATGTAGGGTTCAGCTTTAGCACATTGCTTTAATTATTATTGATACATTTTTACGATTTTCTGGAGGTCAACAACCTTCTGGAGTTGATCTGACAAATGTCAGATCTATTGAGGATAAGCAACAACAATAACAGTTTATTTTATCATTTTTATTTCATTTAAACAAAACCACACACTAAATTTTTATGTGAATTATTTCTATGTATATAATTTACAAGCATATTACCAGAAATTTACTCAAAATCAAATTATTAAATCTATAGGTAAACAAATGTTCAATCAAATACTTCTAGCATAACTGAAAAAAAAAACTTTTCACTTTATGGAAATTCTAAGTTTAACTTATAGTTACAGCTGTGATCATACGCTTGATCTTTTAGCGTACATAAAAACTGTTTTTATAATTCACTATTTTCTTGACTTCATTTTACTGTAGTTTTCTTATCGCTTTATTATTTATTCAGAACTGAAGAATACTCAAGTGTGAAATTGTGATCACATATTGTGTTTAGTTAAAATTAAAAACAAGAAAATATTACTTTGTGTAGATTATTGTTATTTATATGTTACTGTAAAAAAAACGATGTATGGCAAACGTTGACATTATCCTATGAATGTCGACATTCCCTTAGACCAGTGATTCTCAACCTTATTTTTGTCGTGGCACATTTTTAACGATTTCAAAATTTGGCGGCACTCAAAGAAAAATATAAGTTTAAAAGTTGTTTCATTGCCTACAATACACTGTGTAAAATAGTTTATGATAATAATTTGGAATGTAAAATAAAATGATATAATATGTACTACAAAAACAATAGTACGTTTATTAAGGGATTAATTACAAATGAATAATAAGAATACTTTAATGAGAAATTTTAGCTTGATGTTTTTTGATAATTTCATTTATATTTGGTCGTAAAAATGACAATGCTACTCTCTTATCGTCTTTTACATTTAACAGTCTCGATCTTTTTTTCGCTTTTATGTTGGTTACTACTGAAAATCCGAATTCACACAAATAAGATGTAGAAAATTGTAATAATATTTTTAAAGCTTTTTTGGCTATCATAGGATAATCGCATCTAATGTTAATCCAAAATGAATTAATTGATTCTTCCAAATATTTTAAAATTAAATCTCGATTATTAGAAAGCGAAATTAGTTCTTCCTCTTCATTCAAAGTTAATTCAAATGCAGAAGTATTCGTTATCACAAATGGATTACGAACCCAATAAAAAAAAATTATATCTAAATTTGGGAAATAATGAATCTCCTCTAATGTTGTCAAATGGTCGATAACAATTTTGCGTAAAAATCTAATCTGAAAGTGGTGAAGTGATCTTTGAAATCGCCCGCGGAATTCGTGGGAAACAAAGTATCAACGGATGTGCTTTCCAAACATCAGACAACAAGACGCACACTCACACACCTGCAGGGGATTGTATGTAAAAACTAGAGTAAAAAATAGGTCAAAAACGAGACGTAGAGAAATATGTAACGAAGCGGTGAAAGTGAAAAATCTTCGTTACAATATTCATATATATATAAGTACTTTTCTTTAATTTAAACTTTACTCTTAAAAAAAAGCATTATAATTTTTACCATAAAGATTTCTAAAATTTGGCGCCACACTTTAAGAATTTGGCGGCACACTAAAGTGCCGCAGTACAGTGGTTGAGAATCACTGCCTTAGACGATTGTTATACGTCCGAAATATTTGACAAATATCATTATTTCTCACACCGGCAAATGTTGGAATTCACCATGAACTGATGGTGAATGTTGAATAAAAATTATTTTTTACGTTTTTAAATCACACGTTAGCATTAAAACATATTATGATATAGGTCAAAATAGGAGAAAACTGAAGAAAAGCACATGTAAATAAACTGTTGAACTTAAAACGAACAACACATTCTATGAAATCCAATAATAAACTTACTTAATTATGTGATTGACGTTATCCAATCTTATTTATTGCAACAACTCAAACTGTCAATACCAAGTGACCTCCGTTGTGGCCGTTCAAAAGATTCAGTGTTTTTGCCGCTTCTCTGTGGGTTTTGTTCGTTTCGTCCTCCATCATAGTATATATGTGCTAGTCGGCATGCATTCAGGGATGTAGTGGAGCGGGAATGGGTGGGAACGACGATCCTTTTCCTTTTTAGAAGGAGGAACGGAGTTCCTTTATCTAAATTTTTATTATTATTATTATTATTATTTGCATTTTTTTCTTTACGTGACAAGTACCAGAAATTCAAGTAAGAAAACAATAAAGGTTCTTTCGTGAGAACTATGCTTTCGTTTTCGATCCACAACTTCAGAGCTAAGCAGACAATCTGGGTTGAATGGTTCTTCATGAATACGAACTAGAACTTCCATACACAGATTCACGCCAACTCAATTTTTACAGAACAAAACTGTGGTCTGGCACATACAGTTCTTTGCGTCCTTTCCTTGAAGGATGTTTCTTTTCCTCTCATTTTAACGGGAAAACTAACTGATTTATCAACAAAAGTGATGTAACTTTTTTGTTTAAATTTTTATATCACCCACTTAATTATTTAGTTGTAAACCTATCCCCATATCTAAGAAAGGAATTCGTTCAAGAGGAAATAACAAATGACAGTAAAATATCCGTTTTTTTGGATAATCAAAAAAAAACAAAAAAAAAAAGAAAAAAAAAAAAAAAAAAAACCCCAAACCTGCGATTCTGACGGAATAAACTGGTTGGACGCTAAGAATCCAGATAGGTAAGTGTAGAGTGTTGATCTTTTGTATGAGCTTTTAGGGTGTTTTGAGATCACGAATTATGCATTTTTATTGACTTGCCAGATATTAGGAAAATCAAACTGATACGTTGTTTGAACATGACAAAATATATTCAAAACAGTATTGATTTTTTACTTTAACACAATACGCAAAAATAATGGAATTGGGTGGTGCCAGAAAGGTGCATGGAAGGATGCTTGCATTCCCCTAGTTGCTTAAATTTTTATAAAAGTGGAGAAAAAGACAAAATTAAGCGGAAAAAAATAAACTGTGTGCCTTTTAATAACAGATTTTATATTTGTCATTCTGAGAAGAAAAATAGTTTGGAAAAATCAACGTTTGAACAAACAAATGTTTTTTTTCCTTGCAACACAAATTAAGTTGCCTGTACCCATGGTAATGAGTCTATCCTTTTCCAAAAAGTGAAGATATTCACATTTGTTGATGTTATATATTTATTTTCCTTTGCATAAAATTGCTAAGGGTTTCGTAAATGGGCAAAATATATCTAAGTTGGGCTGTGAAAAAGTAGTATTTTTAAACGTAGAAGTAAATTATTTTACAATTTGGAAATGGGAAATCTTATATTTACAATTATTTGGGAGATAATTTCAAATATTTAGCAGCAATTGTTTAAGAAAAATCTGTTTTCTCAAGTTTCAAAAAATCAACACAAAATGCAGTGGCGACAATTAGGAGAGAAATTAGCCCTCGATATCATATAAATTTTGCAGTTGGCTTTCTCCTAAGATTCATACATACTTTCGACGATCATTGTCAACTAATCGTCACCACTGTCGAAATGAAAAGCTGAACTGGATAAGATTAAGAAACCAGGAATGTCTCAAGTCAATCTATACGTCTGGCAAGTAATGGTTTTACATTTGGATATCCCTATTGAAATTAGAGATGATTGGGATGGTACATAAATTAATATTTTATCAAGAGATTTTAAATCAATTGATGGATTTTTACTTTCCAATTGATATTCTTCTAGTAGTTTAATTGCATTTCAATTAATGGAGCAAATTTTGAAAAGGTAGGAAAGGGTCTATCAAGCAGGCGCGCAACCAGGGAGAGATCTTTTAGAGTCAAATCCTCCCCCTCTCTCCCTAGGCCTTAACAACCAGGTGTTTTGTAATGATTAAATAAGAAACTCTTAGCAATCGTAAATAATTTCAAAATAATGCTTTTTAATCTAACAATATTCAGGCAGAGTTTGCCTACCGTATAATACTAAAGTAGCTATAACGTCCAAGAACTTGGAAATATATAATTGATTTGTAAATCTAAAATTATTGAAAAATAACTAAGCATTATTTTTTGTCGACTTAACTTCAATATAAAGTGTCGTTTATTAGAAATGTAAAAGTATGGACGTTTCAAAAGTTGTTATAATTGATTTAAGATGCCTTTTGTACATGCCTTTGTATTTCAAGCGCCATAAATATATAATAAAATCAGTCTGATATTGGTGTTTTCCCGTTAACCTAAAATATTACTCCTTCTGTAATTGAATTTAAATGATCGAAAATATTTCATATGGATTTATTATCTAGAAAATATGGATAATATGGAATCTATATAAATGTTGTTCCATGTTAGATTGTTTTGTATAACTCGAAAGCTGCACGAAAACCATTTTAATATTTTATCATAATGCAAGTGACATATTAAGAAACTGAAAAAATATTGATGACGTGACAAATATGGGATGAGAAAGTTTTGCATTGAAATTGTTTTTTATACAGAGAAATACTGGAACAAACTAAGGCAAAACCCTTCCCACTTTATCACATAACACACTCGATTACAGTTGAAGTGGATGGAACCATTATTTCAAATATATATATGCACAGGAAAGGCATTGTGTAGGCATGCACCTGCGCCATCTGCTTGTATAAAAAAAGGTGTTTGCTGATGTTGTTCAGTTGTATTGGTGTATTGATGTTTGATAGAAGTCACATAAATAAAAAAACAACTTTGTAATGGGCTTTGATTTAATGCCCAGGGTAAACTATAAATCGGCCCTAAACCAGTTATTTTTTATTATATTGGAAAATAAACTGGGCAAATTTTACAGTTGTGTGGACTTACTATATTTTGTCATATTTTTTTTTTTAGTTTATTGATAAGCCACTTGGGTGAGTATCCTGTTGTGAACTCAATCTTTTTGACGAAAAACGGAAGAATAACGGGTAGAAATTCACTGAATATAAATCAAAATATTTTTTTTTTCATATTAAATAACAACCTAGAAGCATTAAGATTTGAATAATTGAAATAAGTGCAGCGAAGTGATGTAGAACATTTTCAATGGAATTTCCAAATAAAATATTATTTAATTGTACATTTGTCGTGTACAATTGTCGTGTTTAACAGCCATTTGTCATATTTAATGTACATTTGAAATTTTTAATCTGTATGTTCCATTTTACACATTTTTTCAAAATAAGGCATAGCTATAAGTTATCTTCTTGATAAGAGTAAAAATATTAAATATCAAATAGATTCCGAAGCTACAGAGCAGTTCTACTTCATTTCAGAACATAATACTGGAAAAGTAATCAATATCTTCCAGAGAGAATTCTAGCGGACTCAAATAACCAGCAAACGGACTCGAAGCATCGCGTTTAAAGAATTCCGAGATGACAACCCAGAGCGGCCCTCTACTTCTGATAGATGGTGATGGATCCCTGCTTATCACACCCCAAGTTCCAGATGAAGCATGAATATCTGCGGCAGAAACGCGGGAAGACGTGTGCTATAGAAATAAAAATGAAGGTGGTATTCCCCCAGGGGATTGTGGGATATCACTCATCTTCTCGTTTGACGGAAGGCCCCGTTTCGTTAAATGTGTTGTGACGAATGAAATTATCATCTTGTTGCTTCGAATGAAGATGTGCTTGGATTAAATTTAATTTTAATACATTTTTTAGGCAACTCTTTAAGTAAAGATACTGACACTCGTGACTAGCAAAGCGATAAACTGTAAATTTCACAAATGTATATATTAAATTTTAATAAGCAATTAGAAAAAACCACCATAGTATAACTAATTGCTCTGAATCAGAAAATGTTCCAATAAAAACAAAATTATGTTTCGTTTAACTTTTTCTTGGAAAGAGTTATGAAATATATGTAAAAGTGTTTAAAAATTATAAAAACACTTTATGTCAGTTATTAAAGAAAATCTTTAAAATATTTCATAAATAATATGTACTTGCTTTAGAGAAGTGGGATGACATTAATTCTAAACTATGAACAATAAAAACTTTTGGGAAATATTTTTCAAACAATTAATAAAATTCAGAAGACACAGCTACAACGTTTCTTACAATTCAATAAAATCAAAAGTCCTCAAATTTATCATCTACCAATTAGATATTTTACAAGAAGCCAGTTTCTTACTTAATAAGTACATTTTTAGGATCAAAAGATGATTTTTTATAGCATGTTGCAATTTTTTAAGGCTTATAGTGTTAAAAAGTGTCGTAAAAATGATTAATGCAAGTAAAAATTCATAACCATCTTAACAGATATTTAATGCACACATAACATTTGTCCAGATTTGTTAACTGTAATACTGATGGTTTTTGTTCTTTGTTTTGTACATTTTCTTAAAAAAATTATTTATATTTTAATCCAAACAAAAACACATATTTTTTTCTATAGGCATTTACTTCATATTCGAACTCATAAATTGTTTCATTTCAATTTAGGTTTGAAATCAATAAATTAATATGAAACATACCTGATATAAAATTTTCTATGCAAGTTTAAAACATCTGGCCCACCCCCATAGGCAATAAGAAAGCAGTGCCACTTTTATATCGTTATCCTATTTGGCAAACATGGCTCAGTGAAACCTTAGCCTCAATTTTGTAACACATAATTTTAAATTATGCTTATCATCAAAAAGTCATTGATTATGGCAATTTTTATTTTTTTCTTTAACGAACGCAATATGGAAGGGCTGTTTTATTGGAAAATTTTCACTCATAATGCTTTGCATACTAATTGCAACTCGAACTTCAATATGAGACGAAACACGAGTAAGGACCTTAATATGGAACGAATCCAAAATGAAATTTGAACATCTGGAATAATTTTTCAACTTAGAGCTATTACAGGAAAGATAATTCTAGGTGTCAAATACTTTAAGCAAATTATATGCCATATATTAAAGTGCATATAAAAAGCTTTTTTTTTTTTAAATTTTCAGACCATACTTAGCAACCTTTTGATAACTGCAGAAGGTTAATATATTTTTGACACAGTATATATATAAAAAAAAAAGTATAAGCAAACATGAAATTTTTTTAAACAATACATGATTTCATGAAGTAAAACAAAATGAGAAAGAAAACTGTACTCAAGTCCAACAATAAATTGTTTACTTAATTAAATTATTCAACTTCAAAATTATAAATTTTTTATAGTTCTTCAGTACCACAAATCCACTGGTCAATATCGGCTCGACACTGACCAATCCCGATGTTGACCTTTGTAGATTAGCCGTTGCTACGGATCTTGGCGAATCTCGCAAAGTGCAGGGTAAAATATATTGCAAGTTTTGAAACGTAGATGCAGAGTTTTAAAAATAAAATATTGTGTAATAAGAAAGGACGGATGGGGTAAGAAATACGCTTTGTGATGATTTTGACATGTTTATTTTTTATTTTTTATTAATTGATTTATTAATCTAAATCATGTATTTTAGAACTATGCTCGAGTGGCCAATCTTCCCAGAGCCCATGTTTCCAATATTGACCAGTACCACTATGCTATCTAGGTTCATATCAAATTGATGTAAGAAATCACATAAATTCCCTTTTATATAAGTTACAAAAAAAAATCTTTTTAAAAAAAAAAAAATAAAACACTACAAGTTTAATATTTATTACTGTATTCACATCAACCAACAAAAATAAGATATAGTAGTAGAAGAAAGAGAACAAGAAAGAGTAGAAAATATAGCAGGAATATAGTTATGACTGTTTCTGGAATATTTATATTCCAAGTTTCAGAAAATCCTAACTACGCTTCCAATGGGCCATTCACCTTCATTATCATTTGTTACATCTGCTCCCTTAGATATTCTTAAGTAGACGATTACTGATAGCTGGGATCTAATCTGCTTTATAGCACGTTTGTCAACAAGTAGTAAAAAATCTCGGAAGTTATTTCGTCCTCACGCTTACGAATTGTTACGCGTGAATTGATTGACCTACAGAGGTTAAACAAAACTTTTATTGTTTCTACAAATTATTACTTTGGATTTGATATTTAAAAAACCCTCAAGTGCTTATTAAAGTATGTTCGTTATTTTATTCGCTTAATTTATGAAATACAGAAGCTTTGTAATTATCTACATGTAAGTGTTTCATTTTTAGAATGTAAAGGTGTATTAAGATGTTAGTGTTTATTGTCCAGCCAAGAATAATGGATGTTATAAAAATGATACAATCCTATTGATATTTATAATGGACATTATACGTAGAAATGTGTTGGTCTCTTGCATTTGGGAATAGGAGATTACTAAACAAAGGTGTTAAGGTATGGTAATTAAAAAAATTCTCATTATTATATAGTTATTGATTTTATTTCCATATATACCATTACATTGATAGTTTTACAATGGACTTTATCTCACTTTAAGTACTTCATTACAAGTTTCAATAATGTTTAAACAAATATTTGGCATTTGTATACATTGTAAAGAAGTTAATGTCAAATCATACAAAGGTTTATATTAAAGTTATACTTAAAATGGTATTACAGGGGCTGACTTAAGTGTTATTAGCTGATAAATAAAACTTTAAGTCAAAAATAAAATCACATTAAATTAGCGATTTTTTTTTACTGGGCATACTGTTTCATATACTTTGTAGGCTTTATAGGAATAATAATTTGAAGTGCTTCTGTTAGACATTTTGAAAATATATTTAATAACACGTTCTAAATTACACGAAATTGGATGGAATGAAAAAAATAAAATGGCATTGTTATTTATAACACTTCAAGATATATATCTCGAACATATTAAGTTATTAGGAAAAAGGAAATATTTCATTAAAAACATTCAAGTGATTGATTATTCACTAGGTGAATAAATCAAATATAAAAATGTGTGAGAATATGAATTACTTTATTAGCATATTTAATCCAACGAATGGGATAGTTTTTATAAATCTCTAGATGCAATTAAGAAACCATTGACAAGCAATAAAATCATACATATTTCATTTCCACTTTACTTTTAACACACAAAGAAAAGATTTAGCTGGAAATCTAGATTCTCATTGTTACACCACCTTTTTTGTATTATGAAAAGAAAACCGAAATCAAATTTTTATGGAAATTTCATAACATTTTTTAAGAAAGCGAATCATATCTCGAGGTGAAAAAAATCCCAAGGTTATTGCTATTGATACTTACAGAAGGAAAAACCCACCCTAATTAGGTCTTCTTTGGAGACCCAACACATGTAGTAATAAATCTTATGAAAGAGAAATCTGGATAAAGAAATGCTTTATTTAAATATTTGTTATGACGTTCAAAAAGTATGTCGATATTAAAAATTGTGAAATATGTATTGTACTTCATTTCACTATAATTCTTTCGTTACATATTTTTCAAGGCATTTTATTATTGCTAAATGTATTATTAAATGCAGCTGGTTCTGTTACATAATGCTATTAATTCTACCCAAACGCAAGATAATTGCATAAGGAATTTTATTGAGATTTAATTAAAATACACAAAATATGCAAGAATACCACAAAATTAAACCTTATTATTCTTTGTTTGCTTGCAGTTATGCTATAATCATATGTATTGTATTCAATTTCTTTCACTAATATAATTTGCGAAAGCATATGTTTTATTATTATAAAGGTTTAATAACCATCATTCTTTGGATCTTTTTATACAGTCATCGAGTTACTGCAGACCATTGAAGAATAGTGGCAAAATCCATCATCCGACAACAAAGACATTTAAAAGGGGACATAATTTGAAAATCTGTGAAATGTTCAGAATTTTGCTAATTCATTTCTTTTCTTTTCTAGTTTTATTCAAAACATTATTAAAAACTTCCACTGAAACTTTTGTCACATCTTTGTTTATTATTTCTACTGTCTTTATCTCATTAATTGTGAGTGTGTTTTTGTAATTTTAATAAATTTGAGAGTTCTAATCAAGAAGAAATGATCCTGAAAGTTGAAAGCTGTATCAGCTTTATTACATTAGCGTGTAGATGGATTACAACTGCTTCATTGTTTAACTTGAGAAAGATTGATATGGCGTAACCCCGTTTCTAGTAAGAAATTGTATTTAGGATTGCAAAATTTTAATTATAGTCATATTTGGAAATGCAATATAATGAGAATTTTAGCGTAATACCAAAGTGACATCAGAGATGATAACAATTGATTACCAAGGGATTAGTATAGTTGAAATCGAGTGGAAGAGATTTTGAGAGAACTCTAAAGATTTAAAGGCAGAATTACGTAGAAAATTAACCTGGAATAATTTTTTCTGTGAATTATCTCTATGTACTTGTATCGTTCTACCCTCCTTACTCTCCCCTGATAACCTGGATAGTACCTCTAAAGTGAAAAATTTGCTCTATTTTCTCAAAAAGTGGTATCAAACTGTTCTTATTCCTTAGTCTTGAGTTCAGCTAAATGTTATAAGTAGTTCAAAATCATAATTAGACCACACTGTATTTATCTATTATAGGTATCCCTTTACACAATATATTACTAATTGTTCTAAGAGACGATAAAATATATTTCAAATCGAAAACAAGTAGAAAAGGTTTTTTAGAATGAAAACTATTGAGAACTGTTGCTAAAGGCACATTATATATATATAAAAAATCAATTTACTTGCTCTGTTACAGAAATAAGGTGCAGTTTGTCTGAATTTGTTGATTCCAGATAAATTTTGAGAACTCCAGAAATTGTGTGCTTTTTATGTCATGCATTTTTAAATATATTAATAAACCTTTTGGACTTTCCGATACAGATGTAGACTTGTGTTTAATGTATTTAAGCGTGTGTTTAATGTATTTTATCATTGCGTAATTAAGGTATCAAAGAAAAGTATTTCGAAAGCAAACTGATGTTTAATTTTGTTGAGTGTTAGTGTCCCAGTCTGCTATAAGAGCTTGAGTAATGTTAGTGAAGATGGTACATTGATACCAAAAGTCACTTGTCGGTGTTTGTAGTTTGATTGACTGTGAATCGCAAAAGAGCTTGATGTCGAAATCATACCATATGTTTGCAAAAGATGTCAGTTGTGCAAATGTTTTAAATTGAGATTAAGATATCAATCTTTGATTCCAAAGCACAAGGCAGTTTCCGAAAAGAATTATGTTGGATCTGCAGGAAAAATGAGATTGGATAAAATTTTGTAATTTTCTTTAACTCTGAAACTCAACGTAGGATAAAGTACTGAGAGTATCTTGATAATGGTTACTAGCAGACATTTGCGATTGTATCAGAAAGTGAACTAATGAGGAAATATTTCAAAATTGGAACAATACATTTTGGAGACTGTGTTTCGGAGAGAATAAGCAATCGTTTACGAAACACTTGAAAACAGTTCTTGATAAAAAGAAACTACTCAATTACACACACAAACACACACACAAAAAAGAGATGAATGACAAAAACCGTTTTCAAGCCACTACATTATGCAAATATTATGTGTAGTAAATTTTCATGTTAATGACTTTCAAAAGGTTTATAAGGGTAGCATGGAATCACACCAGCACATCTGACTAAGAGCAGATCAATTGTTTTACTAAAAAGTTTAAAATAGCTGATTCAAATGCCCAGTGCATAAGTTTCGAAAAACTGACAGAGTTTAAGCATATTTTCTCCAAACTGTTGTATTAACTATAAATGCAATACTCAAAAATTGGTCGCATGTGACTCAGTTGAAAAAATGATTAGGTAGTCGACACAAAATGAATCACTGAATTCTTTCCTATAGCAATACTGTCAGAAGGTGATTAGTTTAGACATGCTGCTATAATTATAGAACAAGGTTAAAATTACCGCTATTGAATGTTTGAGAAATAAAAGAATTACAAAGAGTTGTGTATCAAGCAGTAAAGTGCGTGTCTTCGTAGGTGACAGAAGAGTTAACAGTGCATAGTTAAGTACTCAGACAACCTAAAGACTAAATATGTTTATGCTGCTATTGTATACTTCCATCCGACATGCATTTATAATTACATTAGATAATAAAACCCTGTTTTTACTTTAAAAATTTAATTGAAACATGATTTTTGTTAAAATGTAAGTTTTGAGATTGTATTTAATTAAAAAAAAAAATCTATCTTATGAACAAGGTCACTGTGGCTAACTCTATGACTTAACTCCAATTTTAGGATAAGTTTTTATTTTTAAAATCTTTCCGAAAAAATGTATTAATATATTAAAAAAATATTAACAATTTATAAAACATATTGAAAATTACTACAATTTCTAGGTAGTTAAATAAATAGAAATATTTTGAAAGCCATTTAAAGTATATGAAGTCATAATTTATGTCATAATAATAC
The DNA here is from genome assembly GCA_963978545.1 of Linyphia triangularis. Taxonomy (NCBI): domain Eukaryota; kingdom Metazoa; phylum Arthropoda; class Arachnida; order Araneae; family Linyphiidae; genus Linyphia; species Linyphia triangularis. The sequence goes on from OZ021725.1 coordinate 22,329,926, forward strand.
TGAACGCAGCAAAGTGCATATTTTTGTGATTGTAAGACAAGGCAAGTATGAAATTTACTTGTCCAGTGTTACGTACCCGGTCGGTTGGAAATGCGTTGAAGCATGAACCCATATTGAATATATATATATAATATAAACCATCGTATGCTATCAGTCATTTTTTGCGAGCTTTTCTCTTTGATTAGTTTTCCAATATTTGTCGAATAAGTTCACCATTGAGTACGTCTACGCATACAAAACTGAGTTCTGTGACGACAAAACACACATCGCATATTGATTTTGTACTATATCTTTTATTGTGTTTGTTGTATTGCCAATGAATTTTATTGCGTATTCTCTGCAATACCATCTCTGCTTTGCGTCTTGAATGTAAAGCACCCAAATAAACATATGTCTTCTGTGAGCGATTATTTTATTATGACTGATAAATCAAATGACAATTCATATGTCTAATTTATTACTTACTAAAGAAGGACATCCCTTGCATTTTTTACAAGCCTATAGAGCATTGAGATTTCCCGAGAAATTTATTTCTGGTAAACAGCGCGTATTTATAAAGAATATCCAACCAACAAAAACTAGTTGGAAAACTACATAGAATGAATTTTTAGAATAGTCTGGGATTACTTATTTTTATACCATTTAAATTGAATTCTACTATGATACCGTTGAAAACGAAATAGAATTTACTTGTTTTTTAACGTATGCTTGGAATATAAAAGATAGACAAATAGGAAACATGATTTTTTTGTTATTGATATTTTTGCATTCCAGCAAACTTTAAAAAAAAATGCTATTTGTAGATTATTTTTGCTATGTATTATCTGAAATCTATTGATGAATGAGTTCCAAAAATTAAAGTGAATAAATTAAATTTAATAATTATTTTTTTATTCAATTTAATTTTTTTATTCAAATTTTTTTTTTTTTTTTTTTTTTAACAAAATATTTAAATATTTATTTGAAAACGACCTGTGCCCTTCTTAATTTCAGAAACACCAATAATGTAAAAATGAATAGATTAACATTAAGGCAAGTTTTCTGTTTATCAAATTATCACTGGTCGAAGAAGTTAATTTATTCCTCATTAATATTCGACCCTTATCAAATAAAAATATATGGCGTTAAATTTTCTAAAAATAAGCTGCTACTTACTTCTGGTCTAATTATCTCGAATTCTACGTGACACGAAAATAACTTATATTCAAGTATAGAAGATTGTATGAGCATTTGAATAAAGATATAATCTAACCATAAGATGAACATGTATTATTGAAATAACAGAGCCAAGTTTACTTTGAAAACAATTTAAGTAATAATTTATTAAATGTTAAAATCTCTAATTAAATCTCTAAATCTCTAAATATTGAAAATAACTGGCATAAAACATTTTTTGATGATATGAATATGTTACAATAAAGTTATTGAAATGCGTTAAAAGGGAATTGTAATGATTAAAAACTTTTATGCTTATTCATACGTTGTTTTTCAGAAATGGTTAGTACAATGCAGTTTGTAACTTTTTTGTGAACATTAATTATCGTAGTCAAATTCTGTGTGGTGAACTCAGTAAGGGGAGTGAATATGGCTAGAAGTAGACAAAGTAGGTATAAGAAGGCAAACATGAAATATAGAAAGGTATAAGTTTTAAAAAGGTTTAAATAAAGTATTGGCACTTAATAATTTTCTTCAAAATTTCAATATTTCGTTCTTCAATTTGATGTCAATTGATTAATTTTAATTATGTATGATTTGATAAAACATTAAAGATGAGCTGTAGTCTTTTCAGTCACATAACCTATAGCAAACGAACCTAACCTTACTTATAATTGTTAACTGTTTTTTCATTTAAATAATTTTTGGATTAATTTAAAATACTTTTTTTTAATGAATACATACTGCTTTTTCACAATTTTTGACGGTCAAATGAGTAAATTTCATTTCACACCTTCAAGAATGGACCAAAATAAGAGTTCAAAATAGTCAATGCAAGGAAAAATAGCCCAGAATGGGGACGGCTATATTTTTACACTAAAACAATTTTAACTTAGTTATTTGACAATTCATAAAACAATTTTAATTTAGTAACTGCACAATTTATAAGAGGACTTTTTTTTTCACTTCTAAAAATGATCTTCACTCTATTACTTTATGGTAGTCAATTAATGTTCATTAATATATGTTAAATTATTAATTATTCGATTGTTTTATAATCAATTACAAAGCAATCGTACAACACTAATTGAATGTTTCTAAATAATTTATGGAAAAATACTTTCTTTCAGCTTATCCATTGTTTTAATCAAATTAATAGTTAAGAAAATGTTACAGAAACATATTATTATGTTTCTATAAAATATTAAATTACATATTTAGATTTATTTATCTGATTTCTTTGCAAAAGAAGAGGATATGAAAATATCTTAAGGATTTTACCTACAACGTCAATTTATATAGGATACCATTAAAAATTATAAACTAACATATTGCAACAATTGAAACAATTTTTCTTAAACTTTTTAAGTATTTTGTATGCTTATATTTAATTGTATTACATTTAATTGTATCGTAGATCATTTTAGTCTTATTTAGATAATAATTTTAGTATTAAATTTAGCCTTTTTAAACTGATGTTAGAAAAGCATAATTTATTAACATACATTAAATCATTGTTATTATTAGTCTAAGATGAGTTGTGAAGTAAATTAAACATACAATAAAATCAATTTGTCACTTTGTAATGACGTGCCCTTTAATAGTTTACTTTTCCGTCTAAATTAGAGTCCGAACACAGAGAGAGCAGATTTGATTCACAAGATAATCTCCTTAAACGCTTTCTCTAAAATGCAATGCTAAACAATCATTTAAATCAAGTGAATCAATCAATTTAGCCTTAAATTCTATTCCTTAAGATAATGGTTTAGTCGTTAAAGCCTTATCTTAGTGCTTTAAGTAGTTTTTCTGAAAGTCTAATGACTTATAAACTACCATAGATGGGGAGAATTTTTTTGTAATATGTATATATTTACTTAGAGATAAAAGTGGAGAAAGAGCTGTTCAATAATTTTGAAATGTAAATGTATTTTTTTTACTAATGAGACTGAGATTTTTTTACTAATTTTTTTTCGTAAATGAGAAGTATATCTGTTGACGAAAACGTAGTATTAGTTTGTTAAAAAATAAGAGGCGAGATAGATTATCATTGAAAACTATTTTGATTCTTGCATTTCATTTGATTGACTACAACTTTACTTTTAATTACCCATACGTGTTTACATAGGGTAATGAAAGTATTACTTTTTTTTTTGTATTTCTTCACGATTTGGAACGTCATGACTGCAAAAAAGTGGTATAGCAAAAATTTCTGTTTATGTGTACGTGGTCAGCATAATTCTCGAAAAAACTGACGTACACTGTCAAATTTGGTATACTGGCTTGTGTTGGCCATAGAACCTACCATTAAGGTTTTCTTCCAAATTATGCATGCGCATAAGATAGCTACCATTGAAAAAGTCATGCTTTTCAGTAAGTTCTAACAAACGGCTCGAGTGATTTTAATCGAAGTCGCTGTGTTAATGCCTTTTAGGGTGTTCTAAACATCTATTTCAAAAATACTGTGTTAAAAATGCTATAAATGCGTAAAAAGTTGAAAAACGAATGTCTTTAACACAGAGTTCTCTTCCTTTGAGCATCGCTCATCAGTGACCGTTTTTCTCCAATCCCCTGTTTCACTTACAAGAAAGGATAATGGAAGTATTATTGAAAAATGGTTTATGTTTGCCATTTTTGTTTAAATTTTTTTACCAAATTTGCCATTATGTTTTTTTTTATTTTTTTTTATGTATCCATACTAGAATTATCGTCAAAAAATATCGTCAATCTGACCATTTTTCTAAATGAACGATGAAAATATAAAAACGATAAATAACACAAATTACACCAGTATAATAGTGTAATTGAAAATCGTGCGATGTTCCACATTCCTTGTTTTTCAAAGTTTCATGTGTTAAATTTGTTGTTTGAATTTCTTATGGTTTAATTAATTGCAAAATTTACAAGTTAATAACGAATTGGATTTTCTTTCATTTGTTTGTATTTTTTAATTATTATTTGGTTTGAGTTTTATTTGTAGTTGGTTTAAGGGGAATCGGATCTGCCTATTTTCCATGTTAAAAACATCAACATTTTATTTTAAAAACTTTTCCTCAGCTACTTGCATACTTACTACCTTTAAAAAAAGGCTCACATGCTTATTGGACATTTCGAAATATTGGAGGGTAGTAACTTTAAATATCTTTTTAAGTTCCTTGAAAAAAAAAAAAAAAATGTAAAAATGTCTGATAATATTATATAGAATTTTCAAACACTGTAATTCTTTGGTGGCAATACAACTGAAAATATTTAATTAAAAAAATATTTAAAACATTACATTTTTTAAAGATAATAGTAAGATCATATGTTAAAGATTTAAAGCATATATCTTTGGCACATTTGGAATATATGTTCCTTAAGTATACATAATTGATGTTTTAAGATAAGGGGCGTTAAAGTTGAAAATTAAACTATGAATTAATGTACAAAACTTTTTTAAAAAAATATATAAAAAATATTTACAGGTTAGCAGGATTGCTAACCTGTAGTAACCTTGCTGTTAGCTGTTTGTACTGTTGGACTCAGAATTGTTGGAAGTTTATTTTTAAAATATTAACCTAAACTTTTTGGCGTTCTTAAACTGAAACTTTCATTAATTGTTCTGTTTAACTTGTTTATTTAATTTCTTGAATTTTTATTTTGAATGTTTACTTTCTTCCTAAATAAAAGAAGTGATTAATTACAACTTTAATAATATCACAAGAAAATGTTGTGCTTAGTGGGATAATACGGAGTTATTAAGAGCTTTGAAAATTCATTAGAGTATAGAAACTTACCAATAATTATACAGGATTTATTTGATATTTTGGTTTAAGAATACTAAAGACAGTGTCATTGTAATTGAATTAAAAAGAAATTACATCTTTAAACTTTCAAACTTTTTTCATGAAAGATAATTAAACATAAATATGTTGTAAACGTCAATAATGGTATATTTTGGTGACACTACTTGCGTAAGAACTGTAATTTACTTTTCAGGAGATGTATATTGTTTAAAGTGTGGGCACCCAGATGTTTAAAATATTATTTATGGAAGCTCTAAATGAACATTAAAAGCACAAAATTGAGTGGAAATCAAATATATATGTTAGCATTTTTCATAGTGATGTGATTTAGAGGTTCTACATTTTTAAACAATTTATAATAATTACAAATAAGGTACAGTTGTTGCTTAGTTTTCCAATTGAAACTCTTTTAGATTTAAAAAAAAAAAAAAAAAAAAAAAAAAAAAAAAAAACTTTTTCTAACAATTAATTACAATTTTATCTGCTATATATTTACAAAAATCATTAACTCAAACTTCAAACTATATTACCAATCGATTACAGCTTGAAAAATTAAATTTATTTTAAACATTAGAATAATAAGAATTGCCTTGTCGGGCCATATTTTACTGCTCGAAATCGTATCATAATAAGCATAACTATGTATTTAACCTTGCGTATTGTACAAAAGCTCTCAAATTAAATATTTTCCATTAAAAAAACTCTTGAATTACTATTATTTATATCGTGTGGATTTAAAAAAAAAAAAAAAAAAAGAGGAAAACAATACAATTTTAGGACAATTAAATATTAATAATAATAACAAAACAATATAATTTTTTTTAAAACTTTGCAATATCTATTAAGTTGCGATTAAATGGACAACCCAAGTTATATTTACTAGTGATACATTCCCAATATCACAGCATGCTTTTCAAATGACTCTTAAAGCAGGTGTCAACCGGTGTCCCCCCCCCCCCACCTTCTCCTTAATACCAAGCAGTGAACTTCAGTGTTTGGAAACGGTTTCAGTAAAGTGCCATCACTTGCAATGTAAAAAATATGGTAAAACTACAACACGTTATTAATTCAAAAATATAAATATCGAAACTATTGCTTCAAATCTATGTGAACTCTTAAAAGTATTCTTAATGACTTACAGAAACTAGGAAGACCTTAAAAAAACTTTTTTCTCTATAACCGTTACCTAAAATAAATAAAAACTCTAAACCCGTTTGGAATACCATTGCACACGAATAAGAGCAAAGCTGTTACAAGTTTTTTAAAATGAGTTTATCATTTTGTTGACCCACAATATATTGTTTAAGAACACTTGAATATATGTTTGTTTTACCTTTAATTTTGTTATGAGATTTGATTATATATATTATGAGATTCCTGTTATTTTATTATGAGATTCGCAATTACAGTCAGGGCATAAGACATTAAATGTTCATTTTAAGATTTAAACAATTGTTCGCATTTCCTTTGCAGAAGTATCTGTCCCTTTGAATATAATTTCATCTCACATACAGTTAAAAAAATAGAGTTTTGGTTATTTGTTATAACATACGTTTAAATTTTATATAGTTTTTTCTTAAAGATACTAGTTTATTCAGGGATTGTGACAGGGCACATGTAAATAGTAAAATTGTAATGTTATTTGAACGATTTAATTATACAAATATTTGTCAATTTTTGTTTTTAAATTAAAACATAATATATGAGTTATGATTTTTCAAAATTTTAAAAGCAAATTAACTCCAAATACTTCACGATTTGAATTGCACTTTTAAATATAAATCAATTTTATTAAACGCAATAAAAATATTCGGCATTAAAATTAACTAACCTCTTAATAAGTGACTTTAAGGCGAGACGAGGAGATGCCTTTTCGACCAGCGAATTAAAAAAAAAGATGCAATTCAGGGCAGGCAGCACGCACGTCCTCGAAACTAGCAAACCGTAAATGCGAGATGGTAATTTCCGACTTCGAGTGGCGAAAGTGAAATGCAACACCAGGTGGCGCTCTGTGATGACGCGTGGCTTATCTGGATTATGAGAATTTCAAGGGGAACAAAGTGTTGTTCGGAGAGAATTTTTTTTTGACAGAGTACTCTTAATATTTGTTTTAATATTTTTCCATCTACCGGGGTGTTTAAATTTTTTATAAACCAGTGATAAATCTCTCGAAGTTTTTTAATATTATGTCCTCTACGAAAATTAAAAAGATGTTTTATTTTCTTTATTTTATATTTAAGAAAAAATACTTAGAATTTTTTGTAGATCTTCTGAGGGATTTTGTTCTCGTTTTAAAAGTTACTCTAAGACAAGATTATGGTTTCAACATCTAATATAGAGCGTAGTTTTCATTGGTTATGTATATAATAATAGAGATTATGTATTATCTTGCATATTTGGATGCATAAAAGAAAATTATTATAATTGTTCTTGTTTCAAAGTAGGTTAATCAAAAGAAAGTCCCTTTTTAACTTTCTAATGCAATATCAGATACTAGGGAGATTAATTTTAATCTAAACTTTATTCGAAATAATAACAACAACAAAAATATTTTAAAGCATAGTAGAGAATATTTTATTAATTCAACTATTCTTCAATCTCTGGATTCAGCTTGAATTTTCTCAAAAGGAGATTTTAATTACGAATGTATGGATTTTCTTTACTAATATTGGTTGTAACGATAAAAGGAAGTGCAATTATGCATTGATTTAATATATAAATCATAAGTGGTTGGATGTCAAAAATTACCTGCAAATTTAATCTCAATTAGTGTATAAATAAAAAACAGTTGTCTATTAGCTATTTATTTATATAGGATGTAGGATATTTTGGTCATTATTATAATTAGTCTTTCAATAAATTCTACATTTTTTCAATATTTTCAAATACATATTGGAACTTTTGTCTATTTTGAAATTTATGTTTCACTTTACCTCAAAATTCATATCAGGTCTTATATTTGTATCATAAAATTAATTATTATTTAAAAGTTGAGCAAATATTTAAAATGTCTAAAGTCTTTTCTGGTAAAAGTTGGTTGCGAAACTAACAAGTTTCATGTTCAATACGCAAATATAAACATTGGGACATATTTCAAAATAATTTTAAATGTGTCATACTTAAAAAATGCATGAACATACACTTTACCGTTACTTTTCTTCATGCAAATTTGATATTTTTCTCACATCATTTAGACAATACCTTTACCATTTTGCATATAATAAGCTTTAGTTATGAATTTTTAATTCGATTTGTTGTAATGAAATTGTGAAGAGACTTGCAGAAAACAAGGACGCGTAAATAATTGGAAAATTCATTTAATGCCAGAAAATTTCATTAATCTAATTTTAAGTTTTTTTGCAGTAGTATTTACGATATTATATTTACAAATGTTTATAAACTGCATACTATCATTTTTGAACTTGATCTCTTAAGCGGCACATTTTTCCTCCATAAAAATTATTCTTTTAATTTTTCCTTCATTAATAATTAATTTTCGATATGAAAAATATTATTTTTTTTATACAAGAGGAATCAATAGTTAATATTTTTGTACAAATAACAGACATTTATAAACATAAATCGCAATCTCCAGATGATTACTCAACCATCATGTTCATGAAATGAAAAGTAAAATAAACTAAAAAGTAAAATATCATTAATATTGGCATTATACAGAGAACAATATTTAGTTTATTTAATATGTGATATTACAAATTACATGTATTGTTAATTAATGGCTTATTTGCATTAGCACCTTACCACCTTATATTAATAAATTTCACCAATTAGAGACTACTTAAAAGCAAAATTTAACCAAAAATGTATTTTTTTCCTTACTCAATCAAGTGAAAATTAAATATTTTACCAATAATCCCCATCTTTATATAATAAAAAAAACTACAACACTATATCTTTAACTATTTTTAAATAATTCTTATTTGATTGTCCATTATTGCTAGATGTATTTATTGAGATATTTTATGCTCATGTTTGACCCATTTTATTTTTATGGTAGTATGCAATCTAAAATGAGGTTACAAACATTAAATTTAACAAATTATCAGTAAAATTATAAATTTTTATTTGATTAGCTTGAAATATTTTACTTAACAAAAAAGTAGAATTTTTTTTCATTAGCAAAAATATCTCCTGCTCAAATACATGACATAAATTCCATAATAAGTGCCTCACCATTAAAAATGTTATATATAAAGTTACGAGCATTCAATTTAACAATTATCAGTAAAATTATAAATTTTTATTTGATTGGCTTGAAATATTTTACTTAATAAAAAAGTAGAATTTTTTTTTTCATAACCTTGCTGAAATACATGACCTAAATTCAATAATAAGTGTTTCACCATTAAAAATGTTATAAGTATCAATAATTGTAATTACGAACACTAATAAATAATCGCACATCTTCTAAATATAAAAAAAATTAAATTACCGAATTCATGTTTAGGTTTGTAACAATTATTACCATTACAGTAAAATGTGTCATTAGTAACATTTTCTGTAAATATTAATCCTTCTAGTACAATAAATTAAAATTGCCAATAATTAACATTTATTAAGTTATTAATATTCAAATATCTATTAACCTGGACATAAGTTATCGTGTACTTATAAAAAAAATTATTTACGGAAATATAAATAGTGTTATCCTAAATCATTATAATTAAAATTTAAAAAGTGCTCTACCTATAAAAAGAATCATTTAGAAAAAAGCTATTAGAAAAGTCTAAAAAGAAATGCAGAGTTAAATTTCTTTTCAGATAAATCTAGAAATAAGGTGCCAAGCAAAATTTAAAAAAAGTTATTTAAAAGATAGAAAGAAAAGTTTCCTTATCTTCGACACTAAAATTAAAACCATAAGAATTATTTTAGATCAAAGGCTTAATCCGTAGCTTCTAAATTACCTTTGAAAGAGCATCTAGAATTTTCTCTGTCATTTTTTGTCAGAATTATGAAACCGGTTTCCCATTTATCTAGAATGCTATACCGACGAATTGAATTTTTAAAATATTTTAATTTAATCTTTACTTTAAATGTGTGATGATCTAAGATTTTTATACAGATCATATGGTTTCTTACCTTTTATTTACATTAAATTGGTCCGTGTAATTAGAAAGGACATTTTTCATAACTTAATAGTTTTGGATTGAAAAGAGAACTTTTATTAATGTTATTAATTTAATTATGAGTGTAGAATTGATTTCATTATGTTTAAAAATAAAAAAAATATCTCGATTTTCGGTCTTTTTAGGTGCCAAAATGTAAAAAGAATCTATATGTACGCACTTCCATCTGCCTGTCTATTCAATATTTTCTTGAGCCTGAATAGTTTTCATTTAGATAAGTAAATGCAATACAAATTTACTTTTATAACGTTCAAATTTTTTAAACATGAACACTTTTATTTTTTGTATTTAATTGCGAATTTTATTAATTTCCGGAAGTTCAATTCCTTCGTATTTTACCAGAAATATAAATGATTTAGATATTTTTTTCTTTTTTGTCTAATAAAGTTTATGATAAATTTGTTTTGTGAAGTGTGTTAGATAACGCAAGAAACCCTGCAAATATAAAAAAATAGATTTTGCAGATGATAAATAAGGTTAAGATTCTATTATCTAGTGATTTTCTTCCGGAAATAGCCTCAATTTATCCCATCGTTGTTAATCATACCCATTGGATAATTTAACAAAGACAAGTGAAAGGCGTTTCTACTTCGTAGGTATCTACTAGGGAATGGGAAGAAAGAAATACTTTAATAAATGTTTGTTTTTTGTGCTATTTCCCTCGCAAATACATAAGCTATTACGAGTCTAACTAAAGAATAACAAATCGTTTAGGATTTCCTGGATAAAATCTTCTATCCGCTTCAGACAAATTTCAAATAATAGAATATTATCATGTACATTTTTAATTTGTTTGATAGTTTTATTTTCTGTTTAGAGTGATTCAAAGTTAGCTATGTAGTAGTAATCTCAAAAATGCCATCCGACCAGAAAAATGCAACATTTTTTGCAAAATTGTGATGGAAAACCTTGCTTCCTAGGGTAATTGGTGGGTCAAAATATCGAACAAGTTTCAATATATTACTTAACATTGCTTTGAAATTTGAAGTGGGTTGTAACTGTTTACGTTAACATTTTCAGACTTTAATTTAATTAAAAAAATCACTAATGTGGGAAAAATTCCGATATTTGTATTAATAAATCTCTCAAAGTTGGCAAGTTAGGGGACATTTTTGGTAACATTTAGGACAATAATTATAATTTTTGCTAAGAGCATTAATTTTTATTAGACAGGAAGAAAAGCATAACCTTTGCATAAAATTTATTTCAAACACTACAATTAAAATTATATATTTTTATTTTAATGGAAGAAATACTATTTGATTCATTTCGTGAACTCTGAAAGAGAACTGAAATTTCTTAGCACTAACATACAAATGCTCATAGGCTTATTTGAAACATACATATTATATCCTAAACACAAGTTTTTTAACTCGGGAAAGAAATGTGACCCAGGACGCTCATGTCTGTCGATACTGCTATTAGTACCCAAGTAGCACAGAAGTATTAACCAGTGTCGAAAATGGGGGTTCTAGAAGAATGTGGTCAATAATCGTTGAAAATCGGACATCGTTCGAAAATATACGATTTTTTAAAAAAAAATATATGTATTCAAAAACATCATAAAACATACACACAAGTTTTTGAACTCGGGAAAGAAATGTGACCCAGGACGCTTATGTTTGTCGAAACTGCTATTAGTGCCCAAGTAGCACAGAAGTATTAACCAGTGTCGAAAATGGGGGTTCTGGAAGAACGTGGTCAGTACTGGTTGAAACTCGGGCATCGTTCGAAAGTATACGATTTTTTTAAAAAAATTAATGTATTCAAAAACATCAAAAAACATATTTTTAGCCCTGCGTCCTTTCTTATCAGTAAAGTATTTCAATTTTAAAACCGTGCATCAACATTTAAAAAATTCTAGTATATTTATCTAGCATTGTGTGAGATTGACCAAGATCCGTAACAGCAGTCAGTTAATAACGGTTAACTTCAGAATTAACCATTAACGAACGATACTAGGCAGCGTTGTTGTGTTACTACACTGTTAAAAATTTTGTTCCACCTTGCACCAAAAATTGGTTCCCATTTAGCTGCCACCAACATTTGGTGCTTAGTTTCACGATTTAATGGTGCAACCTCGGACCGTAAGCACCATTAAATCGCGAAACTAAGCACCAAATGTTGGTGGCAGCTAAATGGGAACCAAATTTTGGTGCATGGTGGACAATTTTTTTTAACAGTGTAGGGTACGTGTACTTTTTCAGTCCTATTCGTTACTATTTTTATTCAGTTACTTGATAACTAGCTCTACGAGCGCTTGTGTATCGTCAGCATATTTCCAAAGTGGAAGGTTCTACAGTGTTCACTTTTTGAGAACTAGTTGGTAGTACCGATGATACTTGAAATTTTTTTTTCATCAAAACAACGCATGCGCAGAAGGTATCTAAATTAAAGTTTTTCATCAATTGCCCAAAAATATACTTTAAGGAATTTGATTTAAAAAAATGTCTCTTGTAATGTCTCTTCAAGTGTTTTGCAACATCCTCACCAAAGAAAATGACATAAATTTGCACTAAAAGAGAAAAGGGGCTTTTTAATAACAAAAACAATCGTTCTACAACTATTAGCATATTTATCCTACAGCCAGAGTGACAGATTATTTGAATCGAAATATAAAAAAATATGCCCGGGCATATTTTCAAATTTATTTTCTTTTGTTTAAAAACTTAAATAAAGCTAATTTTTATTTATAAGCTTAAATAAAGCTATGCTTCTTTTTCCGTCAGTTCGTAGTCATTGATTACCCTGATATGCCACATACATCACTTTTGTGACTCAAGGAATTATTTAGTCATTATATAATATATTAAATATTATAATATATTAAATAATATATATATATATATATATTAAATAATATATAAATAATATATTAAATAATATATAAATAATATATTAAATAATATATTATATGATACTTTCATAACCCTGGAAGCAAGAATAAATGATAATACATATTTAAAGCTTCTAGTAGACCATGCAGAATTTTGATTAAAGCATGGTTTCCTGCAGTTGGTGGCAAGTTTTTAGTTTTTATAGTAGCAATGCTGCTTTCTATGCTTCTATATATCTATCAACGTAGTTTCCTGAAAGTAAAGTCAGATATTGTATCTATTGCAATATAACATACGCTCGCAATTAATATAATCATATTTCTGTGGTCATATTTAGAGAACATGGCCAGGAATTTAAACTATCAGCATATAATTAGAATTGTCCTCATTTCTCCATGAAGAATGGTATAATAATCCCTTAACTATTCTCGACTGCTCTAACTCTATTCACGGAGGAATGAAAACTATACATTTTACCATCAACGTTCCTACTTCTGGTTAATACAGAATTGAATACTATTCCTTACAGAATGAGAGACAACTGTGAGTTTAGGTAACCCCATTGAACATTATTATGAACTTTTTTTTATAGAATGTATAGAAGTTCTAGCAGTTTATGAAAATACTGGTCTAATGGAGCAAAAATGGCCGAAATTGCTCAACAGTCGACTTTAATAAGTTGAACTAAACCTGATTGCCAAATATGCCACAACTTTCTAAATAATAAGCGTTCTTTTTATTTGGTAACCCATCGCTCTTTGACTTTCCATGAGGGAGGGTGCAGACGATTTCAGATATATCAAATACTAAAGAGTGAGCCAGGTTGATAATAAATACTACTCAACTGATGACGTAATTCTACCAGATCAGTGATTCAGGCAAATTAATGAGGCTTACAAACCAGCAAATTCATAATATATTATCATTTATCTACATTCAATAACATTTTTAAATGATAGACGATGAGATACCTAAAGTTGCAGCCACTTGTCGGACTACTAGTGTTGCCATTATTTTGATGATCTGAATATGACTTCTAAATAGCATTTTCTATTACTTGCAATTTATTAAATTTGAGACTCAAATACTTTAAAATAACTGAAATATAGGCTATTTAATTTCACCTTAAGCAATCAATTTCATGTTTAAAAGTGAAAATATTCAAGCAAACGAAAGTATTCACAATACCATTATACTTAGCCAATGTTTAATTAAAGTCCTGAGATATTGAAAGTATGTGGGCAGCATTATTGAAATTTGGCAAGATGGTGATATCCATAGTAGGGCATTAATTGCTCATGCATTTGAATACACAACAAGAACTTAGAGTAAACATTATAAATAATATCTAATTAAGTTTTAGTGTACAAGGTGCGGTTATTAATTTTGAGGACGGATCTCATAACTCCGGAAAATATTATGTAAATTACATAACCATTGAATATGTTTCGAAGTAATCTCCATCTGCAGTAATGCACTTCTGTGCTCGAACAGCTATAAAAGTTTCGGAAACAACTTTTAAAGTCATATTTTGGAATAGTCTTCAATTCTGAAGTTATGGGTTTTCTTACGTTTTCAACAACCGTAAAACACTTTACCTTCAGCAAATTTTTCAGTTTCGAAAATATGGAGAAGGAGTTTCACAGTGTCGAACTTGACAATGTCATTCAATAGAAGTTAACTTCTTTTCTGTCGAAAACGAGTACTTACTTTACGAATTCTTTGTCGAAGTCAGGCAAGAACTTCCACGTAAACTTAACCGTGACAGTCTCTCCAGGTGAAACAAATTAATGATGGATGAGAAAGGTTTAACGATACTGAAGAGATCAGGAAAACCATGACGTCAGAATTTTAGAGAATTCCGAAAGAAGACTTTAAAAGTTGTTTCCGAAACTTTTACAGCCGAGCTCATAAGTATATTAGGACAGATGTTGCAAAGCATATTAAATAGGTGTACAATTCTCATAATATTTTCTGAAGTTATTAGATAAATCCTAGAAATTAATTGTAGCTTCTTATACATATGTTTCAAATTACATTCCTTGTTAGACTCATAAAACGTTTTGATGGTTGTTTTTACGTATAGTGACTTTATTTTTATCTATGTGAAAAATAATTTCCAACGAAACTTCCATACATTTTCACTTTAAAACAAAATTATATCCCATATGCTTTAGATAGGCTTTTAGTTTGGAAGTATATGATTAATTTTGTGTGTGTACAATGGCGCATAATCATTCAATGTTCGTAAAATTATCCTTTAAGGGTAAAAACAATTAGTACAGTCACACACATGGAAATTAGTATTTTTCTCAAAGATAAAACAATAAGAAAAGGAAAAAAATGCATCCTGTTTGTAACATATGTAGTGCATTAAATTTTTCTAGCTACATGAATGCCAATATTTTGAATGGAAATGATTTTAACATAGCTAACGATCTTTTGTGCCTTTTGTAATATAAAATCATTAATCACTGAACATTGTACATTGTCATCAATTCAAATAAATACCTTAAATTCTCATTATTCTCATTGAGAGGCTTTACTTTGTTATCTGACGTTATTAATTAAAATGCAATGATGACCTTTATAAAGTTTATATTAAAAAGTATATTTACTTTATTTTTATACTAATATTATAAAAATTCATCTTTATTGTAAATACTCCTACGTAATCAAGACAACAATAAACTTGAAATGACATAAAACATACTCTTAAAGTTAATTAAACATTTGTTCTGTAAGATTTGTGCAGAGATATTATAACCTAAAAAAAAACAAACACCAAGCGTCATTTTTTTGCAATTAGTTAAAAAAAGTGTTGAGAAAATTAACTCTCTGAATTATATTATGTTTAACGAAGCTAAAAAGCATTTGATATGAGAATAATTGCATACAAAGTCAGTTTATTTATGATGAACAAGAAACAAATTTACTCTGATTTTAATAATTATTTTTTAAGGAAAGTCTGCATCAAAAGTCCGGTTTTTAAAAAACTTATGTTACGCTATATTTTTAAATATACAGTTTGAAGAAATATTTAAGTAATCTCGTTTTTATTTCATTTTAATTGCAATTTCTTTTCCTTCAACTTCTATATATTCAGCTAAATTGGAAGTTTTTAGCAACATGTTTTTGATCTAGATATTTTCCTTCAAATAGTTTGCAACATTGGTTTGTATTGGAATAAATTTGTAAGTTTAAGTCACATAACATAACAGGTTAAATTAGATTGTGATAGTATAGTGTAGGATATAAATGAAAGCCAGATTCTAATCAAATTATGTATAACTGTAAATATCAGTCTATTAATTGATGCATAGATCAATATATAATACAACTTGCATTTAAATTCTCTATAGCTGTCTATAGGTATTAAATATCCTCTAATATGCTATTTTTAAAGTTATTACAGTTAAAATCCAATTAATTGAGCGTATTTTAATCAGTTAAAAAGTTTTTCCAAAGGGAAATCGCTTATGCAAATTTACAGTGAGCTGCTTGGTTTTCTGCAAAGGCAGGGAATAGGGCATCATTACAGTTCTGTATCAGAATCTAATTCCTAACCTCTGTGCAATTTATCAGGACATAGCATAAGCAAACACAAAGTGAAAATCTCCCATTATTCACTGCACAGTTCGTCGATGGTGGTGGTTGTATATATGGCTCGAATCCCTTCAAATCTGCTCTTTTAACCAACTCCTGATCCCATCACTAGTTCTAAGTCCAGCTAAAATGCGTTAAGTTCTTATTTGTTGCATTAATACGAAGTTAGTATGGGTGGAAGAGAGCTTGAGAAAGCATGCCCCTCTTAGTATGCAAAGATTAGGATTAGGGCTAAAATTCCTAAACATTTTATCTTTCAATAAATTGTAACTAGCAACTGAAAAAACAATAAGTATTAAATGGACTGTTTATATCCTTTTATACTATTAGTATGTCTTAGATATACAGTGGCATCTAAAAGTGTTCCTACACTTACAAATTTTAATCCAATACTACATTATATACATCAAAAATTAATATTTCAGAATATAATTTTTTTAATAAGATTTCTAATTTCTTCTTAATAAAACTAAACTACATAATGTATTTCTAATTCACGGTAAAACTCTTTTTAGAAAAATCATTAACCTAAAAGTAACACATGAAATATCTCCCGAAAGGCTTCGTGCACTTAATTTTATTTTACAAATCAGTTTTTACTGTAATATTCTAATAAATTAGTACTTAGTATAATATTTTTTACCATTTTATTCGCCTGGGCATATGTTTCTTCAATTTTTTTAAATTTCTGCATCAAAGTTCTTCTATTCTACGATCATTACTGTTTTTAATTGGTTTTTCCTTTTAAAACAGTGTCTTACTTTAACCTCGAATCCTTACTAAATCTGATCTATTCAGTTGAAATCTGTCATCTAAGGTGGTGTTTTTAGATTTTGTGACAATTATAGAGCCAACGGAATTTAAAACCGTGTGTTCGGATAATTATCTTCATAAAAAAAAATTAAATTATTTGTAATTCCCTAATTTTGGGCTGATATATTTAATTTATCGTTCAACATATTTAAATCGAGATCATGATTCATTATTCCATTAATAAACACTAAATTACCGAGTCTGATGCTAACAAGCACCTACACACAAGGACACTTCCTCCTCCATGCTTTACTGTTCCACAAAGTTCTTGGGATTAAGTCCATAATTATTATTTTTTTCTTCGTCATACAATTATGCGCCTATCGAAACCAAAAATATTATATTTTTGTTTAATCTTCAAATAAGACACAATTCCAATATGTTTTTGGCTATTTATTATTACCCTCGCAAAGGAATGGCGAAGATTTCTATTTTTACCATTTACGAAAAGGTTTCTTTAGGCAGAACGCCCATCTATCTATCTGACAACTCTTTGAACAGTTTCAGGTGAAATTGAATACCAATATTCTAAAAAAAAATTACAGTACACAAATGTGAATCCCCCCCCCCCCAAATTTCCTTGCAATAAATTTCTTTTGACGTATAGATAATACTGCCGATCAATCTTTTTTTGGCTGGTTTTGGAATGCATTCTCTTGTACAAAATATTTTATTACATACTAAACCATTGACTGGAATAAATTTAATGTATTAGAAATGCATCCGATGGTTTATAAATGTTACGAACAAATTCTTTAAGCAATTTTAGACCGGTATTTGTCGTTTCTTTACGACTATGAACCATTTTAAATAATAAATAGCTTATAATGAATTGAGAAAGCAAATATTACAATTTATTTTTAAAATGTCACCACAAAGCAAAAATTAGAAAAAGAGTCAGTAAATAATTTTAATAATGAATTTATCAGAAAAAGTTATTGTATACAAACACTTTTATGGTATTTTTTTCTCTCTAGTTTTATGAATGTATTCTTCTTATAAAAATAATACCATTTAATAATTCTGTTTAAAATATTAGATTTTGCTTAGAATTAAATAGAGTTTCTATAAAAAAAAATATTGGAGTTAATATTCGAATTCAATTCCAGGCTTCAGAACTTTTTCTATGAATTTTTAAATTGCACGAAGACTTTTGGGAGCCACTGTATACATTGAGATTTATATCATGGCAGCCTGGAAGGTCAGCATAGTGTTCCTCAGTAGTGCAAGAGTAGTAAGAGTAAACACTTCAAACATTTCCCCCCATATATTAAAGTTGAATACTTCTTTCTGGCAACGATTTAACATGGTTCCACACCATCAGTTAACGAATGGTTATCAATAGTAACATTGCATTATGTCATTCATTGTGATCAGACTTTGGTGAAGAATATCAAAGTAGCATTTCCTAAAAACCAACTATACAGAACGAATTAAAAATTTTAGAAATAAAATGAGCATGGGCTTTTCAGATGTTTATTAGGATTTTATTCGTAGCAAATGATTTTAAATATGTGAATTTGCAAATAGAAATATCAGGAAATAACGGATATATACAGGATATAAATTGTAATACCACTTACATTCTATTGTAATTTTTAGATAATTTATTTACGATTATTTCTGCCTGTGTGTATACAATTTGTAGGTTAAATCACCACAACAATTCTAGATTGCTAGGAGATCCTTATTTAGGTAGATTTGTTTAGAACGGATATTTTTTCGCTAGTTATTTAGATATCATTGGATGTATCATCATCATAATTTTTTTTATCGTGCCCAGGGGTATATAAGGTATTATGTATAGCTCTTTGTCTTCTCCTGTCCCATGCTGCAACTCCTACTTCTAACCAGCTCGCCCATCCGATCCTATCTCTCTCACTCTCTATTATCCTTCTCCACTTTATTATAGGACGTCTGGGTCGGCTTCTTCACTTTTGTGTCCATTTAAGGGAAACGTTTGGGATTTCATCACCTCTTATTCTCAAGATATGGCTGGTTATGGCCAACTCCTACTTTTAATTTCCTCATCTATAAGTCATAATTTTATTTTCTGTAAGACCATTGTTGAATTGAACTTTAACAATTTTTACTTTAACTTGTGAAGGTAGAGATGATTCAGATGAGGTTCAGTAAACAACTTATAATATTGTTGTCTAATCAAAACCCCCTTTTTTTTTGGATACTTCTTAAATATATTACAGTCGAAATCTAATTCAAAACTACTCTTTTAATTCAAGTTTATTCAATAAGTAACATATAAAGTTTATACTCTTACCACTTCCCATTGTCTTCATTCGTTATATGCATTATATATTATTATAATTATGTCTCTTTATTATAATTATGTATCTTTATTATAATATCTCATTCCTATACACTATTTCACGTTAATAAAATTTAAAATTTAATTTAAGTCAATTAAATCCCAAGCATTGTATTTGTAATTGTGTTTGGTCAGAAGATTTTCATAATTATTCAAAGGAATTTGTTTTGAAAGACAATTAATCTCTTTGTCAGTGTTATTGCTAAGTTTCCAAGTCTCAGATCACATTGGAGAACTGATCTTGTTATTAATTTGTATAGATTTAGTTTAATCTTTAAAGCTAGGATTGGTGTTTTCCAAATTTTATTAAAGCTTAAAGCAGTTACATGTTTGATGATTCTGTTTTTGATATCATCATATGTATACCACATGAAGTACTTAATGTTGCTCCCAGATATGAAAATGCACCCACATATCAATGGATTCATACTTCGTTGTCTGCAATACTTCGTTGACAGTTTTTCTATTTATTCTTAGTGCTTTTGTCTTAGTTTTTATTTGATAAAAGAGTTAAAGGTAACACAGAGTTAATAATGTCTACATATATACTTCAGTCAGTTTTATATCCCAAAGAACAACTAAACGTTGTAAAAGAAACGCCAAGTAAAATGGTCAGATAAAAAATGTTATGAAATCTAAAGTTTGCCGCCAAACGGCCACGTAAAATTTCTGTGTTGTATACTGTGATGAAGCTATGTTAATCCATTGGAAATTCAATGAGTTGGAGACTCAAACAGCAATGTTACGCCCCCCCCCCTCCCCTTCCCCCTATCTTGCCAGTTGTACCATCGGAGTCTCGTTGCTGAAGTTAACAAAGATCGACCATCGTAAATTATTTGTCATGAAAAGCCAGACATGGCGACATTTCCGACTTTTCGCGTGACCGGGCCGACAGGCAGGGAAGGATTTATAACACTTAAGAAGCCGCCGCTTCACCAACCAGCTCATACGGGGGCGTTTGGGCCTGGCATTCTTATTCTTAAGTGTGTTCAATCGAAATTATCGAACACGCAACCAATGAGTGAGTTTCCGAAAAGTTAGAAATAATGGGGGTTCAGTCCTCAGACTTGTTAAAAAGGGAGACAAGACAAGGCGAGACCGAATTGATTTTCTAACTCGTGATAACTTAAAAACTTTTATTATTGATCCTGACCGAAATGCGTCGAGTAGATGTACTACAAGCCCTATATGGGGTAAGTCTAGTTTGCGTGTTAAACATGTAATCCAATTGTTGTTAATTAAATGATTTGTTTAGACTTCAACCAGCTAATGTCGTTCTCTTGAGTTTTTTCTCATTCGTGTGATTTTTGTCAATTTAGGACTGAATTAAATCTGGTGTTGTTTAGAAATTATACTGCACTATACGAATTTGCAGGTATCCGGTTCTACGAAATTAAAGATGCAAATATTGAATTAAATTTATTTATCGTAGCCTACCTCCATGATATATACAATGAACTAAATTGGAATTGTTAGGAAGAATTCTAATAGGCAATCAGAACTTGGAAGGCTAGAGTTATATTGGAATAGTCAATTTTTGTATGCTTGAGCTACTTAGTAGCCATTGCACTGAATTGAGAATAATTTTATAAAAACTGTAGCCTACCATGTACTGATTACCTATGGGAATCGCTCCCCATAATCCTAATTTAGTTCATTGTGTACAAGTATTTAAAGAAATTATACGTGGTCGCTTGGTGGTGAACATTAGATTTCGTAACTTTTCTGGCTGACCATTTTACTTGGTGTTTCTTTTACAACGTTTAGTTGTTTTTTGGGTGATATCAATTCTTTTTGTTCAGTTTATTGTGATCTAAATGAGTAAGATACGGGCGATGGATGTTTTGCGTGAATAATCATATCGTCTTTTAAGCGCAAAATGGCGTAACCGACAACACGGTTAGATTTGCATATTACTCTTTGTATTGAGAGCCACAATAAATCTTAGGATGAAATATTGTAGAGAGATTTAGGTTTGCAATCCAAATCCTTTTCGTTTCTATCAAATAGAAATCCTCTACCACACCAAACAAAAAATGTTGATAATTAAAAATAGGAATGTTAACATGAAAATATGTACTAAAAAATAAGTAATAATAAATTGTAAAATGGACGTATAAAAAAAAAATGCTTTTTCATTGGAAATAGAGAATTACCAACTTTACATACCAATAAATATGTATATATATATAAAAAAAAAAAAAAAAAAAAAAAAAAAAAAAAAAAAAAACAGTCCTTCAAATTTAAGGCTAGTGATCATGATGGTGTGCGTGGTTCAAAATCAACCTGACACCTTGAAAACTTTATTTTAAACTGAAAGTGGTTTTCTAACTCAAAGTTGAAACACGTTGTCATAAATTCCGACTAATTTTCACTACTTCTGTGTCGTAGTCTATTATGTCAAGATCAAGATTAGACTCAATTAAGAAAAATAATTAACGAGTTTAATATTCGACATTTCTATTAATCCAACTCTCACAAAGGCAACTAAAATGGCTTATTCGAAATAAGTTAAAGAAGAACAACAGAAAAATAAATCATTGTTGCCACTTAAACTAAACTAAAAGAAAAAACTGAAGTTATACAAATTTATGTTCATACTAAAAGTGACGTCACACCTAACTTGGGTGTAATTAAAATTAAAATAAGTTTACATGTTCGTTTATTTCCGACATTCTCCCACCTTTGATCTTTTAAATACTTCAAAAGTCAAATAAAAGTTATTTACAAGTTCAAACGATTTGGAAGTCTTACACGTCGTCCACGTCTTGTTCTTAGGTTGCTATCTTTGCTTGCTGCATCGATGTTCCCAGGTTGTGAATATCCTTCCTGGAAAGAAGATCGTTCAGTTTTCTGAACTTCAAGTGGGTACAGTCTTTGCAGCGGTCGCAAAAATGTTCCAGAATTCGTTTTCACTTTGGCAATTCGAACCTTTCCGTCTTTCCCTGGATACAGCTCCAAAATTCTAGCTAGAGGCCAACTTTGTTTTCTAATGTTGGTATCGCCTACTAGAACGATGTCTCCCTCTTCCACTTGTTGCACTTTTCTAACCTTGTAGTGTTCTCTCAACTGCCCCAGATATTCAATTTTAAAACGTTTCTGTAACTCCTTTCTGAGGTTTAGTCTGTAGGCGAATCTTCTAATTCAGCCTCTTAGCATCTACTTCATCAAGGTCTGCCATTCCAGTTTCTTCTATTTCGTTCAAAAACATCGATGGTGATAGCACCACTAAATCATTCTTCAGGTGAGTTTTCTAAATGATGATCCAAAGTCACATTCAACAGAAATGGACTTGATGTTACTCCAAATACAACCCTCTTATGTCTATATTCTATTATATTCTGTTCTTCATCATACCAAAGAAATCGTAAGAAATCTCGATCAGTTTCACGAACACCAATCTGGAGGAATGCTTTCTCTATGTCCGATGTTACTGCTACGGCTTTTAATCTGAATTTGATCAACAAGGATGGAATAGTTGCCACCATATTCGGGCCTTTCTCCAAACAATCGTTGAGTGATAACATTCCTTTCTTTTTTGCTGATGCATCAAATACCGGTCGTATCTTGGTGCTCTTACTGTTCTCTTTTATGACAGCTCTGTGTGGAAGGTAATGAACTCCCTTATTCGAAACTTCGGGTGCTCGCTCTATAATATCATTTGACAACCAATCTTGAAAAATAGCTCCATTCTCATTTGAGTGCCCAGAATTTTCAAGTTTCTTCTTCGTTATGCAAAGTCTTTTCTCTGCCACGTCTCTGTTGTTTGCCAGATTGTCTTTTTCATGTATCCAGGGCAACGCAACTTCATATCTTCCATCAAAGTCTCTTCTCACAGTTCGTTGAAAGTGAGCAACAGTTTCTTCTCTTAATAATTCTTCGCTTCTGTCGATTGGAAAGTCTGAAATACCTATAAGATCTAATTTCCATATACTTTCTAAAATGTGAGTGAGAAGCGAAGTTACAGAAAACACACTGTTCTCTCTTCTAGCTTGAGCTCGAGGAATCTTTCCCATCAGAGTCCATCCTAATTTCGTATGGATAGCAACAGGTCCAGATTTGCAATGATGTAGTTTACCTGTTAACATTTTTCCGGCTACATCTGCTCCAATTAACAAGTGAATCTTGCTGTCTGTGCATCTACGTTTGTCTTCTCAATCAGAGATATAAATATTCAGATGTTCCATTTCAGTAATCCAATCTCCAAATGGTACTCGTGCTATTTCATTACAAATCTTCCTCTGGTCTAATACTTCAATTCGACACTTGAACGTATTTTCTAAATTGCTTAAGCTCAATAGATATCCTTTATGAGTTTCTTCTTCAGTTTGCTTACCACCAAAGAGCGCATGAACAATTTTAACTTCTTTAGATGGCTGAATATTCAATGCTTCAATTATCTCTTGCGTAGCATATGATCGCTGGGATCCAGTATCCATCATTGCTCTTATTACTATTTCTTTATTACCGTTGCCTATTCGTAAGTTCAGAGTTTGAAGAACAACATCCATTTCATCCGTTTGGTTTGATAAAACACTACTATTATTGTCAGAGACTGTGCTACTTGTTTCCTCATTGGATGCTCCTTTAGTAACATTGGAATTGTCCCGCTTTCCATAACACATAACTGTATTATGTCCTCGACCGCATTTAGAACGTTTGATGTGAACCATCATACATGAATGGGCATGGTGATTTGAACGTAAACATTTGAAACACAAGTTCTTCTTAATTAAAATAGCCTTCTTTTCGTCATATGGCATGTTAGGAGCATTCTTACATTCATGACTTTTGTGAGACTTTCCACAAAATACACAAAGTAACCTTCTGTCATCTGTTGTCAGCAAAGATGACGTGGTTGGTCACTTATTTGCATTTTCACCAACTCTCCTTTTACTGTGCTTTACTTCTTGATCCTTTGTTAATCCGAATCCAGCCATAGCCAATGTGATTCGTTCTTCTCCTTCAACCTCACTTTTCAAAAAATTCATCAAATCGTATAATCTTTCTTTAGCTTCAGTTTTAGAATGTGAGGCTGCACTTCGATTCCAAGCTTTTAAAAAATCTTGTGGAAAACAAGACTCTACCATTGGATAAAGTATTGAGGCACATTAATCAGTAGTGACACCTAATGTTTCAAGTGCTCTCATATACGATTCAAGTTTATCATATAAATAAGTGATAGATGGTTGTTCTTTGGTTTGCACAGATATGATTAAATTTAACAATTCTCTCACATACACTTCAATCAAAAGATCTTCCTTACCGAATCGAGTTTTCAAGCAATCGACAGCCTTAAAGTAATTTTCACCTCTTGGTGGAAAACTGTAAATGACTTATCTTGCTCTAGAACCGGCAACTGTTGCCTGAACTAAATATTGAAACTTATCTTCCGCTGCGATGTCTTCGTCATTGTGGATGTTACAGAATTGTCCCCAGAACGGTAACCATTCTTTTATATCTCCTCCAAATTTTCTAAATTCCAGCTTGGGTAATGTAAATCTTCTTTTAGAATTAAAATCTTCATTAGGAACAGCTTGAATATTAACAAGGTTTGGATTGGCAACTTGCATTCTCGCCAATTCAATTTTCAATTCATTTTCTTGTTTTGCCAAATCAATTGCTTTTTTAGATTCTATTTTTTCTTTTTCTAACTCAAATTCTTTTTCTTCTTGAGCTTTTCTTAGCTCAAATTCTTTTTCTTCTTGAGCATTTCTTAATTCAAATTGAATTTTCCTTTCAGTTACCGCCCCCGTTGTGAGAAGTTCTTTAATAAATTCCGGATCGTCTTTCGCCGTTTGGTTTTCCAAAATTCTTGTCCTTATATCAGAGATATTCATTTCTGGTGATATAATTTCTCCTAAATCTTCAGCTACTGATTTTAAATCTTCTTTTTTTAATCCGTTTACTTTAAATATTATTTCCATTTTGTTGCAGACGATTCAATAAAAAACGTTAAAAATCAATTGTTCTTACTTACGCAAAGTCCAATCTCGAGTCCCGGCAGGGATGCCAAATGTCATAAATTCCGACTAATTTTCACTATTTCTGTGTCGTAGTCTATTATGTCAAGATCAAGATTAGACTCAATTAAGAAAAATAATTAACGAGTTTAATATTCGACATTTCTATCAATCCAACTCTCACAAAGGCAACTAAAATGGCTTATTCGAAATAAGTTAAAAAAGAACAACAGAAAAATAAATCATTGTTACCACTTAAACTAAACTAAAAGAAAAACTGAAGTTATACAAATTTATGTTCATACTAAAAGTGACGTCACACCTAACTTGGGTGTAATTAAAATAAAAATAAGTTTACATGTTCGTTTATTTCCGACAACGTGTTTTCAGAGCTTTGATAAGTATGATATTTAATTTAAAAATAAATAAGCTTTATTTTTTTTCTAACCGACCTAGGTTATATTTAGGGAAAATAAAACCAGTCCTAAAGTTTAAAAAAAAAATTTACTTATTGTTACCTCCATATCCTATATTATGTATTTGGTACAAGATCAAACAAATCACATGATTCCGTAACTAAAGTATTGATGTAGAACGCAAGTTTTCAAGTTTTTAAATATAGTGTAATTTTTTTTTTAATCATGATATGTTTCTTTTAATTGCATTAGACATTTTTGACAGCTCTGTACTGCAATAGTGAAGCTATATTTTTACCCTTGAAATGACGATCCATAAGGCTCACATCTGGTTATTGTAAGAGTGATTAAATATTTTTAAATACACGCAAATATAAATTTTACATATTTAATTTAAAATAAAATTGTTTCTTTATTCTGAGGGGGAAAACAAATAGCCATCATTTTTGCAATAACGCAAGAAGCAATTTTTTTAACACCAAAACTTTTTTTAAAAATTTATATTACTATTGAATGTAAATGTAATATTATTATTCCAAAAAGTTAAAAAAATAAAAAAATAAATAAAACATTACTTGAATACACAACTAAAATAGTCTGATAATCATCTCTGTGTTTAAGCAAAAGCATCCAAATCCACAAATTTTAAAGAAAACTTACAAAAGCCATAAAAGTCTCATTGTACTATGCAAATTCTAAATGGCTACCTGATCAAAACATTTATAAAATGAGAAAAATATGTTGGAAACATTATCATTTCATACACTGAACATTTAGGTCATGTAAGTGGCTGATGTTCAGCAATGGCCTTTGACTGACCTTATCCCTTTTCTTTTGAAAGGACATCAAAAATAAGATGACCTTATTTAGATCAGTATCAAACGTGAATGTTTATTTGGGCTTTATGCATACTATACAAGCAATCTAAGCTTAAATCTTGTTTACGAATTTTACGTACATTAGTGATGGAAGAAATGAGATTTCCTATCTTAAAATATTATACATTTGCGTTAAAAATCGATTAAAGTTTTATTTTGGAAAACGCAGTCTAAAAAGTTAATTTTTTTAAAACCTAAACTAATGTAATTTAAAACCTAAACTAATGTAATTTAAAACCTAAACTAATGTAATTTAAAACAATAATTAAGGCATTTGTGAATACTAATAACTAATATTTGTATTTGTGAACAGTATTTAAAGTATATTTGAACAAGTATGCATACCTTTATATCAAGAAAAAGAATAACATTTTTAAAGAAAATATATCCATGAATATAGAAGTTATCAGAAGATTTTTTCACTTAGTTTCTAGATTTTTTTTTTCTATTCAAGAAAAAATTTCATCTTATTTGCTGCCTCTCAAAGTTTAATTAAATCATAAATCTTTAACTCAATATTTTCCTGAAAGTTAAGAAATTATTTTATAATTGAATTGGATTTAATACTTTTCTTTCTTCTTAAAATTTTAAATTAAATTTTTTTTTTTTTCATTTTGCAAGATGATATTAATCAAATACTTATATATTAAGGGCAGAAGCACATTTTAGCACTTCGCTTGTACTTCGCAACGAAACTAGGAATTTTTTTATTTGAAAACTTTTCTTATACTTCTGTTATATTTTAACAACTAATTTATCGACAGTTAAAAAACACCCAGTCTATGTATTATTATGGTAGTAAATATATAACAATATCATCCACCTTAATTAACTTACTAATAACAACAACAATTTTTTGAACAATGACTGTTGTTCTGAGCTTCATTCTTCATTGATTTATTCAATACCGAACAATTACGGTCAGTTAATTCTAAAGAAGAATTACCATATGACAGTTAAAAATGTAAAAGATATTAATTAAAGTCAACATTTTACCCCACAATCACAAATGTCTCTACAAAAACCTTTCACCCAAGGCTATCAAGGCTATTTAAGATCATTTTCGAGTTGTTACTTATGCATCGAAATCTAATCAGTCACCACATGTTTTAACAGTCAGCTTTGATGAATTAAATAGTAAATAATTTAACACAGTTTTAATTGACAGCGTTCACGTGATATGATGACTAACAATAAGTCAAAGAATACACTTTTCTTCAATTTTTTTTATTTTATTTTTAATATCTACTGTGAGCTAAATAGAAATGCATCAGTAAGTTTTAGTGTAGCTTTGTAACAAACACATAAACCAACACAATTTCTCATTTACATACAGTTATGATACATTGTTACTACGAGTCTGAGTGGTAAGCTATAATTTCACTATAAAGACAGAAATAATACTATTCATTAAAAATAAAAACTGAGTTTTATTAATGTTTTTTCTAACAACAATTATTTTCATTAAATTGTAGTATACTCTTATGATTTACAAGAACATATATTTATTATTTGAATATGCAGAATGTATGCACAAAGGAAGTGTCATTGAATTCGTTGGGTATTAAACACGGTGGTATCGTTATCAAAATGTAATGGCCACCATACTCGAAGATTAAACTTTAGATGCTACTTATTAGTTGAACGTGATTAAATTGTAATTTCATTCAAAGATAATTTTTGAATCCAAATAAGAAGAGAGTTGTATGCCTAGATTTTATTGCCTAATATCGAATTTTACATTAGAACAGATACTTAAATATTTTCCCAGATCACGTTTTGGACGTGTTCAGCTATTCATTAAATTATTGACTTTTCGAAAGGCCACACTCGGAAAAGATGCTAAATTAATAGATAACATTTCGTTACACATATATCCATTAATAAAATATACGTTTCTGAGGAATATTTTCTATGAAATATTTCTAACGTTTATACTGAAATGAACACAATTCCTAAATAAAGTGACAGTTATAAAGAAATAGGAGGAATAGTGTATTACATTGTTGACTAAGATTAGTAATTCAATTTCGCTTCCAACCGGTAGTATTTAATTTGTGCAATATATTATAATATTACTACATATTGTGAATGGTAATTGGAACGAAATTCTTTCCTTTTTATTTAATTTATTTCTCATATAAAAGCGAAACAATAGCTATGAGCAAGACATATTGAATCGTTCCTACTGCAATTTTTTGAAACCGATCTTCGATGCTATCTGCTCAAATTTTGTAGTTTGA
The DNA here is from genome assembly GCA_963978545.1 of Linyphia triangularis. NCBI lineage: Eukaryota > Metazoa > Arthropoda > Arachnida > Araneae > Linyphiidae > Linyphia > Linyphia triangularis. Next base: position 22,359,092 of record OZ021725.1, read on the forward strand.
AGAAATGAAAAAAATATATTTAAAGGCTTGTTATTTTTAACCTTGTTAGTGTAATTATCGGTATTTTGGTTTAAACGTTGCAAATGTGTTTTATAGTGCTTTAGGGTAGTTTAATACTTTTGTTAATACGAAAACATACTTTTGATTGTAAAAGACAGCGGGGAAATAATTTCTAAAATAAAAAATAAACAACAGACTGAATATTCAACAATAGATTGAAATATGACAGTTCCATGCATGGAAGCTAACTTGATTCCCTGAACTTTGTAGTTAAATCGCGAACTCTATAAGAACACCATTGATTAACGTTCTGAATAACTGCCATTTTTTGTTATATTCTTGAAACAGCATTTGAGCAGTATATTATTATTATTATTATTATTAGTAGTAGTAGTAGTAGTACTGTTATTATTAGTATTATTGTTATAGTAGTTATTGTTTTATTATTATTATTATTATTGTTGTTTTATTATTATTATTATTATTGTTACTGTATTTATTGTTATTATTATTATTATTATCATCATCATCATCATTGACATTATTATTATTTTCATTATTATAATTATTATTATTTTTATTATTATAATTATTGTAATTATTATTATTATTATTATTAGCATTACTATTCTTAATATTATTATTTTTAATATTATTATTATTATTATTATAAATTATTATTATTACCATTGTTATTATTATTATTATTAGCATTACTATTCTTAATATTATTATTTTTAATATTATTATTATTATTATAAATTATTATTATTATTATTTTTAGATACATTCCCAAGTTCTTAGAGTATAAAATTCTTATGATCATTGTATTAAATGGCTATCGAAACTAAGGTACTTCTAATCACATATAACTACTTCATTTCAAACATTGTAAACTGGGTATAAAAAATTACATTTCACGGTAAGTAATTAGAAGGGAATAACCAAAGAGTATGTGGTAGTTTAACACTGAACAATTATTACATTATCTATAACATAATCTCGATATTTCTCAACATTATATCATTCAAACAGCTTTTTTTTCAAAGAATGTGTTTGCCCCAGAGTTTAGTTTAAAGCACACAATGTTCAAAATATATTTATCTATATTTAAAAAAAAATACTTTTCTTTCTAAATTATCGTTTCGATACTATATAAAAATACGTATTTTTTATAAAAGCTTTCAGAATTTGCTTTAACGATTTCAAGTAGAACGGATATCTAGTGTGATTTAAAATGTCGTTTCTTGATATCTAAAAGGATCTGGAATCTATGAATACAACATATTGATTTAACAATCAGAAATCACTGATCTACTCTATTCTTTTTCATAGCTATTGTTGGCATGACTAAATCCATATTCTAAGTGACGTAAATTTTTTTTTCATGGGGGAAGTTGAAAATTTTCACATGCTTTTGAACTTTTCATTATCCTGTTAATATTTTACCAATATAATAAAACGAGCTCAAGGAAATTCATGCTGATAAAACTTATACTTGCTTTTTGAGTCATGATTGTGAGATTATGTGATGGGATACATTACGAATTTTCAAGCAAAGTCTAGAGAAAAGCGGGATGCATTATTGAAAGAAGCACTGATCTCGTATGTTGTTAGTGATCAGTAAGTGGATTGTTTTTTACTCGTGGTGAATATTTAAAAGGTAAATAAAGTGTTGTTTATTTATGCTTTTTATGTGTTGTTATTGTTTTGCGAAGTGTTATGTAAGCTTTAAGTCATGCCATTTTGTAATTTAAACATATATAATCGCATATTTCTATAATTATTTCACCAAGAGGATATCAGTCGTAAGTATCTCTACTGTCTTTCATCATAGTAATTTTTTTAAGGATGAGAAAAGATTGGGAGCTCAATGTATTGTTTTTCAGTTGTTACGCTGAAGAAGAAAAAGCTCCTGTTGGTGACTACTGTTGCTCTAACTCCAGTAGCACAAATACGCTGATCAATATCATTCAACATTCTACAATCCGATGGGGACCGTTGTTATGGATCTTGGCCAATATCGCCCAGATCTGGATAAAATATAATGGGAGTTTCAAAATGTTAATTCAGAGTTTTAAAATTGAAATATACTTTTATAAGAAAGGATAGAGGTGTAAAAAATGTGTTTTGGAATGGTTTTGATAGGTTTATTTTTAAAAAAAATCGCGTGTTTTAGAACGATGCCTGTTGTTTTGGCCAGATTTAACCAATCTTCTAGAACCTATGTTTTTGACATTGGCCAATTTTTATGTACTGCCTGGGAATGTAGAAAATACCACAAATTCAGAGCTTTTAGTTTATGTGCAATTTTTGATTTCAAATCTTAATTTATCGGCAAGAATCATATATTAAGAAAATAAATTTAAGTATCAAATATATGGGCATATGTGTAATTTTCTAGACAACAACTATGAGATCATATTACTAAATTGACTTCAAGTATGTTGAAGTGCAAATCTAACTTTTTGTTTGGAAAATTGGAAGGTCTTGTGTGATACATGATACTTTAAGAATTTTATCATTCTTCTATTTTTACCTTATAATCGTGGAGATTAAAGCCAATGTTTCATTTGAAACTGAGCACTTGGTACCAAGAGATTTTTAATAAGGCAAATGCAAATGCAAAAAAATAATATAATAATATTAATAATAAATAATAGTAATCAATTTTGATTTTTTTCTAACCTTATCTCTGCAACGTGGATCAGAATCAATATTTGTCATGTACGATACATTTTTCTTTAAGATTTATTTTGTAATTTCTACTATTACTATTAAAATCCCGTTTTGTTTATTTCTAAAATAAAGTATTCATATTTTATTTTATCAAAGAAAATCGTTAAAAAACAGGCTCGTTCACACTATTATAACCCAATTCTGTATAGTCTAAAAAGAAAATATACAAAAATTAATGATCCCTCTAGCTATATGTCAGATATTTTTCAAAAAGTTATTATTTTTTTCTATTGGAAATGTTTAGAATTTTGTTTACGCAAATACACGAACAAGAGTTTGCTAAGTAAACCTATAAATTTAGCAGTTAAAGATGCACATAAATATTTAATGCAATTTATTGACGTCACAATATAAATTAGCTTAAAAATAAAAATAAAGCTTTACCACAAAACACATAAAATATATTAAATTAATTAATTTCAACTTATATTAATTATTTATCATAAAACATGATCATTACATTTGCAACATTTATGGTTAAAAACGTTGTTGCATTTCATTTATTTTATCTTTGACTTATTTAAATCCATAAAACTATAGTAACATTTCATTACAACAAGTTTTCTGCAAAAAAGTTGTATATTTTTGCATTTGGTTTTATTATGCATCTCCTTTGGTACAGTTGTAATTTTTTTATGACGTCAAGTGTGCATAATGAATAAGTTGTTTAATGGGCTATGAATATTATGTTTTCTTGAGCGTGAACACATAAATTACACTTCACCAATAAAAACGTTTCAACAGATTTCCCTTTGCTAGGATCTCTCCCTATAATACACACTAAAAACTTTTAATTAAATTCATAAGTTTTAGCATCAATTATTTGTTTTTATGGATACTGTAAAGATGATTTTGTTTATGCATGCTCATAAAAACGTACGAAAGAATTTTTGCCCTTTAAAAATTCGCCATTACGTTATGCAAATTATGTTATGTGCAGACAGCAAGGTTCCAGTGCATTAGCTATGGAGATTTGAAAGAGAAATCACGTCTGCCCAAAGGTAAGCTAAATAAACACAAAAGTATGGCATATATAATAATAAATTCTTGCGAGAGTTTGCTGTCGATTTATAAAAGTCTGAAAAAAAAAGAAGAAAAAAAAAAAAAAGGATTTACTTTTCATAACTTTTAGATAATAGTGTAAAGTACAGAAATATGAAAATTTGTTCCAGCATTATCTAATTTACTTTGTATTAGTCCTTCGGTTATTGTATTTAAATACGTTTAGTTAGATGTTCTTTCTTAAAATGGATACAGTATTATGCTTTTTTTTTATGTTGTTAGTTTGACGAAAATTGTTGGATACTTAAAAATATGTTAATATGTTTTTTTTCCCCAAATTGCTTTCTATAAAATTATCACCATAAGAAAAGATCAAATAATAAGTAATCTTATTGAATCTTAATAAAAATAAAATAATTTGCAAACATAAAATTAGGATTACAAAAACAGTTTAAGTTTTTTTATTGATTATTAATAAAAGAGTAAAAAAAATATGTTTTCTTTTAAATTAAAATTATTGTATCGTTAAGGGGGAAATTCGATATAAATTATTTAAAATTATATGCAACCAAAAGTTAGTTACCTAAACCATTTACTTGTAATACATAAAGTTTGAAATGCAAATTTTTATTTGGGATGATGTAGAAAATTGTTTGTAAAATAGTAATTCTTCTCTAGAATCTAAAATTTAGTTGGATAAGATAATACTAAATAGCTTGTGATTTTACTGATTAGTTTGTATTACGTTAAATAATTTGAGAATTTTTTTTTTTTTATAAAAAAATTACCTTCTCATCTTTTGATCATTTCCATACTGTTGAATTCAGATTTTAAAATGTTTTGCCTTGTTGAATGTTATTAACTTAGAGTATCAATGAACAATATTTTAATTTTGATCTTTCTTTTTCAGGGATTGATTAATAACCAAGAAATAAGGCAAACTTACTTTAATTATTTTATGCCAAATCAAATAAATGTTCGAGCACTATATTTAAAAAATATTAAATAAAAAATTAATGTATTGTATCCTTTGACTTTTGTAATAAAATATCACAGAAAATATGGCAAAATAGTATCTATCATGAAGATTATAGCTTACTGGAAAATGTGTCCCGCACCCTCCCCCCCCCCCCCGCACAGAAAAAAAAAGAATGATAAAGAAACGTGTATTGAAATTTAAAGGACACAATTTACAAACACAAGTCAATATTCAAGTTTACTTGATTATTACTAAAATGTTGGCAATAACTGTTACTAAAAATCCTTTTCCTTCATGCTTAAATCTTACAGAACTATACTTCTTAATTTTGTAGTTGTTCGAGTTGCTATCAAAAACGGAGACAAATTCATTTGGTAGTTTTCGAAAAAAAAAAGCTACCTTTTCCGAATATTACAAAAATTTATTTCTTCCAAAATACAAATTATCTTCAATTTTTCTAGTTCAGTAAAAATTGACTAAATTTTCACCCTATTTCAACGAGGTTGTCATTTCCGCGCGATCAATATGGTTTTAATAACGGAATGAAAGTTGAAAACAGATTCCAAGTTTCTTGAGAAAAAATAAATTGACTATAGAGGTAGCGCCATCTATTGTGGAAAATACAAAACTGAAGAAAGGGTAAAAATTTGATTTATTATACTTCTACATAATACATATTTAATGTAAATATTGGTAAACACGTTCTTGTCAATGTATGCTACTCAATATTTTATAAGGACAAAATGATTCTGAAACCTCATTACTTGTGTTTTTTGTTAAGTAAGTATTAAATATCGGTATTTATTTTTATAATTTAATGTAAATTAAATTAAAACTGTGTATTCTTCTTTAAATGTATTAAATTAATTTTTTACTTCAGGGACACAATATATTTAAGATATACTAAGTCTCTAAGTGATTTTTAAATAGTTATTCCAAGTATTTTTAACAATTTCGAGAAGAGGTATAAGTATAATTTGCTGAAGTGAGAATTGAGTAAGAATTCATGAAGCGATTGTGAGATTTCCCTGACTGATTTGAATTAAATGTAATTATACTTTAAATTTAATGTATTTCCTGTAGGAAAGGATAAATAAAAGCAGTGTTTCTAATTTTTAGTCATATTAATACAAAATATCTCGCTATCTTCGATATATTAAAAACTCTCTCATCATTTCACCAAAATTTATGTGATAAAGGTAATTGTTTCCTATAAACAAATTTATGATATTAGTTTCAAGGTCTTTGGTATTCTGAGGAAGCAAGGTATTTTTTTTTCAAACTAGCATGTTAAATAACACGATTTAAACAAGTTGTAAAAGAATATCTTGTGTAACATTGATAGCAGCAACATTTCAATTTACTTTTCTAAATAATGACCACATCCCAATTTCAAATTAGAACGAATTCGTTAAATTTGAAAGTTAGAGGGTTGAATTTTTTAACATTAATGAGGACTATCTTTTAACCTTAATGAACTTTGGTTTTATATTTTCTCGTAATATTTTAAGAATTTCATTTTTCAAGGATTAAATAATATATATGCCAGCTTTTATGAAGTTTGATGCATCACAGATTGCTTTAGACTTTCTTAATTTAATTAAGGGTAACCATTCATTTTAATAAAATGTGGTGTTTTTTTTTTTTCACATCTTACGAAATAAATAAAGATACAATAATTTTTTTTAACTTTTAAAGACATTATCATATTTTTTTTTAGTTGAAATTTTTTTAAGAGTTAGCAATACATTACTACTTAAAAAATTAATTAGAAAAAATCACAATATTATCAAAATCTGAATGCTCGGAAATAATTTGGTTGAAAAAAAAAAAAAAACATCTCCGATTTTGAATAAAAAGCAATTTTGAAGAAAGACTAGATCACAATTGAAAAAGAACAAAACAAAATCCAGAAATACTATTCTTTTTTCATAAGCCTATCAACTATTTAATTAAATAAACTCCGTTTGTTTTCACACATTAGCTAGAGCAACAATTATAAAGACTAAAAAAATCTCAAAGATTCGTTTGCTTTGGACAAATTGAAAAAGATTTCACTTAATTTCTATTCTTTCGCAAAAAACAGAATGGAATCAGAAAAAGCAATTAGGAATTAAGCATAGAATTAAATAATTTTCACCCTCCTTGTTTGACTTGCTTCCGAATATCATTTGGTGGGCACTAAAATCCGTTAATGACTTCAATAATTTATATAATAAAGAAAATGCCTAAGGAATTCGAGTTGTTCCAAGGTCCTTCTATATTCATCCAGCATTTGGCAATCTCCTTAACATTTCCAGATTCATTAGACATTATTTACGGCCTTCTTAATTAGTAGAATCGGCGAAATAGGGTAAGTCGTTCTTTGTTTTTCACCATATATCTGAGAAAGTTCTTCCATTATGCGGACTTTTATCTATAAGCAAATTGCTTAGGAAAGAGTAGCGTTACAATTTGTCTCCGAAAGCTAAGATTGTCGCTTTTGTCGTTGCTTTAATTTGCGATGCCATCTGCGGATTAGTGCACTTGTTGTGGGTGTTCCCTTTTCATAGATATGAGAGACGGTGGAGAACGAAAGAACTAATAAATTTCTCAAAATGTATGTGTTAGAGAAAATTGGGTTTTGGGGAAACCAGTGATTTTCTTAATTATGATCATAACATATATTGCTGTACTTAAAACTGGGTACTTAAGAATAAGTATATGTTCTTATTTTCATGTACATGGGGTAATTAGAAAATATTTTGTTAATTTTTAAGAGACTTACTTTTGAAATTGAAGCAAAAATATTAATGTCCTTGATTGCCGGGTTCTTATTTTGGTACTTCTGACTCGAAGCTATTCGTCTTATTCACTCGACAGTCGGGACGTGTAAAATTCTATCTCAAAATAAAGAACATTATTTATCGAATTTGATTTAAAAAATCGTTTGGAAGACATAACCTTTTTCGTAGGCATGAGCAAAAGAATTATTGGGTAAGCTCGAAAAAATAAACGCTACAAAATGATGTTTAAAATGTTTTTCTACAGAAAAAACGAATCTATGATTCTATATTTTTAATTATGTTTATTATATAAAAAGGCTTGAAATATTTGATGATTCTTATTTTAAGAAAGGTCACGATTTGAATTTACTTATTTTTTAAACAATTTTAATTTTAAAAGTGCATACGAATGTTCGCATTTTTAAATAGAACCTTTTTTAGTGTGTACACTTATTTACAGTCATGATATGACCTACAATAAATATTACTCATAGAGATTTTTAGATTGCGTACGAAGCTTATTTTGAAAACATGTAAAATTTTGGAAAGAAATACATTATGTAAGTTAGATGGCACGGTTCATACCCATTTCTCACCCTTTAAGGCATAGCGAAAGATTTATCAAAATTCCATGCAAATTAGATGTTTTACATCAACGTTTAAGGTGAATAATCGAGATGAAAATTGGGTAGATATTTGTTTTTTTCAATGCTTTAAAATAAAAATCTCTCAAAAGTTACCCAATATGATAAAAATGATTTGATCAGTAAACAAGTGACTTTCCCTGATCCAAAAATGTGTTAAATTTGTATATAATGGTTGATTCTCATTCTGAGACTTCATACCCTCTTAAATAATATGTTACTACTTACAAACTACTGCTAAAAGTGTGAAAACTCTGCTATTATATAAAGAATTAGAGTGAGAACAAACCATTCAATGAAAGCATCACTTTTAAATTTAAAGGGCACATTTAAAAATTGATATCAGAAATGGGATTTTGATATTAAAGAATAATTTCAGAATATAATGTTGTATGATTTATTAAATTTCGACACTCTGAATATTTTACTTAACAATTTATTGTTATTTCTATTATTGGAATTGACCATAAAAATGCTGTTATTTGAAGGGAAGTTTGATCATGCGCCAATTTTTTTGACCAATCACAATAACATATTTAAAAATAAACTTGAATCTTGAAATTTTTCTCTCAGATAAACACAAAGGCAGAATATATTTTTTGGCAGATATTGCGAAGATCAGTTGCCTGGAAATCGTTATGGAAACGGACAAACATGCAACGTTTCATTTTCATATATAGAGATATCATTTTTATTTTGTATATTTCTATGCGTCATTCTTTTTTCTTATTATAAAAGTTATAATAATGTTTAATGTAAGTAAAATAATGCATACAAGTTTTAAATAATGTTTGATATAAGTTAAATAATGCAGAAAAGTTTTTAATAAAGTTTTTAAAACTTCTACTGCCTTCATATTGATTATCATTTACTCTAAGTAGCAATGGTTAGAAATCAATTTTCTAGATTCTGAGAAAAGAAATTAGCAGGTCAGTAAATTATCCCAAACCCTCTAGCCATTCAGAATTTATATTTTTTAATATTGATATTCATCAATCAACAAATGCTATAAAAAAGTTTATTTCAAAACCCTATTCATCTATGCCACCAGATTTAAATTTTTTTTTTTTTTTTAATTATGATATACATCAATTAATAAAATAAAAGATAAGTTAATTTCAAAACAATTTTCTAACTTGATATACAAAAATGGTATTACATAAAAGAATGTGAAATGCTTTTACTAATTTGTAAAATGAATATTATTTACAAGAGGAAATCTTAGTACTTAATCTCCAGCCTTAGTATATACACCTTTTGTCATAATCAGTTTTAAAATTCAAATTAAAAATGTTTTTCAAGATAAATTTGAAAACTTCTGCTAATCTCTGCTCATTTAATAACTTCCACTTTATTTTTTGAATCCTTAGTTTAATTTGTTCTTTAACTTTAGAAAAAAAAATTAGTGTGAAATAAAAATAAGATTCAGGCTTATATTTAGTATTCGTTCAAAGTGGGTTTTATAAAAATTACATTTACATGTTTTCCAAAACTTTAAATATCAGACAAAAGTTAACTCTCTGACATTTAATGGCATAGTACGTTTGAAATTTTCACTTTTTATGTATGAAAAAAAAAAAAAAAATACTTTCTAATTATGATAAAACTATCAAAGAAATAAAAAAAAATAGTGGCATGATACAAACTTTTCCATTAAGACGCCCCAACATAGTACTTTTCCAAGAATTATGTTTGAAAGCAGATTAAGTTACATTTAGTTAGTTATGAGACTAATTGAATTTTCAACAAGAACACTTAATAAATTACTATTTCTAAATGGGTAAGTGGAATTGTCATTCAAAATGTGTTTTTTTTTTAAAGTGCGTAACATAGATTTAGATTTTATTATATTTATTTTTGGCTGTATTATTTAGAAATAGCTGTCAAACATTTTTTTTTCTACCCTGAAAAGGATGCAAAAATAAAATAAAAAAAGAATTTAATTTAGTAAACTTGATACAATTTTTTAATGGTTCGTACAGCCATAGATTAAAGTGTTAGGCATCCTTTTAAAATCCCCTGTTTGTAAAATACCGTTGTGTTGCAAAAATATAAACCTACATGAGAAAAAAAATTTATTTAAAAGAAATCAATATCTGATTAGGCAATCTTTGTTTATAATTAAGTTATCAATTGTTTGAGGCATGGTGATTAACTATATGTCATAATTCATTTTTGGTTCCTTAATTCAAATCTTGCTGTAGGGCGGTGTGTTCATCACACTGGAAATTCAAGGAGTTGGAGACTCCAACAGCAATGTTACGACATCCCCCTCTCCCCTCCCCAATGCACCATCGGAGACTCGGTGTCTGAACTAACAAATAACAAAAAGAATGCATCGTATATTCAGTTATCAGGGAAAGGTAGACATGGCGACGTTTCTGACATCTTTCGACAGGCAAGAAAGGATTTAAGACATCTACAAGCCACCTCTACAAAAATTGCCGCATCAACAACCATAGCATACGCGGGCGTATAGATCACAGCCTTCTCATTTTTAGATGTGTCGAATTGAAAGTGTGAACACACTTCCAACTAATAAGAGAGTTTCCCCGAAAAGTTAGACAAGACAAAACCAGAAGACAAGACTTCATTTATTATTTCTGCTTTCATGCTACAGGGACTAGATACACTTACTGTCAGGACACGACAGAGTCCCTAATAATTTAAACTCGAATTTTCTGATCCCTACCGAAATGGGTCAAATACCTACACAACAAGCCTGATCTGGGGTAAGTCTTGTTTGCTTGTAATCTTGTAACCCAATTGTTTGATTAAATGAGTCGTTTAGATCTTGAATTGTCTGCTGTCATTACCTTAACTTCATTTTTCTATTCTAAATTTTGGCAATTTAGGACTGTTAGATACTAATTTTCAGGTTTCCGACAGAGAGAACAATAAAGATTCAAATATTAAATTAAATTTATTTATCACAGCCCGCCTCATGACAGGCGGTTTTTCAGTTCTTAGTTCAAATAAAAGAATTCAAGTAATTGGGTGTAAGTAAAAATAAAACATAATTTTCTTTAAATCTCTTCATCTCTTTAATAGATTTAAGGTATTTTGCATTGTTTTGTTGGAATTAAATCCCACCCATGTTCCTGTCATCAAAAACCGACGAAAATTATGTCTATTATGAAAAGGTGGTTTGGAGTGCATTTATGTGCTAGTTAAAGCTCATTTCCTCCTCCCAGAGGACCATTTCGACCATCCCATTACTCACCAGACTCCCCAGACGATAAAACTGCCTCCTCCGAGCTTAATAGTAAATTGCTATGAACTCCGGATTCTCAATCAGTATAAGTTAAATAACACGTATCTGAAATTCCTTAAACCACAAAATTTGTAACAATGTTTATTTAAAAGGTTGTGGTATTGAAGAGCCTACAAAAGCTGTGAATTTCTGTTTCGTAGAGATATAACTTCTTCCTGATATTGGAACTTTTGAATCAAGCCTCGGTAAGTCTTTTTATAGCGGTTCTACGTACCATTTATTAATTTGCCATCACCTATAAATAATCAGCCAGCCAACATGATGTTTTTATCCAATCTCTCAAATCATCCACTTCAGCAATCGTTCCTCTCTGAGTGTGGTGATCCTTTTTCTTCTTGTTCGTATGCAATTTTATGTAATCCAGTGTATTCAAGATGTTTGATAGTAGATTGGACAAATTTTGGCATTTTCGAAAGTAAAACCTCTGCCCTTTATGATTTCAGTCAAGTAAATAGAACTCGAGCATATAACTATATGCACGATAAAAGCAATGAGAACAGACTTTCATTCATTTCAAGAAAACGCGAATTTTGCTTTAGCATCCTGACAGTATTTTGTTGTATTCTGAATTCGATGGCGGCTGCTTATGTTAATATCCAGAGTTGATGTTAATGTTATTATAAATAAATTAAGTGACCGAGTAACACTTTTGACGCTGACGTAAATACTGCATAAATCTTTAAATATGGTTAATGTAATGTGACTGTCTAATATCTTTGTACATGGTTGTATTATTGAATTATATATTTCTAAACAAAAGGTTTTCACAAAAGAAATGGTCTTACTACCAAAAGCCCCAATGTGGTTAGACAATTCATACTTCATGCATATTCTTTAAAAATAGCAATAGCAATCTCTTTTAGTATAGCATTAATTTAATTCATCGTTTCAAAATGCGTATGATATTTTTAATCCCTTCGCAGATGACTTTCCTTCTCATGTTCGACAAGCTATTCCTTTGAGATTTGTTTAGGTCAGTACTTTTCTCACTCTGAATCTTATAAGTAATATTCAGTATTATTAGTCATCACTTCAGGCAGCTCTCATAGTTAATACACCCATGATATTTCAATTCTCACTAAGCCCTGCACTATTTTCCTCTGTTCAATGCAATGATAGTTTACAGTGCTCTCTGGGCGACGATTCTACATCCATTCGACTACCATTTTCTTTTAGATTAACATCTCTCTCCTTCTCATTTCTCTCTCATATATATTATTATTTATCAATATTGTTGCACAAATTGTCTGTATATATTGTAAATAGTGACGTATTATTTTAAAATTCTATTGTAATTTATTTTTATCTTATTTTATTTATTAATAGCGATTATACAGGTTAGTAAAAGGTAGCAACACCTAAAGCAATCGAGAAACTTCGAGATGTTTCTTTTCCGACGAATTGGCTGGAAATTTCTCGATTGTTCTCTCGCGCCAAATATAAATAACACTGTAGATCGGGAAAGTTTTCAGATTGACTTCGGACTTCGTTGAAAGCTGATTGCTTTGTTTACCTATTGGAGTGAGCTTGTGTAATCGCTGTTTTCGAAGTTATTTTTGTTGAAGCTTGGGTTGAAGCTTGAGAGTAATTAAACTGTTGCCTGTGAATAAATTTTGTGAGTTTTCTGAAGAGAGAATAAATATTTTTATACCGTGAAAACTGTGCCATCATTGCCTCAGTGGAAAAATTCATAACAGTGGTGTCAGAAGTGGGATCTCGTAATTTTGAATGCCAACAACTAGAGGAATGATGGAAGACCAAATGAAACAATTAATGGAAATGATTGCTGGAATAAAAGCCGGACAAGAATCCACGGCCGCTACAATCTCCGCTGGTCAAGCCCGTCAAGAAACGACAAATGCCGAACCCGCCGCCGCAATTGCCGCCACTCAAGAAGTTACATCATCGGACATTAAAGCTTTAGCTGCCAGTCAATAAGCTACATCATAGGACATTAAAGCTTTAGCCGCCAAGTGTGAAACAACATCTGCAGCAGTGAATGAAATCAAAGAAGAAATGAAGATAAAGCTAGCCTCAATGGTGGAATCCACCATAATAGAAACCACCTCAAATGTTCTGCAATCCGTGAAAGAAGAAGTGTTGAATGAAGTAAGAAAAGAAATCAGTGAGAATTTTGAGGCGATTAATGGGAAAGTTGACTGCTTGGAGGAAAGAATTCGATTTCTTGAAAATAAAAGATCTGAAGCAGCAACAGTTTTGATCCCGGGAGAGGTTTCCGTTCCCGTTATTGCACCACGTCCCAACGTCAAGGCTTCAACTTTCGATGGGAAGTCGGCTTGGAGCGTTTATCGAACTCAGTTCGATATGATAGCCACTGCTAATGGATGGGACGATACTTCGAAAGCATTCCATCTCGCAGCATCTCTTCGAGGTGAAGCTGCTGACATTCTACAGACACTACCTGAAGAGAAGCGGGGAGAATTCGTGGCGCTGGGAAGTGCGTTGGAGTTAAGGTTTGGTGAGCAGCATCTTAAGGATTACAATAGACTGCAACTGAAAATGAGACAGCAGAAGGTCAATGAAACTCTTCAAGAATTGGTGTCAGATATAGAAAGACTGTCGCTCCTCGCTTTCCCAGACTGTCCCTCGGACGTACGAGATAATCTGTCTCTTCAGTAATTTGTGGATGCCATCAAAGATCCCGACATACAGCAAGCTACCAGGATGTCAGACAGCAAAGATCTGAAATCCACCCTCGTCTATGCCATGAGAGTAGAAGCAGCACAGCAAGCTTCTAGAAAATATCGGCGTTTCGTACGTGGAACTTTGACAGACGATTCCTCTGAACTTTTCACGAAGAAGTTTCAAGAACTGGAAAACAAGATGGAGCGAATTATGAGAAGCTATTCCGGAGCCAGGGATCAAAAGACCAGAGTCATTTGCTGCCACTGCAAACGGGAAGGGCATCTACGACGTAACTGCCTTGATTTGAAAAATAGAAGGGATAACACTACCACGGAATCTCAACAACTGAATCTAAGAAGATGCCATCTCGCAGGGCAGAAGCTGCAATGTAGAAGAAGCCCCGACCAGTCGTTTCCACGTTTCATCCCGACAAGGAGGAAACCAGGGTTTATTCGTGAAGGGGGAGATCAACGGAACTCCATGTCGTCTAATCGTCGATTCGGGAGCGAACGTAACGATCGTAAGGAAGGACGTGGCTCGTCGCCTGAACAGCCGACTCCTCTACACAACGCCCTCTGTTTCGCTACAAACTGTGTCCGGTGGTAATATCTCTGTGCATTGGAAATTGGAAGTGGACATTGCCCTTGGATTTAACACCTACAAGCACACCGTTTATGTTACCGAAATTGTAGATCCGTGCATTCTCAGACTAGACTTTTTGAAGAAAAATGGAATTACGCTGAATTTTGAGAAAAGCAAGCTGCAAACATGGAGAGGCGAAGTTCCTTTGCACGATCTAGACATGAAAGAGCTGTGCGTATATCGGATTATGGCTCATGAAGACAATGTCATAGAAAATGCTGAAGAGTCCACATCTATGAAAAGTACCTCTTCAGCCCCGGAAAGAGAACCGAAGAAAGCAACGTTGATGAAACCCTCCCAGGAAGTGGTTCGTGTGGGAATGGACAAAGTTAGTGAAGAGGGAATCGACATCCATGCTCCTGTTACAAGCATCGAACGGAGGTCCCGGGATCTATCAGCTGCACCCGCGGAGGATTCGGACGCAATCACAGAAAATCTTACTGAAGATGATGTTCGGTTGAATGGGAATAGGAACGCTCTTTCCGGAAGTTCATGTCCGGAGAGCAGACGACGTTCATCTAAAACGGAGTTCGAATCTGGAACAACGGCGTTCTCTTATCAACAACCAATCTTAAAATCATGTAACTAGTAAGATGGGGATCAGAAACTTTCATCTCTTCTGTTGGCATACGGGAGTGCAACTCACCGGACCACCGGATTTTCTCCATCTCTAAAGATGTCTGGAAGATACCTTAGGCTCCCCTGCAACCTCCTCTTTGGACGACCACCGGACACTCCTTCCTCGCCTGTACAGTATCTAGATTATCTGCAGGCACGTTTGGAAGCCGTACATCGGTTAGCCAGAGAGAGAATCAACATCATGACGGAGCGCATGAAGATCCGGTACGATGCCAAGGCCACTGACCGTTCATTCCAGGAAGGTTACAAGGTGTGGTTATGGAACCCTAAACGTCGGAAAGGACTCTCCCCTAAGCTCCTGACGAACTGGGAAGGGCCGTATGGGGTCCTTAAGAAGATCAACGACGTCGTGGTGAGGATTCAACGGACACCTTCCTATAAACCTAGAGTTGTACATCACAATAGGCTAGCCCCATATTATGATAGAAGTGATTGAATGACCTTTCCTCTTAAGGACTTCACTGCCCGGGACGTGCAGTCTTTAAGAAGGGGGAAATGTTGCACAAATTGTCTGTATATATTGTAAATAGTGACGTATTATTTTAAAATTCTATTGTAATTTATTTTTATCTTATTTTATTTATTAATAGCGATTATACAGGTTAGAAAAAGGTGGCAACACCTAAAGCAATCGAGAAATTTCGAGATGTTTCTTTTCCGACGAATTGGCTGGAAATTTCTCGATTGTTCTCTCGCGCCAAGTATAAATAAGACTGTAGATCAAGAAAGTTTCAGATTGACTTCGGACTACGTTGAAAGCTGATCGCTTTGTTTACCTATTGGAGTGAGCTTGTATAATCGCTGTTTTCGAAGTTATTTTTGCTGAAGCTTGGTTTGAAGCTTGAGAGTAATTAAACTGTTGCCTGTGAATAAATTTTGGTGAGTTTTCTGAAGAGAGAATAAATATTTTTATACCGTGAAAACTGAGCCATCATTGCCTCAGTGGAAAAATTCATAACAATATTTATTTTACATAGTCTTGGCAGAGGCGTATATCAATATTAACTCTATTTAGTCCTATTGTTAACTTATTTACTTATGTTTAATATTGGTAATTTAAATTATATATATTAATTCAATAAGAATTAAATTCTCTAGTAAACAAGAAACTTCTAAGCTAAAATACATTTTAGTCAAACTAAGCTACCCTTATATAAATGAAAATAAAAATAAGAAAAATATATTAAGTTTAGTAATACTAATAGAAATAATATTTTGGGTAAATGAAATTAAGATTAACAAATGAAATTATACGTAAGAAGAAAAAAAAAAAAAATTTGCCATTCTAATTGAAATTCAATTTCAGATAAATTAAATTGATATTAAAAAATGTAATTATTTTTTTTAATTTAAATAAGTTAAGTCAAGCTAAACTACCCTAAATCAAATGACACTACCCTAAGTAAAAAATAAATAATATTTAAGTTAAGTAAAAATAAAGTAAACTTAATTAAGTAAAACTAAGACGGTAAAGTAAAATAAAAACAAGTTAACCGAATTATTTAAAACTATATCTGGATAAAAAAACAATAATGCTGTGGAAGATCTGCACCCACCGTGATCCCGGTCCCGACCTGGTATTAAAAAGTTTATTTTTCTCCCTTTATGTTATTTCCATTTTTTTTTTTTTTGCCCTTGTGTTGCTCTTACGCCATAAAACCCCAACCAACCAACCAACCAACCATTTTTTTTATATATATAAAATTTTGGATCCGTTGTACCCGGTTTCCTTGATTCAACCTGTCCAATGTTCTTAAGTTAATATTTACAAGCTCAATTCAGTGTACAGCTTGACTTTTTGCTTGGATAGGAACCGGGACTCATCACAGTTATGCGTCAACATTTTACGTTTTTTCTAATATCTGAGCAATCTAAGGGCCAACCTGAATTATATTTAATATTGAATGTAAAGTCACCGGTTATCCGAATCTCTTCGAGCTGTCCCTTTTAACAAATCCCCATCCGATTTGCTACAATCCAGCGAAACGTGTCCAGCTTTTATTTCCAACATTAATTCAAAATTAGTTTAGGTCACAGTGAGTATAGGAAAACACCTTCCTTCATCTCATATACAAATATTGGGACCAGTGTCTTTATCTCATAAGGTTATATCATAACTTACAATAAGACATATATAGTGACATCATTTAATGTGACAGCTCCCAATAAAGATAATAAATTTTTAAATTAATTAGAAATTAAAACCAGCTGATTGGCAGTACTCATTTGTTTAGGAAAACACGATTTTATGAGATAAAAATAAAGTAGTTATATGCTGGGTATCCAGCAAATTATGGCATGAAATTGCTAAGTAATTGTAAATATTATGCGTTACAAAATAGTTTCTTTTTTGATGATGTAATAATATATCAACGGCTGCACTAAGATTAATTTATACCAAAATTATTTTTAATTTGGTAATTAAAAGTGTAAAATAATCTACAGCATGTCCCCGTAAAACATGGCGACCTTTATTTTCGACACCGTTGGTCCTAGATGCATAGGCCCAGTTGAAGAAATTTTTTAAATAGCTAAAATAGTTGTACTGAATAGTTTTTAAGTTAGCAAAGGGGTCTGTATAAAAATTATGGATTGTAAATTTTTATACGGTCCCCAGTTCCCCCAACTCATATTTAGAAAAATATTGCCCATAAAAAAACATTTGAAATAAAAAAAAAAAAAAAATTGAAATTTGTTCGACCATTAGCCACGGTGTTATTGGAGTTTAAAGTTGTAATGCTATTTGGGTGGCCCGTACATAAATTGAAATGAGAAAATATCGTCTTATCGGAATAACAATGAGCTACTAGACTAGGTTTGACTAGGGCAAACAAGTTGTTGTTCATCGCCTAAAACATTATAAATTTTGACTAGAAACTGCTGTGAAAAAAAAAAGAAAAAAGTTACAAATTGTAAACACATAATAAACAGCAAACAAACTTATAAACAATTTTAATTAAGTAATTTTAAATAATAACATATTCAGAATGCAGCGCTTATTGTTAACACAAACAAAAATAAAAGAAGACAAAAATAAACAAAGTGAAAAAGAACCCATTGACGGTCATGCACGTATATATACGTCTTAGGATCCCCAGTTTTTCTAGCAATACGCAACATTTTTAAGTTTATAAATAAAATTTAAAATAAAATATATTTTAGATATTTTCATTAAGATGACAGTCTAAAACCTATCTAAAACAAAATAAATAAAAAATAATTAAAAAAAATTATGTATTTGAATTAGAAATATAATTTAAAAATTATTGCAGGGAAAACAACTGGGGAATTTCGCCCATTCCCATGACCGTCAGTGGGTTAATAACCTCTTTCTTAATTACACTTGCTCGAAGTATTTTCCTTCGACTAAAATACCTAAGCGCACACGTAATTCAAATTCATCTTCAGCATTTTTCAGCATTACAGGCCTAATACACCTGGCAGTGGATAAAATTCGATTCTCCAAATCTAATAGACTCGTCGATTCTTTTTCATAGACCTTGCTTTTCAAAAATCCCCAAAGAAAGAAATCTAAAAGATTTCGATCTGAAGATCTAGGAGGTCATTCTACTGAACCTCCAAAGCCTATAATGTTGTCTTAAAACCCACCCCACAAGACAGGAAGTTGCCTTGTGGGGTTGTGCACCATCCTGTTGAAACCACATCTTTTTAAGGTCTGTTAACACGACATAGTCATCTAAAAAGTCAGATAAAGGTCCCTGTAACAGGTTTGCATACTTTTTACCTGATAATTTATCAGCAAAAAAGAAAAGTCATACTAACTCTCCCTTCCATATGCCACACCAAACGTTAACGGACCATCGCACTTAATGCTTGTTTGGTCGGATTACATGAGGATTTTGCAGGGACAAAAAGTGTGTGTTTTGCCTATTTACTACCCCAGGTCTTGAAAACGTACGTTAATCATAAAATAGAATGTTATTCACAAATGATGAATCCAATTCTAGCTTGTTCATGATGAAATTGCAGAAATCAAACCTTCTATATTTATCCCCGGGCAAAAACTCTTGCACAAATAGCGGCGATAAGGATGGTTTAAGACTTCCCACACATGGGATCACTTCATTAATGTACCAGACACTAGAATGAGAGAAAGCAAGAGCATAGCCCAACATTTCTTCATCAGAGACAACCACTCTTGAATTTCAGGATCGAGGATGTCTTCCTATGTTACCCGTTTCTCGCAAACGCTTTACAACTCTTAAAATCGTATCTTTAAATGAATGTATTCCATTTGGAAAAAAATGTAATTGCAAATTGCCCTGTAGCCTCTCGCCCATTTCAATCACATTGGTCGTACAGAAGTAACATTTCTGCGTACTGTTCTGCAATGTACATTTTAACAACGAGGATTGACGAAATAGTTAAATACATCTGGTATTGGTATGAGCTACTTTTATTCTGAAGTGAACATACAATATTGGTTTTCTACCTACCTATCACTAATCTGCCACTAAAATTTTCATAGAAACATGCAAATCCCGCAGTACTGCATGCTAATTTACACATAAGAATCGGGAATTTTTTTTCCTTTCTAGGATTTTTTTTTAACCACTAACGGAAAATTTCCCCGAGATTTCTATAATTTTAGGGATAGACGAAACATTTTAGTAATTTTTAGGAATTTTAGGGAGAAACGAAAATTTAAGGATCAATTATAGGAATTTTAGGCTGAATGCGACCCCATCAGTACAACACAAGAGTGTGAATTTGTTCTGCTTCGACAGATTTAATTTTTGCTTTGATTGTACGTAATCGAAAGATTTTTGTTAGTTTCAGGGAGTATAACACTTATTATCTTTTTCAAATGGGTTCAGCATCCACAATTCATTACAGATATTGATAGATCGTAGTCATGAGTTTGATTTCAGAATAATTTTCCGAACGCAATTGCTTTTTCTCTGTATTTCATTTTATGTACATGCCCTTAAAATATGTTAATCACTACGGGTGTAAAGGGGTATAAGTCACAAAATTCCATTTTTCATATCTCCATGAATATTGGTCGTACAAATTTCGAATTTGTTTTGTATGAAATGATTTTTCATGGGCAACATTTTTCTAAATATGAGTTCGGGGAACTGGAGACCGTATACAAATTTACAGTCCGTAATTTTTATACCAACCCCTTTTCTAACTTAAAAACTATTCAATAAAAATATGTTAATGATTTAAAACATTTCTTCAATTGGGACTAAGCATCTAGGACCAACGGTGTCGAAGATAAAGATCGGCCAGGTTATATGGAGACATGCTGTATATCTTATACATCAATGACCTCAATTAGTCTCCTTGAGATACTGATAACGTTTAGTAGTCAATATAGACAATCATAATAAGCCATTTTCTTATAGTCCTGCTTTTAAGTTTTATCAATATTACATCGAAGTAAACAATTATTTGTTGGCATATCATGGAATGCTTGAGGAATATATTATGTCAATGAGTTTTGTACTGCCGTTTTTAAAAATGAAAAACATACTATTTTAATTTGTCCTGATTGGGAGGCCTTTTTAATATGTAGAGGCTATTTGAGTGAAAAAGAAGCATTTTTTATTCAGAATTTATAGTTTTCACCACATTATTTAAGAGTCGCACTTTTGTGACAGGGTGATCCTAAGAAAGTCGATTGAATTTTGTACGAAAATATAAATTAACGTATTCTAATTGGTTATTTTAATTCATGCCAAAACAAAAATAGTTTTCAAATTTCAACAGTCAAACTAAAAGCTTCCCTCGTTTGGAGAAAATTGATTGAGTAGTTTCATAATTAAAATTTATTACTCTTCAGGATGGCCTTAGTTTACGCACTTACTTTAAAATGAAAAAACTTTAATATCACGCTTAAACAGATTTTCTAAGAAGTAAACGAATCTCTGGGTTACATAAATTATGAAAAAAAAAATGCCATCGTTTTTTCTTTGAGTTAGTCTTTCGATTAATGACCCATAGCATTAATTCAGAAGAATATCTCATTCCTCACACCAAGGTGAAAATATTAAATATAGTTATATTTTAATTTCTGCTATAAGGAAATAAAAGTGCAAATACTCTTTAGTTTGTTTAACTTGATATATACGAGGAGTTTGTACCGGAACTCAATTTCCATATGATATATATATATATATATATATATATATATATATATATATATATATATATATATATATATATATATATATATATATATATATATATATATATATATATATATATATATATATATATATATATATATATATATATATATATATATATATATATATATATATATATATATATATATATATATATATATATATATATATATATATATATATATATATATATATATATATATATATATATATATTTTTTTTTTTCTTCTTCAGTTTTGAACTCCTGCATGTTTATCAATTAAAACATCACAGTTTCTGAGAGTTTATTTGTTTTCTTTGTAATCCAGGAGTTTTAGATTATCACTTATTTTTTTTATTTTATATATATATATATATATATATATATATATATATATATATATATATATATATATATATATATATATATATATATATATATATATATATATATATATATATATATATATATATATATATATATATATATATATATATATATATATATATACTGTAATGCATTTAATCTTTGAGTAATGTTATCGAATTATTAGGGCAATTCTCTAATGTACGCACGGGACATTTAAGCTCTTTTTTCTACTCGTAATCAGATAGGAATTATAAATTTAAGATGAATCTAGTAGTTGTGTCTTCGTTTTATATAAATATTTCTTGGTGACAAAGTTTTATGGAACAATAATTTTTTAACTAGGTCATGTATACATTTATAAGCAAGTTTTACATTTATAAGTTCGTGTGTCTGTTGCTTATAAATGTATCCTTGATAGATTCATTTAAATTTTATAATTCATATCTGTTAACCAATGGAGAAAAAATCCAAAATATGTACACACACACACACACACACACAAAAAAAAAAAAAAAAAAAAAAAAAATATATATATATATATATATATATATATATATATATATATATATATATATATATATATATATATATATATATATATATATATATATATATATATATATATATATATATATATATATATATATATATATATATATATATATATATATATATATATATATATATATATATATATATATATATATATATATATATATATATATATATATATATATATATATATATATATATATATATATATATATATATATGTGTGTAATGTATACCAGAGAATCGTCCAATTGTTCATTTTTAAACTCGCTCATTACGTTAAAAATTTTAAATATGTTTATGGATAGTGCTTGTTTGATATAGTGCTTGTTTATATGAATATTCAAATTGTATTAACGGAAAAACTGCCATTATATAGAAAACAGTTCTTTGTATTGTTCTTCAATTTCATAAATAATTCTATTTCTAGATTAATAAATGAAGAATTACTTAAAGAGTTATTATTTAAATAATGATAGTTAAACCTCTAGGTTTTAAAGAAACTCTACTTGATGTGTACCAATATAATTAAATTGCTTACCTTTAAATAAGAAAGTTTTGAGTGTTCCAGTAAATAATTATATTTACTGATTTTTAATTAAATGAATCTAGGATTTAAAATTTATATCCTGTAGATTGCTTGTAAAAATCAAACTTAATATTTGAACTGGTTATTATAAACTCTTTTATTAAATAAGAAAATTCCATGTTTTTCCTTAAATTTATTTAAAGTTACTAACATTTCTGGCAGTGAAATTTTGTTACGAAGAGCAAAAAGAAGGTTTGCATTTTTCTTTCTTGATTTGCCTTAAAAAAAGAAGAAAGTAAAAAAGCAGGTAAAGAGAAAACCGCATCAGCATTTTCTTTCAGTTTAACTTTACTACTTTTTTGTTCCAATTTATAGTTGAATCCAGACAGTTTGGAATCAAAAACTTTTAGATGTCATGCATTATTTTTTTTTATTCTGCCATGATTATCTCTTAATAAAACAAATGAATGTAATGATTTTACTAAAGCAACCCTGTGTTTCAGATACATTTTCTCTTTTTAAATTACTATCTCTGCTTGATATTTTAATTTTGTTAAATCTTTTACTATTGTAGTTGATTGTTTTAATATTTCTGGAGTAAGTTCAGTACGTGGGCCATACGGCACCAAACAAATTGGTTAACATCGGTTTAAATTTAGAAAAAAAAAAAAAAAAAAAAAAAAAAAAAAACATAGTAACATAGGTAAAATGTATGCAAAAACTAAAGATGAAATATTTCAGGATATTGAAGCGTTCTACGAAAAAAATGAACGCATACATCAGTTAAAGATTAAAAATTATCATGCACTTGTGTATTCGTATTACACATACATAAGAAGGATCCTCTCTGGAGACTATCTGCAAAAGGTTTAACAAATCTGAAAAAGATGTTATCATAGAAATTCAAATTTAGTTTATGTTATGCTATTAATTATATAAAGATCAATACAAGGAATGGATGGGATAAGTTACTAATGAATTGTTCAATCGACATATTTTTGAACAGACGAAAATGTAAGGTAATTTAATACTCTGGGTACTTTGCTTAAAAATATTTTTATTGTTGCATAGGTAGAGAAAGTTATTTATATAAAATTACTATTTTATTTTGATCTTGATGAAATTGTGTACACTTGACCTTCAACGAAAGATGCAGGTCACTGTATCCATGAGATTTCGAAAAACCCTTATAGCTCATTGTTCTACATATAAAGAGATAAAATCATAACTTGAGTTGTACTGAACAAATATGAATAGAGTTTTCTTCTATTTGTTTCTTGGCTAATCCAGATTATTGGAAATGGAAAGTCATTATGATAATTTGTGGTTAAGGAGTTGAAATCGGAAACAGGATGTAAAAGAGGGCATACTTAGAACAAATTGAATCAGGTTGGACGGTCTACATAACTATTTGAATAAGGTAAATGTATCTATTACTTATATTAAATTTACTTATGCACACTGGCATACATTTAGAAGAGTGACGAAATTCAGGTTAGTAAAATAACTTGCTGCTAAAATATAACTTAGGATTCTAGCATTATATTTTTTACAAATATAATCTGCTCCTATGAATGGCTTAGTTTAATTATTAATATCTTGTTTTATCTACATTGTATTATTTTTAATATACAATATAGATAAAACAAGATAGTTTTTAATTTTAGTATTACACTTTTTTTTAATTTTAGTACTACACTTTTATTAATTTTACTAGCACACTTTTAATTGTAATAATTAAAGTTGGAGAATCTAATTTAAAATATTCATCTTTGAAATATTTTTTAAATATAACACTTCCTAGAAGACAATTTTGAATATTAATACATATTTATCCTAAAGAAATACGATGTCATTATTTTCTTTTATACTGTTTCGAAACTGTTTATATGAATGCCTCTCACTTTTATTTTTAGTTAACTATAAATGAAAAGAAGAAGTATTTTTTACATAGTTTTAAAAAGTTTTTGTCGTAAGTATAATTATTTTCTAGTTTTTAGCCTACAGAGTTCTTACTCAGTAATGAACGTTATGCTCTAAATCATTAGAAACATCTAGAAACCATACTCTTACCATTTCATTCAATTATAATACACCTTTAAGAATTAACTTACATATTCAGCCAATCACAAACTCATATTGAATTTTTTGCCGTGTATTACGATTCATCTCGTGATCACCAATAATATATATTTTATTATATTAATCATAGACATCTAATCTCTCATAGAATTCCAATCTACACCATGGCTTTGTAATTATCCTTGTCTTAGGAGAAATCCCCAATTTAGGTTCCAAGCTTCTAGAAACAACATAACCGTCGAGCATCCAACCCATATTTATTATTGCCAATGCAAATCTACTATTTTTTTTTTTAATTATGGTAGATTAATTATTATTTGAGAATATCGTTATTTTCTTGCATTTACCCAACACATGTTAAATTTCTTGTTGAAAAGACATACAAAAATGGATCATAATTGAGTTTTAAAATGGATAAGTGATCTAAATGAAAGCGAGTCAAACACAAAAAGAAATATTATAGGATAGTTAAACAGTATTAAAAATGCCCTTAAAGATAAGAATCGGACCATATTTTGGCCGACCAAACGGTATAGTGGTTAGCGTGTTAGCTTCTAGAACGCGAGGTTGCGGTTTCGAGTCCCGTATAGGCATGGGTGTTTGTAAATGTATGTTGGCTTGTCAAATGACCAATGTTTCGGTGCATTATAGCCCTCGTGTTGCTAACTGCACCAGATAATCTGAAAACAACCAACCAACCGGACCATATTTTGAAAAGTAAAACATTCTATTGAGCAGTTTACAAGAAGAAAGTATACACATTGACAAAGAAAACGGGAAAATAGATTTGCAGTCACTGGTATTATAGCTAACTAGTGAGATCACAGCCTGTGAATTTAATCGTGTTTAAATGTATAGATATTTTTTTTTTTTTTTTTAATTTAATCAGAGTAAGATATTGTATTCTTTTGCTATGAGGCGTAATTCTGATCTTCAGACGTATAACAAAACTTACAATTGTAAATAAAGTATTTTTCAGAAGTGAAGGTTTTAATATTTACATTAAAATATCATTTATCAATTGAATAAAAAGAGAAAACGGGATACCAACAAAAAATCCCAGGCAGATATAATAAATAAGATGTATTTAATATTCGAACTGAACTTCACGAAGTTTGTGTTAAGTTCTAATTAAAAGGTAGAAAAAGCACATTATCCGATTACGCAATTTAAATACTTATAATCAATGCTGAGAAGTACATTATTTACTCTTCAACAATTACAAATACCCACTTCAAATACACTGAAGAGCAAATGTGAACATAAACAATTTATGAGCAAAGACTTATCTGAAGCAAATTATAATAATACTCAGTCTGATGCAATTAGATTATAGATAAGAGATTAGGTATGAAGGTAAGCCTGTTGGCTTTAACATCACAATGATGAAAGATAAAGTATTTAAGACCCGGTTTGCTCACTCCATTATTTAGAAAAGCCCTACATAATTCATAATTAATTAGATTTTAAGGAAGATTTTGTAATTCCATTACTTATAATTTCATAATAACTGGGATTCATTCTTAGGCATATCTAAAAATAATCTTTGGTAAGTATTATCAACAATAATTATTGATATTTCTTAATGCGATTAATATCTTTATTGTACCCAAAGAAATGGATGAGGGAATTTTACACATTTTAATTATTTAGATCTTAAATGACGAGTTTAGTTTAAAACATACTACATGTTATTTAAAGATGTCAGAAAATTAGCTGATATTTCTATAAACTGCTGTATTTAAAATTGGTAAACTTTATCCCAGATGAATAAACTTAAAATAAATAAAACTGTCATCAATTATCTAAAGATGTAGTCCTGAATAAGTTGAGTTTTAACAAAACCAGAATGTAGTATATTCATAAAATATTTTAGTAAGGCTTTAATGAATTTTGCAATTCCATTTGCTCTAGGTTTATTTTCCTAAATAAGTCGACTTTCAATTTTTTTAAATTTAAAATGCTTTAAATCTTTCACTTTATTTTTCCTAGTTTTTAAAACGAGTTTTTTTTTAAAACCATTTGATTTAAACAGCAACCTTTAAAGAGATTTTATTCCTTTCTAAAGGATTAACCACTTGTTACTTTGGTAATAAAATTGAATAGAATACTATTTCTTAAGATATTGTGTCCAGTATGTGTAGATATATTCCTAAATAGTTCATTTATGTAGATATATTCCTAAATAGTCCATTTATGTAGATAGTTTAATTGCAAATTTCTATTCATATGCATGGTGTTTATGAATTAATTGAAACTTTGCTGACAAACTTCCCACAATTTTGATGCTTAATTAAGAAATATTTCGCAGCAATGCCCCTGTCATGTATCTAAAATAGTATTTATATCCTCTGTTAGATTAGTATTTATATTTTTATTTGTTACTATTTTTTAAAGAGTTTTTCAAATATAGATATAATAATAGACGTGTTGTCGTTAGAGAAAACTCTAACTTCACAGAATGAAATTGCATAAGCTGAAGTAAATACATTTAACTACTGCTATAAATTCAAACTTTTCTTACATCCTACTCATGTTCGGTTAGGCTGATACAATAGATCAGTAAGATAGAAACATGAACAATTTTAACCATCATATTGATTAACCATTCTTACTTTAAACTTAATACAGTAATTTCAACATTCCTTGAGATCCTTAGCATGCATGACAAAGCTTTGACGTATCGAATTATATATCCAAACAATTGTAACCTTTTTCCAAGAAGCCACATGAAAAACTTTCCTGCCTATTTGTAGGAGAAATTTCTACTTGGAGATCATTATTAGATACTAATAAGTATATCATAAACTGATCAAATTTTACAAAACATCGAATCGTTCAATGATTTTTCTCTAGCAATAAAAGTCAAAGAAATGTGCATATTTTGTTAAGGCGAGTGTTTTCCGTAACTAACAGCATTTGGCTATATTTTGCACATCCTATGGGAAAGATAGACTTCTGTTTGTTAGGAGATGACTGAATCAATTTTTGTGAGTTGAATGTTTTTGAGAATTCAGTAAATCTCTTACGGAGTGTGTTGTAATTTGTTGGTAAGCACCTAAATTTCACTTCCCTTGGCAATATTTTTTTTTTTTTTTTTTTGAATAATTAAAAATATGAACACGTTCAAGCTTGATATTTCCTGCATTACGATTTGTTTAACATTAATCGAAATCATTTATGTTTAATAATTCTTTGAAAGATATTTTGAAATTTATAATATCGGTATTATGTTAAACAAAAAAAACAAAAAAATATTGATAAAATTAATTATTCTGTTAAATCATATGTTTTTCAGAACTAAAAGTTTATAATAATACTGTAGCTAAATTAACTAGGGGTGCTGAACATCGCACAATTTTCCATTACAGTTAATACTGCTCACTGCCTTTAAATTTGTCATTGATTTTTGTAATTTATCGGTTTCGCTATCATACTTTCATTATTTTGAACAATGTCCAATTTGGGAATATTTTTTAGATTAGTATTACATATTGGCAAAAAATTCCACTAAAAAGTTGAGATTAGCGATATATTTTTCGATAAACATTTCATTATACTTTCTTGCAAATGAAACAGAGGAGATGCAGTCGTTGATTGACGATGATCAAGGAAAGATAATGTGTTAAAGATATCCGTAATAATCTTCCTTTTTTGCTCCATTATAGCATTTATACGGAATTTTCGGGGGTGAGGATGTGTAAAAACATCTTAAAAGAATCTACCATAGCGATTTTGATAAAAATTATAGAGCAATTTTTTTGCAATTGCTGAAACACTTTAGTTTTTGAATGGCAGACACATAATACAATTGCGTAATTTGATGACAACCTTAATGATAGGTACCATGGCCACACACACATTTTTAGGACCAATTTTTAATTTCAACTACCCATATGTTAACATAGAATAATAAAATGTTTCGATTTATTTTTGCAATTCTACACATTTTAAAAAGGGCTGAGTTCCAAAAAGTCTTCTAGAAAAATGTCTGCGAGAGTGTTTTTCTGTGGTCAGCATAACTCCTGGATGGATTGACCTACGTTTTTCAAATTTTATATACGTGTTCGTGTTGACTATGAAATATGTCATTAAGTTTTTCGTACTTCTGCCATTGAAAATTTCAGCAATTTCAAAAACTCGTATCGATTGATTTTGGTCAAAATCGCAGTGGTAATGTCTTTTAAGGTGCTTTAAACATTCCCACCAACGAAATTTCCTTAAAAATGCGATAAAACGTTTAAAGTTCAACAACAAATGTCTTAAACACAAAGTTATCTTTCGAAAAACATTTTTTTTTTCTCCTCATTTTGCCAAAACAATAATTATTGGCAAAAATATCGCCAAACTGGCCCTTTTTCTTAAATAATGAAAACGAATACTGTAAATTACACCAATATATGACAAATTTAAATGCAGTCACCAGTATTAAGTGTATTTTCAATGTTGTGCTATGTTAAACACCCATAGTTTACTTCCAATTAGCTACGTATTAACAAACAATATTAAAAGTATTGCATTCGATAAAAAAAAATTTACATTTTCTTACATTTCTATGATCTAAAGTAGGTACGTAAAGTAAATCGTCTAATATGACGATCTAGAATATAGTTTCTGTTTTTGTTTTATAATTCTAATTTAAAGTATACGCTCACTTTTAGATGTTAAATTATTTTAAGTTTTGAAAAAAGAAAAGAAAAAAAAAAAAAAAAAAAAGACTACAAAAAAAAATCTCTCAAAAGCTGTAGTTTCATAAATGTTAAACTTAAAAAAAAGAAGTTAAATTTCTCATTAATTTATACAGTATTGTATTCAAAATAGTTTACTTTAAGTTTTAAAGTACTATTAAATCTTTATGCTTAATATTTGGAGGTTAGGTATTGTTATTTGAAAGATTTCAGCACATTCTTAAACTATTTTCATTAAAATACAAAATGACTGTGTGTTCCAATCGAATATACAATATCCGAAATATCTTAATAATAACTGAAGGGAGTTTCATATATCCTGGTTTCACCGCTGTTACCAAGACTATTTTGGAAACCCTTCATATTTTAGTTGGTCGTTGCTCCTTTCTAAATTGCATTTTGATGAAAGCACTCTCTGATGTTCTAACCTATGAGACATATATCCAAGTCCATATATATTGGATAATCTTCATTCGAGGCACAGTGAAATGGAACTGCTATCATACTCTGCTTTTTTTTTTTTTTTTTTTTTTAAGTTGCCAACATTAGAGTGAATGACAATTTAATAGTAATTCTTCAGCCAATCCATGTAAGAATCTGTTGAAGTCAATCCAGTTTAACTAAATTTAAAAGAAAGTTTGACAAAATGGGTTTTTAAATAGTATTAGAACAATTTAATCTTCAATGTGAACAAACCTAATAAGAAAATAATAATAATAATAATAATAATAATAATAATAATAATAATAATAATAATAATATTAATAATTATTCCAAATAATAATTTTTAGAGCACTTATTTTTAAAAACAGCCAAGTTCCATCTGGTTTTAACGCTTAAATAATTTCGCAAGTTCTAATTAATCTAAAAACAAAAGTCTAACACACTTGGCTGTTGGTCTATAGTTTCTCTCTAGATAAAACCAAGAAAAAATCATGGTTTTTATTACTAAACCAAGTCTTTTCAACCAAGAAAATCAGTTTTTTTTTATCCAAAAAAAATTGCTGTACTTTTACTTTAGATC
Source organism: Linyphia triangularis (assembly GCA_963978545.1). Lineage (NCBI taxonomy): Eukaryota > Metazoa > Arthropoda > Arachnida > Araneae > Linyphiidae > Linyphia > Linyphia triangularis. The sequence continues at coordinate 22,389,804 of OZ021725.1, forward strand.
AATGGCAAAAATTAAAACTATTAATTATAAACAAAAGCTACGCTATTATCGAGATCAATACACTATTACTAAATCACGAGTTATTACAAATACACTATTACTAAATCATGAGTAATGATAAATACATTATTCCTAATTACGTAACTATTACAAATTTCAATATTTGCAAGATCCTACAGTTGCAATTTTAGCGCACCAAATTATGTATGCTGAAATTGGTAAGGTTATGGTAATTGTAAATTGCATTTTAAACAATCACACTTGCGTCGTTTGATATTCATAGATATATCGATGACGCAATTTTATTTTTAAAGGTATAAAAAATATAATTCCTTGATAGTAAAAATAAGTGAAAAATTTATAAAACATACTAATTCTTAACAAGCGTAAAACGCATTTTTTATAAACACAGATATTATAAAAATACTCACATAATTTTATCAGTTTCTATTTTTTTTGACGTTTCTATAGAAGACTTATTTTGAATTTTATGGATATAAAAAGTGATAGTACTTGTGTACTTTTAATTCTAAAAATTAAAATTTACTTTATAGTAATAAAAATTGAAAATTTACTTTATAATAATAAAAATTGAAAATTTACTTTATAGTATAAAAATTTTAAATTCTGTAGCACATACTAATTTATAATAAACGTAAAAATGCTTTTCGTAAACATGGATATTTAAAACATATTCGTGCAATATAATAATTTTTTTTTTTTTTTTTTTTTTTTTTTTGATAGCAACGTTGAGAAGAAACATAATATTTACAGTAAACTAGCATAATTAAAAATAAAATTTTACAAAATGAAATAAATAACATTTTGTACCACTGTAAAACACGTTCTCCATTTATATCATAACAATATTCACTTTCTTGTCCATCCAACGTACACCATAGAAATACTTTTGAGTGTAAAGTAATCCTTAGTTTACGCTTGGAAGGTTTGTTGAGATATGGCCCGCAGCAAACTTCCCATATTCTTTTGGAGTAGAGTAAAGCTCTCTGACTTCATTAAGGAATAGGAGAGCAGTGAACACTTGAAATTCAAAGTCACTGAAACAAATGTAGAGAATGGAATGAGACTGGATTTTCTATTGGAGCGGAAAAGTCGGCTTAAATCCCCTTTCTCGAAAAATATTTTATTTTAAGACAATGTCAGTAGGAAGATACCAGTTTCTGCCTTGTAAAATTGTCTTGCATGTGCTTCAATTTGAAGACTTAAATAAAAATTCGAGATATCTTTTCTTTAGAAGATTAAAACTTAGTTGGTGAAGAGTAAAATTTTAGTGAAATATATATCTAGATAAAAAATGAATTTTTCTTGAAGCATAAAATCTTAAAATACTCTAAGGGGTTTAAATGTCAACAAAAACGGTTATACTAGCATTTAACCAAAATTAAAAAGACTGGAGAACTATTTCTTTTTTCTTTTATCAGTGCCATAAAACATTAAAAAGATTAAGAAATAAGACAACAAAGATTTAAATTTTAGCTATTCGGAACTTACAGGAAAATATAATAGTAGCTATGCTATATAATTAACATAAAAATATATTAAAAAACATTAAAAAATAAAAATTAAAAACGTAAGAAATACGTTGAAAGGTTTAAAAAACGTAGCTATTTTGATCGTACAGGAAAGTATCAGAATAACTGTGCGATACTGCACACTTTATTATGGTATTAAATAGCTTTTTTCTTGCCTACTCAAATGTAGATTTTGAAAAAGTAAAACAGTCTATGACTTAAGTTTGAAATTTTAATATTTTTTCAACACTTATATACAGCAATGGAAAAATAAAAAAATTATCTTTAAAAATTTAATTTTTACAAAATTTATATTAAAACAAATCTTAATAACATAAAATGATTAACATCAATTTTTTTTTAAACTACAATTTGAATTCATTTCAACTTCGTATTTGGTTGTGTAAAGTTAAAGTAAAAATAATATGCAGAATTTTTACTTCAATTCCCCCCCCCCCCTTTCCTAAAAAAAAACACAATATTAGTATTTTTTTTATGATTCAAATATATGTATAAAATCAAACAGTTACATAAATACACAGGAACTTTTAAGTCATCTTACTATATTTTATTGCAAACATCAATGTTTACAAGAAATGAAAATCTACGATGTTATAATTTTTTAACTGAATCTAGTTTGTCTAGAAGTCAACAGTTTTATACATTAACTAGTTACTTTTTTTTCTGTTTCAATATCACAAAAAAAAAAAAAAAAATCCTATAAAATAAAAAGTAGAAAAAAAAAGCCAGTCAATCTTGAATTCTTGCACTGATTTTATTTAAAGATCAAGATGAAAGCGAACGACATTTTTTTTTATTTATTGTATTTGTAATTTTTATTAAATCGAAGTAGAATTTCAAGTAATTCCGTAGATTATGTTAATTTGGTTAAGAGATCGATGATACTATCTTGGTTACTTCATTTGGTCGACTATGAATGGGGAATTTTTTGCTATGACAAAACAGCCGACTGTTTAAAAGTATAATGCATATTTAACTTTGACACAATTTTTGTTGGCGGTCATCTATGAGAACTATATGATTAGTCACCTGCTTTAGTCCTGGAATTTATTTTATTCTTTATTTTAATAAAGTTTAAAACATTATTAATAAAGTTTAATTACCGGAATTTTTCTAACAATGTTCAATTTCCTGGACCACCTTTCATTAATTATCTATGCATTCCATGAGAATGAAGATGTTGGTATAAAATTATTTCAATAAGTAGTTTATTCAGATTTTCAAAAAAATTTTGACTACAAGAAAAGAATAAAACAAAGGGTGAGATTTCAGTTATGAAAAAAAGTTTGACGGTTCAATACGTAATTACTAAAATATAATGTAGATGTTTTTCCCACAACATTTACAATATTTAAAATTTCTCCAAAATAGTATTTCTGGTTCAAAATTCAATCACAATAAATGAATAAAATGGCTTGACCAAAAATACTTAATTAATAGTTCAATATCAATACTTATCCAATTTTAACTATTTTCTAAAACATTTCTTGTTTCTACTAAAATTATTGGTGAATTTGAAATTTAGGAAGTCACTTATGAATAAGCATATTATTTTAAAAGTGCTTGAATAATTTAATTAATATATATGGATTTAACTTGTTAACGTTCTCTATGAGAAAATATACTCCATTAATTTTTAACAACTTGAATTAATTAAAAATTATACTAATTGCTGAAATGGTGTTATTTCAAAATGCGATTACATATCTGTGGTATTTTAATTTCTATCTATGCTTCTAACGGACAGTACGAGTCCTTTAAGGGATTTCAAGAACACAATTTATTTACCAGCATAACTAGAAAATGTGGATATTATGGAGGATAAGTTTATTTATATACATGGACTATATTGTATTTACTAATCCAACGAAATTTAATTGTGTCAAAACTAACTGGAAGTTGCATTGCTGGTTGAAGAGCTATTAAAATTGAAGATTTGTTCGAAAAGTTTCGAATTATCTATTATATGTTCTCAACTTTAATAAAATTATTTTGATTCAAAGATTGCTGTATAGAATCTACACATATCCTTATAAGAACTTCAAAATAATTGAATGTTTACATTCTTTAAACACTGTGTTCATTTCAATAACTTGAAATGAAATATGCAAACAATGATATACCTCAAACAGTTTCATTACGAATGAATTCACATTTATTTTTTTCTACCTAATATCCACTCTAACCACTTGAGACTGAGTGGTTGGAATTGACAATCTAACGTCCTTTTACGCATGCCCTATTCGTTAAGGACAATCTTCAGAATCTTTCTTGTCTAGTCTCAAGAACATCCAGACAATTCTGACGTCATTAAGAAACAGAAGAAAAGCTTGGTTGAAATCACAAAGAACCAACGAAGCAACAACTGCGTAGAGGTAAGCGAGATTTATCTATTGGAGCAGAATTTTTATCCGAAAGCTTTATACGAAGTCAAGGGAAGAAACAAATACAATACGTATTTTCGGCTGCATCTTTTACTTCACTGAACATTTCCACATTGTGAATAAGTGAATAAAAGAATCGAGTAGAGGAATTTAAGGAATTTAACACATCTTAAGTAAAGTTATATTCAGTTTTATCCTTGCATAAACCGCACTGTTTCCAGTGGTTAAAATGAATAATGAATGGAATATTTAATTACATGCCAGTTCAATCAAAATAGAAATATTAAATTTACCCCTCGCTTTTCAATTTCGATCTTCTTAGAACAAAGAGGCAAATAATTTTTTATAAGTGTAAATGAATCTTGTGAAAAGTTTATATTTAAAAGTATAGTTTTTTTTTTTTTTTTTTTTTTTTTTTTTTTAATTTCAATTTTAGTGATAGTGAAGTAAAACATTTATTTGCAATGTCAGGAAGATATAGTTTCAGGTCATTCCATTGTCTGTAATTACTTTTGGCCTTGAATAATTAAAAATTATTTTGAATGTTTGTGAAAAGATCTCATCTTTTAAAAATTAGTTTACTAGTAAAAATTAGATAAAAGTTAGTACAATAGTGTTTGTGTTTTTTATTTTTCCAATTTCAGAAATGTATAATTTGTATATATGTATATAAGTTATCCCAAAAACGTTGGTAATCATTTGTGGTCATCTGACTTCTGCGTATAGTATTCCCTTGTGTTTATTTTTTGTGTATGACCCTGATCAGATTATCTTGAACTGTAGGTGAACTGTGCCCTTCGGGAAGACTGCTCGAAATATTTTGTGTACTGCATCCGATTTACACTTGTGTAGCTATATGGCTGATGTATTGGTGTACTAAATATGCATGTACTTTCTAATTTAAGGGAAGAGTACGTTGGTCTTAAAACTCTTTATTTTTTTAGATTGATTCAGATTAGGATCCCTTTTGTGGAAGTTATTTGTTAGAAAAACTAGTCGCTTACCGTCATTAAAAGTGTTATAAAATAAATGTGTTATATATGTATCTACTTTCAAAGCTGACACACGTACCGTTTAGTGAACTGGACAATTTCGTTAATGAGAAGGGAAAATCTAAATTCTTTTTTATCTTTCTTCTAATCTGTATAACTGTACAAACGATAAGATAAGGAAAAAATAATACAAGCGATTGTCATCAATTTCGTGTAAAATTCATCATATATGCCTATATTTACAAACATTCTCATCATATCATGAAAGAAAAATAATGTAAACTTTTTAGTTCAATTAAATCTGACATGAATTAAGTACTCTATTAACTTTCAGCAAACTACAAAACTATAATAATGTAAATTATAAATGTAACAGAAATCCTGTTTGATTTGGAAATATTACTGATTTTAATACATTCAAAAGGTATAATAAAAACTATTCAAAACTCTTAACACAAAGTGCTTCTAGGTATATTAAATTGTATTGCCATCATCAAAAATATCTTATGAATTATTGAATGAGCATAGTAAATAATTATCTATTTTGAGAATACTTTTGCTTTTGTGGAGTTATTTAACAGACTTAACCTATTGAAAACCATTTGATATCATGATTACAATATATAACGAACACGGTATTATATCTTAACAAAAAATACCGAGTATAATAGATATTGTTATAAAGAAAATTCATACACAAAATAGAAATTACATTGTGTATTTACAAACAAGGTCAAATAGAGGTATCTTAAATGCTATTCTTGACACTATCTATCTAAACCAATTCCAAAAACATATACGCAAACCAAATTTCTTAATTTTTCGATAAATCGATATGATATTCTAGATTTGGAAAAAACAACAAAAAAACACTGAGCTAATATACTATTTTCCCCACAGACCTAAAGGAAAAGTGGAAATCTTAAATATAACAATTTCTTAGACCTCTAAATAAAAATGATTGATAGTAAACTGATTAACACAGGCTACAATAACACTGAGATTTGTTGCATTCAATTTTTAAATTCTTACTTAAAGAATGCATATGGAAACCTTATTTTGAAGAAGCTATGTTCATTACATGACAAATTTAAGGGGTGGAAGACAGTAATCGCAATTTAATGAAATAAGTAAGTTTTACAAAATAAGTAAGTTGAGGGCTATACATTTGTTGTCAGAGAAAAACTAGTCATGGCAAATGCTTTTGAATTTTCTCACGAAACGAATAAGATGAATGCAGAAGGGATTTTTATTGTACATAAAATACCACCGCTGCGAAATGCCCTGGCCAATTGGCTTATACATGGGTATTTTGCCTCCTCCCCCCTAATTCTTAGAAGTATCCAATCAAGAATTATTAAACACACTTCTTCATCTACAACCAATGGCTGATAATCTGTGAAAGCTTTAAGAAAATAACTGGCGTAGTCCTCTACCAGACAACACAGGAACTCTTCACGTTTTTTGAAACTTTACATTCCCCGGGCTACTCTACTACGGAGCTCCCATTAAGATTTTGATGGGGACTCGATTCTTCCCCAGTCCTCTCCAGATGATACTTACAAATGCACACTAAACCATACTGAACACTCTCCCTAATTCTGGGGGACCAATGGATTGCAATATTTTTCGACTTGGGGCAAGTCTTGTAACCCTGTCATTGAACATTAAATGCTATCTGTATTGTTGAACCAGCTACTGTTGACTTTAAGTTAATTATAATTTTATTGTGATTGGGACAACTTTAGGACTGTTTTAAACTTAGTTTTTAAAATACTTTACTACAAAAAAATAATGTAAACTTTTTTGTTTAATTAAATCTGACATGAATTAAATGCTTTATAAACTTTCAGCAAATTACAAAACTATACTAATGTAAATTATAAATGTAACAGAAATCCTGTTCGATTTTGAAATATTACTGATTTTAATACATTCAAAAGGTATAATACAAACTATTCAAAACTCTTAACACAAAGTGCTTATTATGCTAAAAATTGTACTGACATTGTAATTGTACATAAATTGTAACAAAATTGACAAAATTGTAATTGTACATAGCTTCTAGAAATGAAAAATTGCAGAAATGATAAATTGTTAATAATACTAATGTTGTTTTGTTTATTGGATGATTTGTCAGGCTTTATTGTTTGGTTTTCAAATCTTTTGAACATGTTGATTAATTCTTGTTACTGTATCCAAGCGTTTCCACAATTATACTCAATAAAATTCTCAAAATCATTCATTTGGTTATTTAGCACCATGTATTTAACTAGATATCCTATTAAGTAGTATATAGAAAGTTCATGGTTTATTAACAATTATGCAAGTACTAAAATTCCATAGTTTGTCAAAGGATGTAAAATAATAACCATAGGAAGATAATTATCTCTTTCATAGTGAACTTATCTGTGAACACGTTTTTAGTTTTTGGTAAATAATACAATACATTTAGACATTTTGTGTTCATATTTAAATACATCCTATTCTAAAAATCAAATTTCTCTTTCAAACTTTTATTGAAAGTGTATTATATATCTTACACGAATAGTTTAATTAACCAATATAAATAAATTAACTGCCTCTTGAAGACAATAGTAAACATATCGAAAGTCACATTTATACAAAATATGCCTCCCTCCCCCCCCCAAAAAAAGGTAAGCATGCATAAACATAAGGTTATAGCTTCTAACTATTCAGATTTTCCATAATGCGGCAATTCTAAATTAACAATTCGAAATTTTCAAAGGAATAGAAACCATTTTAAGGATATAAAAACGAAAATCTTTCAAACAACAAATAACTAAAAGAACATCCCAAGCTTATTTGTTTCCAAAGTACTTTGAATACATATTGTATGTGTCAACATACAATACCATGTTTGCCGAATGCTTTTGTTACAAGTCTTTTATTCCGAGATAAACAGACTCGTTCGTTTTACGAATCACCGCAGGCATCATTCAAGCTGTCGCTTCCATGTGCTGTCTATGGTGCACAGTACACCACGTGTCATATTTGAACAAGACAGTTTGCCTGGTCTCATTTTTTGCGGTCTTCAACCTCAAATAAAAAAGTAAACACAAAGTAAATTTACACAAAATCTTTACTTATCTTGGCGACACTTTTGATAAGTGATTTTCGCCAATGATAAAATAAACGCTTGTGGTTTTTATTTTAAATTATTCGACTTTTTTTTATTGTAATGTTATGTTGTTAAATCAGGAACGATAGCATTGAATTAAATTATGATACTTATAATTTTATTTTGTTGGAATTAAATTGCATCATACTGAATGTACTTGCATTGAATTGGATGCATGTATTTTATATGCTTTATTTCGGAAATCTAACTATTCAACTATTATCTAACTATTTTCTAATTAGTGTGCTAAATTAGAAATTTATATCATTAAAGGTTAACATGAAACCTTCTTTATATTATATATTTCGTTAAAATACAAAACTATGAATGTAAGTTTTCTAAAGTTGTTTGTAATATGTTTGTTTTAATTTTTTTTTTACTGGGTGGTGTTTTTTAAACAAATAAAATGAAATTCTGAATGCCATTTAAAAATATTGTCAATCCTGAATATCTTTTAAATGAGAAATACATTCTTATCTGATACTTCACCTCCAAACCCCAAAACAAATATTTATTCGTCTCCTAATAGCAGTAATATATATATTTTTTCCACTATTATAGTTTTCATGTATTGAATTTGGATAATAATGAGATTCAATTTAAAATGCAAAAATCGTTTACACATCTATAGATAACAAAATCTTTTTCAGAAGTCGGCTTTCTTCCCAAATTAAATTAGTATTTTGTACATTTAAGAATTATATTAATGTTCTTTTGAAAGTGATTATTTATTTTGGTTAGCAGAGAAGCTAACTGTCAGGTTTATGTGACATTAAAAATAAATATCTTTTCACATTGAAATAATATTTAAAAATGAACTATACTTTACGAAACTGGTTGGTTTTTCTCGTCAGCTTAGCTAATTGAGTAAGTGCAATGAAAAGTAAAGGGTTTCAAACAATTTTTATGTTTTTAATTACATGGCCATTGTTCACCTGAAAAAATTATCAAAATAGCAGATGTTACCAATATCTATGTGTTAATTATAGTAGTAAATACGTAATAGTATATTAATAAGATTTGCATTTTGCATTTATATGCTTAACTAGTTTTTTATGCATTTAAATGGGTATTTTTGAATACTTAATTGCAGCATATAAAGAGATATACTTTACAATTTCTTAAAATGTTTATTTCTACAGTGTTTAAGGAATTATCATATTCAATATCAGATAAACAGGACATGAAAATATGTACAATATTAATAAAGTTCTTATTTATTTTACAAAAACAAAATATTTTCGTTGCATTGAATTTATGTTTCGATAACCATTTTAAAAAAAGAGAAATATATTAATTTACCATTAATGTAAGTAAATGAAATTAAAAAAATGAAAGTAATTAAAATAATAAATGTTTTAAAATTGCATAGAAATGTGTTTTCCTGTGTTATACCACCGTTTCACTACACATTGCAAACAATTGCCTTTCAAATCTATGACGTTTAGAAATTTAAAAAAATTTAGGAAAAATAGTTATTTTTTGTATTTTCTCCAAAATTTGAGTTGAATGCGCAATCGGAAGATGTATTTTCAAAATTAATTTTACAGTTTTTCTTACCTTTTTATATATATATATATATATATATATATATATATATATATATATATATATATATATATATATATATATATATATATATATATATATATATATATAAAAAGGTAAGAAAAACTGTAAAATTAATTTTGAAAAAAAAAAACATCTTCCGATTGCGCATTCAACTCAAATTTTGGAGAAAATACAAAAAATAACTATTTTTCCTAAATTTTTTTAAATTTCTAAACGTCATAGATTTGAAAGGCAATTGTTTGCAATGTGTAGTGAAACGGTGGTATAACACAGGAAAACACATTTCTATGCAATTTTAAAACATTTATTATTTTTAACACTTTTTGTATAAAACAATGATTTCTCTGTAAAATGGTTACTAACGTTATTTCTTACATCCCATCAGCCAATCTCGCCCAGTTCTGAATAAAATATAAAAGTGGTTTTGAAATGTCAATGCACAGTTTTAAATTTGGGATATTGTATTTATGAGAACAAAACTATGTTGCGTTTTTGATATATTTGTTTGTTGAAAAATCAGGTATTTTGAAACTATGCTTCGCCAGAATTTACCAATCTTCCACTGTTTCATCAAGTACAGCTGTGCTATCTCTGATGCGCCAGTTTTTACTAGCAAATGTTCGTTTGTTACTTCCCAGTCCTATTACAAAAATTAAAATTAAGTATGTCCAATAGTGCCAATAAATTTAAGTTTGGTTGCCTTGAAATGCCTGATTGTCTTTCTCTAGGAAAGTTCTCGAGATTTCATAACCCGACGACCCAGTTCTCTGACATCTCTCCTTTAGTACAAAATCATTACCGAAATCAAATTATTTGGATGAAAGAAGGAAGCATTTCGTTCAGTAATCGAGTTTAAAACTTCCAGTAAATATTCAGGGAGGTATCGAGACAATCGAATTGCATCATATATAATCTTAGATCCTTCAGAAAATTAACTTTTTTTATGCAAAAATATCAAGAAGATATAACTGATATGTGGTCAGTACTTTCATCCCTCGTAAAAAATTAGTCAAGGGGAATTTCTCACAGTTCTCCAATTTTTGATTTATGTACCCACTGAAAGATGTTGGTCCTGTTGTAGTACTATCTACGTGTTTAAATAGGCATCTGAATGTTAATTCATTGAAGTATAGGAGGCTTATATCCCAATGTAGTGGTCTCCCAAAGTGCAATTTAAACTGTCAGATTTTTTTAGCTAGTTTTAATGGCAGTCCTAATCACAGCCATATGCGCTATGATCCAATGAATAAGCAAGTAAGTTTATGAGCTGCAAAGGAAGAGATGGCGCCACATAAAAGGCCATCCAGATTGAAACCCTCCAAAACACTGTTTTCAGCAATGTTTCCAAGGTTATGCGCGAACGATTATTATTGCATAATTACTAATTTGATTTTTTTCCAAATTCTATTTACTTCATTCCACGCAATACAAACTAATGTGCCTCAATAATGTGTGTAATACAAACTGATGGGAAAAAAAGTATTTTTTGTATTTATTCAAAACTTGGAAGTGAATGCTTGAAGTAAATAAAACAAGTTGAACAAAAATATGTAAGAAATAACGTAAGTATTAATTTAATAGAATACATTTTTTAACAAAAAAAAAAATATTTTTATCATAAATATATGTTTTAAAAATGCATAGAACAATGTTTTCCTGTGTTATACCATCCTTTCATTACACATTGCAAACTATTGCCTTTCAAATATATAACATTTAGAAACTTAAAAAAATTTAGGAAAAATAGTTAATTTTTGTATTTTCTTCAAACTTTGAGTTGAATGCGCGATTGGAAGATATTATTATTATTATTTTTTTTTTTTTTAATTATTTTTTTTTTACAGTATTTTTCTATCAAGATATGTAACAACTTTTTTTACTTAATGCATTTCAAAAATATATATATTTTTTTTTTCGATCCACCCAATATCTATACACAATTTAGTTAGTTTAAGAAATACTTAATGTTGTTACTTTTAAGCATGAACGAACATATTCCATTAATTAAACTTTAGAATTTTGAAAAAAGCACTTTAGATGTTGCAATAAGTTTTGGTACCATACACAAACAACTTAATTTCTGGATAGCAATTTAATTAATATTTTGACATAATCTCATTTCGTACGAGTGTGTTTTTTACCAGATTAAGAGGTGAAATAAAACCATGTAAAAGTTTCATTGTCATATCATGAGGAATAAGTATTATATGATTTAAAGATATATAAAATGTATAACTCTGTAAAATATGTAAATCCATTTAAATAGTAACCTATTGGAAATAATATATTCAAATGTACCATATATCGAAAATTATATTTACTATTATAATGTATATTTCATTGAATTTTATTGTTTGCGTATTTTTACGTAATTTTTCACGGATTGAAAAATGTATAATTTGTTAAAAATACATTTTTTATTTAACCATTTTAATATTTTCAACATAACAACATAATATATACTTTTCTATGAGGTGTTAGTAATTACAAGCTGGTATTTTTTACTAAACAATTATTTACACATAGGTACAGTTTTTTTTTATTGTTTTCATTTTTAAGTACTAAAGATTTACATTAGATAAATATATCATAAACCAGCCACATATATCATAAATCAGCAAAATATATCATAAATCAGCAAAATATGTCTTAATAAAAAATTTCTACTTCTGAATCCGACACATGGTAGCCATTGTAATTCAAGTGATTAAATACCTTTACATATTCTGCTTAAAATAAACGTAACTATCGAAACCTTTATAATGTGGATTTTTATCAATAGTATAGATATCGGCAATATTATTAGTTCACTATAAAATATATATTTTAACTCAACATAAATGGAAATAGAAATTTTTTTTTCAAAGAGAATCCCATAAATTTTGATATCATCAGTCTGTCTGTTTGCATGATTCATAATTTAGTTAAATAATAAATTGCTGATTTGTTTTAGGTAACATAACCTGTGCTATCTTCTCACCCAAAATACATTTTGAGTTATAGTTTAAAGTTCTGATCTGAAATAAAAAATTGTAAGTAAAATGTAATAATATAATTTGTAAGCACTTAGCTGATAAGTAATACATATTTTAAGAATGTATTCAAGTATAGTGATAAAAAAGAGTGCTCGATATATAGTCATACATATATTTAATTAACAGTTTTAGTTAAGACATTTGTTTTATGCATATTCAGTTGTTTTAAAATTGAAACCTTACATATAATCTGCCTTGTAACAAACTATGTGTTTTCCAAAAATCTATCTTACAAAATTTTTTATTAAAGGGTTTTTATTGAAATTTTGATTAATAGATTTTCTTTCTATATTAGTTGCCTACTTTATAATATTATTCAATCCTTCACTTAGATTGGTTTTGTGGTTTGTGGTGGACACAATGGTGAGAAGGCTAATTAACCCACTTGCCTCGTCCTATCGAGCTAACAATTTGAAGATCGACTCCTAGTCGATTACATCGCTTTCTATCAAGGTTTTTTTCTTTTTTTTTTTCTTTTTTTTCTTTGTTGTTGTTGACGACAAATATTTAGTCAATGTTTTTTTGTAAATGGTCCAACACTATAAATACTTGCTCAAATTGGCCTATATAACTAGCAGTTACACATAAAAGTTGGTAACGTATATAATATATATGTTGTGAGAACTTCTATTTTTGTGGTGGGTTGATTATTTACTCGTGAAAAGAAAGATCTATATTTGAAAGACTCTTATTTGGTGACGTATAACACAAGCTATACAACAAACAGTTAAGTATTAGCGTTATAAATTTCTTTTTCTTCTTTTATTAAATCGACAGCCCTTTTTGGGCGAAGGCATTCTTAAGAATGTTCTTCCATTCTGATCTATTCGTTTCCAAGGTGTGTCCAATTGATGACTCTAAGTTTATAACTTAGATTTTGTGAGTGGGTGTGTTTGTCGATGGGTGGCAGACAGATTCGATGTTGATGACAATGCATTCGGTGAAATTTTGGTGCTGCCACTGTCACTAAAATGTCGTTTTTACGAAATTTTAATAAACCAACTTGACGTCATAAAATCACGCCAAAAATACAGTTAACTGACCATTGAAGGAACTCATCCCAGTTGTCAAGTTTTTTTAAATAAATAAATAGTAAAATTGTCTTTATCAGAATAAATAAACATATTTTGATGTGAGTGCATACATTCACATTCATTTTTAATAAATAAATTTGGAAACGCAGTTTGCAGCCCATTTTGCTGAAAGACATGTTTTTGATAATTAAAATTAACTGAAAACGCCAAGCACACGCTATTTACAGAATCGGTGCTGTGTTAATCAATATTAAAATTGGAAATGCATATAAAAAGTTTATTATAAAAACTTTGTTTTTATGGGTTATATTTTAAATTCCATGTCTATGCAGTCAGTTCACCTAAGTCTAGGCCAGCTTCTAAATTCTATTCTCATTGGTTTTTAAATTAAAGAGAATGGATATTAAAGAAGATGAATCCATTCAGCAGATATGTCCAGCAAATACAATTTTTACTGTCATTTCATGGAGGAATTAAATGATAAGTGATTGTATGATAAGTAGATAAATAGATGCCAAATTGCTCTTTAAATAATAAATAGCGGTGTTTATCTTAGTTAAAGCTGAAATATATGTTTTTGGAATACAATTTACTTGAAAATAAAAATGCTATATTTTGAACTACAAGGTTTTAATGGTGATACTTTATGTACACATGTATTATATTTAGCTTTGCATCTTCAGGTTTCAATTCCTTGAGTTTGGAATCCTTCTTTCTTATGAAATATGGAAGTCTTCCTGTCTAATTATGCTGAAAAATTAAAACGATGTTGACTAAAATCAAAAATTCAAGCTCTCAATCTGGAGGAAGTTTTGGTGTCAATCAGATCGAAATTCCGTCGATTTCTGTGAGTTTCAAAGAATTTTTCTTCCCATACAGTCTTGTTTAACGTTGATGCATATGTTATTATTTTAGCCTAGGCACATGCGGCTGAGATAAAGTTATAGATGTAATACAAGTTGTGTAGCTGTTAAGTGTTGAAAACTGGTCCGAGCTAGGTGAATATTATAGTCACTTGCAGGTTCTGGTAGTTTGACATTAGGATTCGGGGGAGGAACACTTCTGCTTTGCTAGATAACTTTCATACTTTAAAAATGCCTTAAATAACTCAACATACTGAATTTTTTTACTGAAAATAATGTCCCAAACTGAAGGAATTTTTTTCAGAATACCTGGAGCTAACGACAATGTAGTTAAACTTGGTTTGTTGGCTAACGACATATTTTTCAAAAAGTGGTCGAACATCCATGGCGGGAAAATAAAAAAAAAAAAAAAAAGGTCTCCTAACACTTTTGACAGGCGAAACCAGAACGCTAACAACGCAGCCAACAGGTGTACTATAACTATCATTAAACTTAAAACTTCGGTATTTTTTTTAGCAATTTATTGTGTAAAGTATATATTAAAACATATGAGTGGTAACAAAATGACATTTTTTGAATTTTGGCATATATTTGATATTCCAGGATTCCTTACTAGAATAAGAAGCCTTAATTTTAAGTTTATTAAATGCCAATAAAATCAAAATCAAATTAATAGGTCTTGAATTGTGGCTACAGTAAATAAGAATGTCTAGCATGACATTGTATTTGTTACTAAGTAATGAAAGTATAGAACTCTTGGAGAAATTACCGCAAAGACCCTGTTTGAGAAAAGTATCTCTTTTTTGTCAGTGTGAACAAATCACATTGAGATTTGGCCCAAGGGAAAAACATTAATTCTTCAGCAAGATAGAAGACCAATCTACAACGTATTTCAATTACTAGAACTCTTTGAGTATTAAGGGATAAGAAAGATTTATTGAAGAAACCGAAGGTTTTATTTAATTCACTATAATTGATGAAGGGAGAATGCGTCAAACAATCTGACCTGCCAATAAACTTTTTAGTATTAGTACGTGATTTATTTAATAAGGTACTGGATGAAAAAAAAGTTTTTTTTTCTTTAATCAAATTTTAAATAATGATTCAAAATGTTGAGTGATTTATCACAACAAAAGTTATAAATTTTACTAGATGATTGAGAGCTGCAGTACTTTATCGTATTTCTTTTCAAGTATTTAAGTATTAAAACTAAAAATATATCCGTGCTTAGCTACGAAATCTTAGCATGTGCATTTTAGCAAACAAAATACATTCATGCATGCTTCACAGTATTCTGTTACAAGATAAATGATCAAAATTTTTAGTTATAAATTATTAAAATGGATTAAATTTAATAAAAGTTTTGTAGTTTATTATTTTTTAAAGCTATTCATAGTTTTATTTTAACTATTTTGAAAAATGTGTATTTTCAGAGATTAATGGTAAGTAGGAAATTTTGACATTACACATTTTAAACGTTGGAGATCATTTGACACCAAAGTTTTTTCAAAAATCAAAACATCCTACATTTTTGCGATTGATTTTGTTGACATTATACTAAATTTTAGATTTGTGGCTAAATTGTAAGTTGGGCATTTTAATTTTCCTTGTTAGGATTTAACCAATTTTTCGATGTGTTTGGAATATCTTACTTTTATTATGATGGTTATTGTTGACATTTGCGCTAAATTTCAGAGTTGTAGTTATGTGGGAAGGGAGAGAATTAATGATGACACGGTCAGTGAGAGCTTTAGCTTTTTTATATTGAGATAAGTAAAGGTATTAGTTTTTAATTTGATTTTGTAATTATTTCAAGTCACTACCCCTCCCATCAGGCTATGTAACTTAAATCCAAGACATTTTTCCTTAAGGATTTTAAATTAATTCTAGCTCTAATGTCGTATCTTAAGAGTTTAAAACAATGGGGTTTGCTATCCCCTTTGGCCTTTTTGTTACGTGTCCGAGCATTATTAGGACACAACTGAAAAATACAAACTTTCGAGGAAATAGTTTTGGTATAAAAAAAGTAAATTTTAGCTTCTTTCGGTGAAAATACCGAACTCATAAAGTACGTCAAAAACTCCGAGGGATGGTTTAAGTTTTATATATATCAGCCATTGGATTAAGCTGTTTGCGCAGAAGTGCCCCATTAATAATATTCCGTATAAAATCTATGTTAATTACTGTGAAAAAAAGTGAACGAATAATCGATTTCATTGAACTTTTATAGGTTTGATTCTGGTTTAATATATATATGCCTCCTAATGACATTATGAGATACTGAGTACAACCTACGGAAATTATGTTTAAGCACAAAAAATATTGGAAATATAACAGCAAAAATTACAAAAATTAATCCAAAACTTAAATAATTAGTTCTAAGGTTCGCACATGCTTCTTCAAGAGCAACAGTTTAATAACATACATTTAAAACTTTTTTTTTTTCTTTACTCAAAAACTTCATTTACATTTTTTTCAATGATGTTCAGACAGCAACAATAACTTACATACGAACTCTAAAAGTGCCACATTTCCTTTAGTTTAAGGAATTCTATCCATAAAGTATGACTTTACGTTACCAACATATGGCGAGATATTGAAAAGATAACGGAAAATTGAAAAATGCTCCTAAATGATTTCTCAATACTCAAATTTGGGAGCATTATTTGAGAAAATGGCTATCGAAAAAATAGCCCTTAATCATTGAATAAGGCTTCAATCTGGAGAATAATTTGTGTTAGTGACCGCAAAGAGAAAAAATAAGAAGAATCTTTTTTGAAGGTCTATAATTGGGTTCTCATATTGATTTATAATCTTTTCATTTGTATTTATAAGTCTTACCATACGGTTGTATAATAATTACAATGTTATCGCTGAATGCATTCCCATGACTTAACTTAATTCTGGGAGTTTCATTTTCCGAAATAAAACAAAAGTCTTACTAGCGTAACTAACAATTCAAGATCTAGAAACAAATATTCTTTAAGTTTCTGAAACTTTGCAGCTGATCTTGTATATTTACACGTGCTCTAAAAGGTACTGAAATAGCATAAGTAAATATAAATTAGTATACTGTTTTTGAAGTCAAAGCTAATTAGATGCATTTTTAGAAACTCTCGGTAAAAATATGCGATATTTAAGTATTTTTTCGTGGTTCTAGCATCTCTATGCACTAATTGTAAATCAGCCGTCAAGCGTAAACGGATTGCCTTTCTGTTCATTGTAACTTGATAGCTTTTAATATGTTATTGTACATGACTGAAAGATAATTAGAAAGGTTCTTGATACTGCTTTTATTATTCGCGGTCATTGTTAATCCAAAATAGCTCTTAACAAACTCTGCTTGAAAAATACAATCACGGTAATTGCTAAAAAGATAATAGTATTCACTAAGCGAATTGATTCCATGTAGTGGATGCTTATTAGGTGAATATCTGGAATGCTTATTTTGTAAATATAAATTTTCATCTGTAAAAAATCTAGTCAATCATATAATAAAATTATTGATAAAATATAATATATCTGTTAAAAAGTTTTACTTTTTTAAAGTAACTAAAACGCGTTTAAGATATTATTATAAAGATTTCTGAATTATTGCACAACTTTCAATTACTCTTAATGCTGGTCACTTCCTTTAAATTGGCCATGGATTGATGTGTTTTACTATTTGCAGGACCAGTTTAGTAATAATTTTTGCTATATAGAATTTTATAGTGGACAAATAATATTATCATTCTATTAGAGTAATTATTTATTACTTATACTCATTATATTACATAATTTATTTGTTACTTTTATACCAGTAAATTATAAAACTTACCATTAGAACTTTTGTAAATGTTTTCACTTAATTGTAGTAATTTGTAGTGATACAAATTCAAATTTACCAATAAATTATGTGTTTTTAAATGTATTATTATTTTATTAGGTTATCTGATGAAATGCGCAAGTCACTATTTGGGTAAATTTTAATAATAATTGATTCCTTAGAAAAATGCAAAACTTAAGTGTGGACTTATGCTTTTTTGAAATAACCCAATAATTTACAACGTTTAATTGTTATTTTTGCTACTAATATTTCATTTATTCCTTTATTTATTATAGGTAAAAAATGTTTTAACTTTCACAACAAATTGAAATGTTCTAAAATAAGACACAAAAGTGTTTTAAACAAGTGGCACTGTTTTAAGACGCAACATAGAATCTTAATCTTTAAGATACTTGATGTGTCTGAAAATGGGAAACTTTGAGACATTTGGAGTGTCTGAATTGGGGATATTTTCTGACAGTTGATGTGTCTGTTTGGGTTAGTTATCACAACTATTAATATATCCAAGTAAGGGAACTGGGACTTATTGCAAAATATATGAATCGGGATAATATACATTGTATTGTGGCTGAATCTCAAATGAAAAAGATTTGGCTTCTAAGATTGTATCACAGTTTTAAGTTGATTTTTACACGTCAACTTCAACGACAAATAACAAGAGTGAAGTAAACAAGAACCTAGTGTATAGTATGCAAGGCATTGACAAGTCTAAAAATTCTGCGGTTACGTTATGTGGCCACGTAAACTTGTTTTAATGATCGATCAAGCAGTTGTAATCTAATTATTGCCATCTGGGAATTTAACCTGGTAATAACACTACATAATAACAATGGTTACAACACTACGAGTCTTCAATTGATATCGAATAGCTGAAGCAGATATAGGGCACTTAAAAAAACCTCAAAAGATGCATACAAAATAAACAATTAAAACAAACAATTATATAATCGAAATTTTTCATGACAATAACATAACATATAAAGTACATGTTAAGTAAAAATATTATTAAAATCTATGCCATTTATTTTTTAATTATTACTACTTCAAAAAAGTACAAATGTTCATATATTCAACAAAACACCGCATAAAAAACTTTTTTTTTAAAAATATTATTTGTGAAATCTGATATAGACATTTCTAAGAAGTTTAAAGCAAAAAAACTTTATTTTAATTTTAGCATATATACAAAAACTTTCTTCATTTTGACCAATATTCAATGTTACACAAGTTATTTTGTTGCTTTGATTTTACTGATTTTAATGCTGTCGTTGAGTACCCAGTTCCCATAATATGCAGGTTATACCATAAATATCAACATATGTAATTATATGGAACACACAAAATCATTGATGAAATAAAATTCAAGGACACAATACATTTTATCCAGATTTTATCAAATCATGCAAAATATATTTTCAAAACCATTAGTATTTGTAATATGCAACAAAACCAATAACAATGTGATTAAATGTAAAAACGGAAAATTTAGAATTCTGTGAATGTCATTTAGAAATTGATAAATTAAAATGTACTATAATAAAAACACTGAAAATAAGTATATCATTGAATAAAATTTTGCTGCAATATAGTACCCTATTTTCGACTTATTCATTGGCTATCAAATATAACACCAATGTAAATAGTTGAAAAAAGAATGAAAAGTGTAATTTTCTTGTTGAAAGAAACCTCTAAAATAGATTAAGAAAGGGATTTTCCTCGTTGGTTTCTTTTAAATAGATATAATCAAGGATCTCCCTGTTGCTATTAAACAACTAAGAAGAAACGATTTCAAACAATTCTTAAGCACAGTTAAACAGCAACACAGTTAAACAAAAACACAAGATTAAAGGATATTATCATTAAAATTACTATTTTATGTAAGCAAACGCCGGAAAGTAAACTATTTTACATTAATCTACTACAACATTTTGTAACCGCATCCTGCACGCGAGACGCAAAAAATACAAACATTTCTACGATAAAATCATGCAACAACTTTTTACAAACGCTCATGCTCCGTTCGTTCTCCCAAAAGCGAAACTCGTATCTCATTGTATGACACACATTTTGAAGTTTCGCTATATAGACGCTTAAAACAGTTTACGCGTCTTACTTCATGTTTAAAAACCGAAACGTTTTGATCAACGTCATCATCATCAGTAGCTCGACAGTCCTAAGTGAACCCTGGCTTTTTCAAGAAGACGAAACCAGGCCTTCCTACTGTGAGCCACAGCTTTCCAGTCTCTGACGTTGACTGAGACAAAGTCACTTTGGGGGCAGTCCGCCCATCTCAATCTGGGTCTGCTTCTTCTTCTACCTCCTGTTGGCTTGGCCAAAAAGATTCTTTTCGTCGTTCGATCATTATTCATTCTTAAAATGTGCTTGGCTCATTTTATACGTTAAATTTTATGATGCTTCAGAATATCATGTTTTCTGATTAACCTATAAAGTTCAGAGTTAGTTCTCCTTCTCCAAATTCCGCTGTCACAAAAACTACCAAAGATGGAAAGGAGAATCCTCCTCTCAAATATAGCGAGTGTTCTCTCATCAGCCAGGGATGAGGTATTTTGATCATTCCTTTAGCTATTTAAGACACTTATAGTGCCTGAATGTAAATTCTGAAAGATTCAGACACGTGTGATGTCTGATATTAATAAATGTTTTGCCAAATAAGTCACCTAATCTGTCTGAAACTAACTTTCAGACATTTTTATGTCTATATTTAAGACACCAGCATTTACAGTGTTCTATGTCAAACTACAAAAGTATAATATTAGCAATTACATGTTTTGTTCAAAACTCTGATTTTTCTAAATTACTAATATTTTAAGTTGCATTGAAATTTAAAGTTATATCTGAAGTATTAAAGCGTAGCTACACCCTAAAAATAAGAAAAATAATAAAAATTAAATATTAGAATATGTAGCAATGCAATTTTTTAAAACATTTTGTAATTTATATTAAATATCACAAATCAGTACAAACTAGAATCTTCATCATAAAAAATGCATCTACTGTCATGATTATCTCCGAAACTCGTAGACGTAGAAAAATGTACTGCGACATTGAAAAACACCATTTCAAGCTCTTTTTTCATTAAGACGTATATCTCCTTTGTGGACATCTCTAATATTGCTTGGAATGCAATTAATGGCATACTAGGACACGATGAAATCGACTTACAAGACGTGACCAAATGTTTGTCATGTCCTAGTGACTGACTAGCAATTCCCAGCAATCGATTAGATCCTCTTTAAGGAGGACATTACATTTCCATTAGGAACCTAACGCACTTCGTGATGAGGGAATTCGGCTAGGAAAGTGCTAATCGTCAAGGGATTACCTCGCTTAAATCGTGTTTATTGGGGATCGCAAGAACGTGAAGTTGCCAAAGTCTTTGTATCAAAATGATACTTAACTTAATAAAGTGGTGTTGTTATTAACCTGTAATGTTCATTGAAATAAATTCTCTGCAAAAGTGTTAATTCACAAACTGGTCTTGTTTTCTTTTTTATAAAAGGTCATCTTATTATTTTCGAATTATTTCAATGATTTTAATGAAGGAAAATCATAACGTAACTAATATGTTTCTTGTATTTTGTATAACTTTAAATGTTGTTGAAATATGAATGTATTTTACAAACAAGTGTATACAAAATTATGTTTATTAATAATTTTACCAATTAATTGTGTGTTTTGTTCAATTATTTGTGTTTCCAAATGTATATTTTCATCAAATATTACAGCATAATTTTTGCGTTTTTATATCGTATTAATCCATTAATAATGTGTTATACTGTCAGAATGAACACGTTATCATATTTATGACTATATATCTCATATTTAAAAATTTACAAAATATTTTTAAATATGTTTTATTTATATAAAGAAGTATATTGAAAAACATGTTTTAAAAGAAACAAAATTTCTAAATGAATTTGTTCAAAATAAATGGAAAATAACGACCACGAATAAAAATGAAAGATTTGTTGTTACTTTTAATTTTTGCCTTTAGCATTATCAAACAAAGCTTCATACAGTGTTTAAGGAACTATTTTTTAATTACAAAAATAAAAAAATGATTAACGAAATTTTTTAGTTCCATATAAGTTAGTAAATTCTTTCTGACAATATAACAATGCAAATACAGCTTTTTTTTTTCGGTAACTATTTACTCCAATAAAATATACGGTGAAGTACAACGTTATTTTCTATCGTTTTTGTTATAAACAAGAGAAACACTAATGTACAATTTTTTTTTCTCTGAAATGCATTCGACACAAAACATTTCAAGGTATTTCTAAGCACGTGTATGCAGCAATTGTGCGATTGAAATTTATCAATTTTTTCCTATTCGCAACATTTTCTATTGGAACAGCCAGTACAAAATGTATTGGATGTCTTTAGTGAGGAAGTACTGTTAGTATAATTCACAAATTAAAACATGTCACTGAAATTCTGGTCACTCAAAATAAGAAAATATACCTCTTTAACAAGAATACTTTAAAATGTTTTTTAATCGAAGTGGATATTATTATATACGTCTCCTGAAAAATTAGTGTTTGTATCGTCAATGTTATCTTAAGACAAGTAAATATGCAAGCTGTGGAGAAGGAAACAACCTTATGTGGGTATTCTAACAAAATCATTTCTCCAGTCTAATTTAGAATTTCAATGACTGATTATTCAATTTATCAATCACTATATTGTTAAAATATTCTCTTTTATACGTTAAAATATTATTTGAATAAGCTGTACACATTTACTATTATATTGTCCTCTGTATTTTATCCTAAACCCGTGAAAATATGTCCAATCTAAAACTTCTTACTTGCATTTTTATATTTCAATCTAGATTCATAATATAAAAACGACTTCTCCTGTATTTTTTTTTTTTTTTTTTTTTTTTTTTTTTTGCCGTTTTTCGTTTAACCTATTCTAACAAATCATTCCTTTTGAAATAAGGACCGGAGTCCCATTGCATACTCTACATTTCAAGTAAATGATTTTATTTAATTTAGCAACATTATAATGTAGAAGGAAATAGTCACCTTAATGAATCCTATTGTATGCTTTTTTAATAATTACCCCACAATGAGGCCCACATTTATAAGTTCCATTAACAGTCACCCTAAATCATCAATAACCTCGTCCTCAAACTTTTTATTATCTTCTAAATAACAAACAGCATTCATATTCTTGTCATCAAAGTGTAGTACTTTTTATTTGTCAAAGATAAAAGATGTACTCAATTTTGAACCCAATAAGATAACTCTTTCGATCTTCTTGTCAGTCTACAATTTGTTTTTCAGAAATTACTGCCCACACAATCGTTAAATCATCTGCACTTTGAAAGCAATAATATAGATATTTCTCACTAAACCATTGTTATATCATAAATGAAAATAATAACAGAAGAAACAACATTAAACTTATCCCTATAGTGTACCACTCATTACACTTTACACTCATTACATACTGTGCATAATCACTCTTTATTTTCTTCATGGGAACTTGTAACGTGTAGATTATTTTAGCCAATTATGGTTCTGAAAGTTTTAAAAATTGTAAATCTTTTTTATTTGATTTTAGTATTTCGTTGCATTAAACTTCAACTGCTATGAATCTAATTTGTAGAAACTTATTTTTTAGTTGATAAAATATACACTTTGACAAACATTTAAAGTTAAATTTTGATTTTTCTTCATTTCTATTCAACATTTCTAACATTCTACAACATCCTTTAACCCCCTTTTAAATGCATTTAACAAGATCTGATCTTATACCATAGTTGCTTTCCGAAAAATTCGAAATTAAACTCAACAATTCCTTTCCACATAAAGAAATTTAATCTCAAAATGTAACTTTTTATAGTGACTATTAAAATTCATGTTCTTACTAAACGCAGTAACTGACATAGAGCCATTGAATTTTTAGACAAACTTTATTGAGACATCATGAAAACACACACCTTCTACAACGGAAGCTAACGCAAATAAAATCCTTCAAAATGAAACTAAAACTATAACTAGAAATGCTAACTAAAAGTAAAAGTAAACAAAAACAAAAACACTACAGTTACAGTTAATTAGATCTGCTATTTGCTTTAAAAGCATGTTGTAATGGTTTCTTGTTTCGTGACCGAAATCTCTTATTGACGCTCAACAGTGACCATCACGTAACGGTACTCCCATCATGCGATTTTTCACTTTTTACACTGTTATCACTATTACTATAGACAAGAGACAAAACTTCATCCAGTCGGTTTCCTAACTTACAAACTGATTTTAAAAGCAGTTATTTATCAATTCCAAGGAGATTGACTATTGATTAAATACCGTGTGTAATATCGTCCAGTCAATGTTTCGAATTGAAATATCCAATTATTGTAATAGAAGTCTCTCCAATTTTAAAGGATTGAACTATTTGACAGCACAAAATTACATTCCTTTTAATTTGACTAATAGGACTTTAATTAGCATTTCCTACAATTGATTACTCACCCTCCCTATATTGTCAGTAATTATTTCTATCCAGACCGAATTCATTTTAGATGATATACTACCAATTATTAACTCACTATAAATTGTATTTACTTTAACTTAAAATTTATACATTCTCTTTTACTATCTAATCTATTATAAGTCAAATTGATTTTCTCTTTAAATCATATACATTTAATTGAATTATTAACAATATTTGTATCACTTCTTGTCATGTTCAATAAGTGCACTTAAAGGCTTTATAGTCTCTTCATAGAATGGTCGGGATATGAAAATGTAGTTATATAATTATTAAGAATTATGAATGAATGATTACATGCATGTTTAATACATATTTTTTGGTTCGTTAATGTAAAAAACGCAAGATGAAACATAATATAAATATTGCTAACCATTTGACATTCTTAAAATGTGTCATTTGCTTTCCACATGAATGCTCAAGCGCATATTTTATATATATTCAAATATATGCGGGATTTAAATACATTATGAAAATTAGTTTTTCTTTTCAGGGAACATTTCTGAAATGCTAAATTGTTTTTATGCTATAAAGTATCTTAGTAAATATTTTTAGTGTACTAAATTTAGTTGCAACGCTTGTGAATTTAAAACATTTATGTTTGGTCTATTTAGAGTTGAAATACTTTTAACTTTTGGAGTCCCAAATTTTAAAGAGCAAACTCTACAAAATTCAAGTAACAAAATATTGTTTAAAATATCTGTGCTTTAATGTAATAATTGACTTTTGAAAAATACTGTGGTTTTTTTCTGAAATGAAAAAAACAAAAACAAAATCTGGCACTATGAATTAAATTCTCACAATAAATACAATTTGTCCTTTAATTTAACTTCTAAATCGGCTTCAGCATACAATTTATGAACGTTTTCCTAAATATTATTTAAAAACAATGTTTTTTGTTAATATTACATAAGGATTCGAAGCAAACCGATTAAATATTTTCTAATCATTGAATATATTTACGTTCACAATAGGATATTATTCAATTATTATTTCTGAAAAACTTTAAATATTTCAAGTCGTAAATATTATCACAAATTCAGTTACATTAACTAATAGGTACATCACTAAAGTTCTATTAAGCTCTACAGCATTAGTACATAATACATTAAAATTCGAAATTATGCACGATAATTTCTACAGTTCTAACAAGTTGACGTGCGATACTTGGAACATATTCATAGCATACGTATTTAGATAACCAATGGTAGCTTTAAATGTATGTCATGCAAATAAATTGACAGCATATCTCTCCATCACAACAGGATGGTCACAATTCAGAACCATTCGCTAATTGCTTCAAAGATGGGCATATTCCACATTCATATTCAACCAAATTATGCAGCCACATGAAATGGAGTAGTCGTGCTGTTTGCGTATCGAATATATTGCTTCTAACCAGATGGGTGCCTATAGCAACTCATTGAATCATATATCCTGTTATCTGTTTCATGTCAGATATGAATAAATACTGTGTTGAACATAACTAGTAGTTTGTGATGAGTAATTGAAAATTGGTTAAATTATTTTAATGGCTGAGATTATCAACGAAATTACTTTTAATTACATCACACATTTCATGATGTATGTTTCAATTTTAAAGGGGAATCGGAAATATTTTTCTCAAAAGTTCCTTTTAGAATGTGTTCTTTATGTACCTTTTCCTCAGAAACTACTCATAGCTTTGGTTTGAAAATTTCACAAGCCATTAATGGAGCACTTTATTATAGATTACCATATGCTTTTGTAAAAAAATATATAATTTATGATGCTTTAAATTTTTTTAATAAAATTTCCAATAAAAAATCTATGCTCAATAGATTATAAAAATAATGTAATTTATATTTCTGTAAAAGTATTAATCTGTTAGTGTAAAAGTACAATATCTAAAAGGTAAAAAAGTTTTCAAACAAAACATTTAGTACATCGTGAAGAAAAGGTTCAATTGTATGAAAAATCCGTATTTTAAGAAAATATAGCGTTTAAAGAATAAAGTTTTTTTGGCTTGAGAAGCTCTTGAGAGCAGGGTGTATTGGATCTCTGCTCCCGTTTTATTGAACTTCAGCATGTTGTCTATTCATGTCAATTAAGTATCCGTTATTCTTTTGTTTCTAATTCACAAGCATAAGCTACTCGTCGTGTTTAAAAAAACATTAAAATTTCCTAGAGGGAATTTCCCTTTATTTACCTTACAGTTGCTCACATTTTTCAACTTACTCTGAACTCCATATTACATTCTCGCCTCAATGGCGTACTCATTGGGCAATTTCGACCAGAACATGGACACTTCCTCCAAGGAAACAAACTTTGTTTCTCCAAATTTATTATTTCGATCTCCTAGAGACGTGTCATATAGCATTCAACACATAGAAAAAACAGGATCTGAATGAGAATTTTCCATTTTTATCTGTACCACTAATGGGTCTATTATCCCAAGATATTATCCTAAAAACCTAGAAGATAATCTATCCTCCGAACTGTCGAGATAAGAAGCTTTCAAAAGAAAAATCGTGGTGTCCAAAACTCCACCGAAACGGTTCTCGTTACCATACTAGGTAAATATCTAACCCCTAAATTCAAACTGTAGTACGAGAATCGTACGATCAACCTCTTCATTGACAGGCGTCGCATGTGCCCAAAATGCTGTGCTTGGAATCATAGCTTAAATTCATGTAAAAATGATCCAAAATGCCGGAAATGAAGCGTCAATTACGATTACCAAAATTGCACATCTGCAAGTCACGAAGCAAACCATTATGTCAAAAAAAAAAAGAAGAAGAAAGCAAATTCTTAACATTTAAATGCACCAATCATCTATCATTCCCAGTAGCCAGAAGGTAATATCGTAATTCTTCCCAGTTACCCACCATTGCCAAAATCATTGAATCCAATAACTTTTCGAACTACGTATCCAGAGACGAGCTTAAGAGATGTCTAAACAAGCAAATCACCCAAATCGAAAGCACAATGGTTAAAGCATTAAAAGAACAAGCATCCATGTTTTTTGAAATAATCGAATCATTTATCACTAAACTAATCTCTACTCTTTCAAAAAATCAAAATCTACCTCGTTCCCCGGAAAGAAACAAACCTTCTTGAAAGCTTAACCCTCTTTCTTCTTCTTCTTCCCCAAGGGAAATAACAGGTCAATCAACATCCAACGAAATCCCGAAATACCCTGCTCAATCACATCTCCTACCTATCCAATCTCCGATAACATCTTTAACTCAAATCAGTCAAAATCCCGACCTCATTAAACCATCAAACCTCAGACCCAATCTGAAAAATAAATCGTCTCTTCCACACCCTCAACCGACCTATTATTAATAATCCTTGATTCCAAAAAATTCAAAACAACCGTTAATGATTCTTTTCTAATAAGACTAATTCAAGATTAATTTCCTCCAATGGAACTGCAGAAGCCTCAAAAACAAAATTGTTTGGCATAAGAATAGCATTTTTTTCTTCTGAAGACATTTTAGTCCAGCAAGAAACTTTCTTAAAATCCAACGATCAAATACACCTAACTGGAAAAACCACCCATCGAAAAGATCACATCAACTCCTCTAATAGAGGTGGAGGCGTTCTGTTGTTGTTGTTTCTAATCTCCCTTTTGTCTGACGAAGTCAGACAATATCAGTGAAGCCATTGACATTAATGAAGTCTGACACTAGTTGTGGACAGTTATAAATGTCCTCCCAGTCCAGTCCAAGGCAGTCCAAAATGTGCTGAGGTGATGCCTGTTCTTTTTGGCATTTAGGGAAAAGAGGAAAATTTTTGCTTCCCCCGGAATATGTGAGGCCTTTAAGGTGACCACTAGCAAGTCGGGACAGACGGGTATTGGTGTGCCTATCACAAGGAAGAGATAGGGAGTGTCCTGGTTTTTTGGCTTTATACCATTCGTGAGATGGAGGTATATGCCATTTCGCTTTATTTTGAGCTATTTTCTTTGAGTATAACTCTTGATATGTGAGTTCTTGAGTAGAGAGGACAGGGTGTTCTAGTCCCTCCTTAGCAAGAATGTCAGCCAATTCATTTCCGTGGATGTCTACATGTGACGGGATCCACTGAAAGTGCACTTTGTGCAGTCGGGATATGCTCTTGACTTTGCGTATTATGGATATACTGGTCTTGTCTCCGACGAGGGCCCAGTTTTTAAGGTGTTGAATGGAACTTCGGCTATCGGATAGAATCCATAAGTCTCCGTAGTTGACCTCGCCAAAGATATTCTCTAAACCCAGGTCAGTTGCTATTAATTCGCTTCGAAAGACAGAGCAGAAATCTGGATTACGTTGTTTAATAGAATGTTTCTCTACGGGCGTTTCTATATAAATTCCACTGCCTGCCTGTATATCTATTTTGCTGCCATCTGTATAGATTTTGATATCAATTGAAGGAATTTGATTAATAATTTCCAATGCCAATTGCCTAAGAAATTCCGGACAACATTCATTCTTATTAAGTGTGGTGGGAAGGCAATCAATAAAATCAACATTGGAGAGTCCATCGTAAGTGTTCAAATTAGTATTAAGACAGTGGGGCTCTACATTATCTGCCATTAACTTCTGTGATTTAACTTGGCTGAAAGGACTGTGTTTCTTAAGTCTTTGATTGCTTGTCCAGTTATTTAAGTAATAGGCCGTTTTATTTTCTTGGTTTAAGCTGGAAAGTTTATTGAAATATTTGACCAAGCCTGCCTGCCTTCTGAGAGAGAGTGGTTGCAGATCCGCTTCGTAAAGGACAATTTCTGAAGGACAGCTACGTTTCAGTCCTGTGATTATGCGGGCAGCACTCAAGTGAATACTTTCCAATTTGTTCAAGTTCGTATCAGAAGCACAGCAGTAGATAGGGCAGCCATATTCTAGAATAGGTCTAATAAGTGCCTGATAGGAGGTTCTGAGCGTAGTTGCGTCCGCTCCCCAGTCTCTACCTGCAATGTGCTTAATAATATTTAATCTTTTCCTGGCTTTCAAGGCTATATATTCAATGTGTTTATTGCAAGTAAATTCGGGATCAAGAATGAAACCCAAATATTTTGGATTTTTCTCGTAGGTGAGTTTCTGGTTTTTGAGGAACAAGGATGGCTGGTAGTTATAGAGGTGCTTATTTGTAGTAAAGAAAGTGGTAATAGATTTGACGGTTGTTAAAACTCAATTTATGTTTATCTGCAAACATGGAAATGGCTTCTAAAGAGCTATTGAGCTTCGATTCAATTGCATCTATGGCATTACCGGAGCTCCAAAGAGCAATATCATCTGCAAACATTCCGATATGAGTTCCTGGGGAGACTGTTTTCTCAATTCCGGCTATATATAAAGTGAAGAGAGTTGGGCTGAGGACTGTTCCCTGTGGGACACCCTGGCTAAGTTGGTAACTATCAGAGAGGGTTCGATTGAACTTAACTCTAATAAATCTATGTTTAAGATAGTCTGAGATCCATGTCAAAGTATTTCCCCGGATTTTGAAGACATCATGTAGCTTTACAATGAGTTTATCCTTCCAAACGCGGTCAAAAGCCTTCGTGAGGTCGAGAAGGGCTGCGACACTATGATGAGTTGGTTTACGATTCTGCGCATCCCTAATAGATTGTGCAAGGAACAAACCTACCACTTATGAAGTCGAGATCTTAGGAGTTAAGATCCATTATCAAAATAAAACAATCACAATCATCAACATCTACTCTCCAAAAGATTTTTTTTTGAAAATTGGCTCAGAAAACTCTCAAGTGAACTCACAAAACCTTTCTCTCCCCCCCCCCCCCATCTTAGGTAATTTCAATATCAAGCATTCCGCCCTCGGTTCACAAGTCAACTCTACAGATGGAAACAGAATCATTAACTGGATTATAGAAAATAAATTCAGTCTCCTAAACACTCGTAATCCAACCCACCTTAAATCTACAAATTCAACCCTCCTCGACCTCAGCATCACCTATGTTGATAATTATCCCCTCATCACATATCTTGTTCATTCCGACCCTTATGAGAGCGATCATATTCCAATCGAGATTCAACTTAAGTCACCAGAAAAATGGTTAATTGGAATAACATCCCATCTTCCCTTAAAGTAAATTAAATTAAACAGTTTCATAATATCATAGAATTCTAGTTCTTTTACTCATCACTTCTCCACAAACATACCCACCACATCAAAATCAGCAGCCATAAATTCAATCCTTGGTGGAATAGCAAATGCAGCTACCTCTTTGGTAAAAAAACAACCTCCAGATTTCAAGGCAAAATGCATCAAAATATCATTGGATAACCTTCAAGAAATTTTTCTCCCAACTCAGAAGGCTTATTAAAAAAGAAAGAAAAAAAAACTATTGGAACAATATATGCGTCAATAGTGGCACCTCTTCTCTTATCTTCCAAATTATTATAACCATCAATACCAGAGCCTATAGCCCAGTCAGTCAGAAGTAAAAACATTGTTATTTTTCAAGGAAACCCTACTTCTGATCCATCAATCCAAGCTGACCTGTTCACATTGTAATACCAATATCCAAGCATTCAAGAATTTATTCCTTTTGACTTTTCATGAGGAGACTTTGCATCGTACAATAGGAAGTTTTCAATGGATTCAGCTATTCGAAATACCCGCAATTCCAGTCCTTGTCAAGATTGTATCAGCATCAAGTTAATGAAAAAACTTCACTCTAATCTCATTGCAAATCTCTTCAATATTTTCAACGACATCTGGAATCACGGCCACCTTCCCAAATATTTGAAAACCTCAAAAATCCTACCTATCCTCAAACTAGGCTAAAATAATAAAGTCTTTAGCTCCTACAGACCTATTGCCCTCACGTCAGTTATTTGAAAAATCTTTGAGAAAATGATTCACAAAAGAATCATCAACTTCACCTTCCATAAAAAAATTTCATGAATATCATTGTGGTTTTATACCTCATAGAGATTGCTCTTATCTCCTTTCAATTCTCTACCATAAACTTATTCATGCTAAAAACATAAAAATATTTTCCTTCCTTATCAAACTTGACACCACAGTCACTTACGATTTCATTTGGAGAGACGGTCTCATTTTTAAACTTCTACAACTCGGTATAAAAGTAAATATAACCAAATGAATGTATAACTTCCTTAGCGAACGAAATTTATTTGTCACCTGAAGAAATTCAAATTCGATCATCTGGGAATCATTTCGTGGTCTACCTCAGGGAAGGGTTTTAAGCTCCCTTCTTTTCACCATATATATAATGGACATCTTCGAAATCATCCCCTCCAACGTTGATTACTTTCTATACGCCGATGACATTTTTCTTTTCAGTCAAGACTCTGACTTATCCACACTCACTCACAAGACACAAACTGCTCTTCACCAGATCACCAAGTGGTGCTGCACATGGAAACTCTCAATCAGAACAAAAAATGCGAAGCAATCAATTTTTCTAACAAAAAGCTCCAACCTAACTGTCATTTACAAATATGAATGAAACTATCATTCCATGGATTCAACATATGAGAATTTTAGGTCTTCATCTTTCCAAGAATCTTGTATTCAGCCACCACTTTACTTATCTAAAGTAATAAAATCCTTAATCCCTCAACGCAGTAAAAGCAATCACCGCTAATTCATGGGGAACTAGATCCATTCATCTCATCCAAATCGTCAATGCCCCGATCAGAAGCCTCCTTGATTACAGTTGCCTTATTTTCCTAATGGCAAACAAAACATCCTACAATAACCTCGAAGTCATTTATCATGATGCACTGTTGCTCGCTACCGGACTTCCGCGATGGACCCCAATCCCCATCCTACTCTTGGAAGCTGGGGAAGCCCCTCTCTTTCTCAGGCATTAACTCCTCGATGAAAGATTCTTCATAAAAAAATTATCCAATAGATCATCATCCGAGCTCTCAAATAATTTTTCTACAGCTACATCAACCCCAAGAATAAGAACCTCGTTTCCCTTGGTCATCATCTTTGAAATTTTGCCAGCTTCCCTTGACCTCGAGAATTACAACATTATAAAGTACTCAAATCCACTCGAAACATCTACCAGTGTTACATTTTATCTAAACGACCTCCCTTTTCAGACTAAATTTCTCTCCCATACTTCCATCAAAATGCTGTTCAACGAATTCAAAGAAAAAATGTCCTTCGA
This sequence comes from Linyphia triangularis, assembly GCA_963978545.1. Lineage (NCBI taxonomy): Eukaryota > Metazoa > Arthropoda > Arachnida > Araneae > Linyphiidae > Linyphia > Linyphia triangularis. Next base: position 22,422,858 of record OZ021725.1, read on the forward strand.
CTATCACGTAATTTCCACTGACACTTCAAAAAAAGACGACAAAATCATCATATCTGCAATCCACCTTTATACTAATTCGTCCATTTCAGGCAAAATTTCTAAACAGAACAGCATCTTTACTGGCGAAGCTACTGCAATCTACGTAACTGTTAAAAATTTCATCAACAAATGTCACAATTACAAAAAAATTTCCGACAGCCTCTCAACCCTCAAAGCCCTCCACAACAGCTCCAATAAATCTCCTAAGATCATCAATCTAATCGAAAACGAAATCCATCGCGTCATCCCATCCATAAAATCCATTTCCTTCATTTGGACGCCAGAACATTCGGGCATTCCAGAAAACGAGTAAGCTGACTCGCTAGCAAAAAACTCTATTGACATTCAAGTTTTCAATTGGATATCTACTGAAGACATTTATCATCTACTCAAAGCGAAACTTCATTCCGAAAATCACCGTCTTTGGCAAAGCAGCAAAAACTCCTCAAAATTCTCTAATCTAACCACTAGGGATGGAACGGATATCCGGCATATGACGGCTGATTTTTCAATATCCGAAACCCCGTCGGATATCCGATTTGATATACCGGACATCCGATAATTTCATTCGGATATCCGGCTGTATATCCGACCACCAGGTGTCCACAAGAAATAATTTTTTGAAAAAAATAATGATCTTTTTCGGACAAAGGAAACACCGCATCCTACACTTTTTTTTCCTAATTTTTTTTTCTTAGACATAAATTGCAGTCAAATTAGAAAACGAAAACAGAAAGCAGCGCCATATTATTGACGCCGAGTTGATAAGCATAAACCATTCCTCCAATCTTTTTCCATACACATCCTTCATACGTGTTTTGCAGTATGTTCTTTTCATTCCAAATTTATGATCTGATTAACTCCAGATGTTATATTTGAATGCTTCTCCGTAAAACTCGAACCGAAATACTAATAAATAGTACTTTTTTTCCATAACATAAGTGACTTAAGAGTTTTAGTTATTCTCACTTCCTCCTTTTTTTCTGACATTTGCTAGCGAGTAAAAAGCAATAAATAGCCAATGCGCAATCTTTAATGCTTTTTTTTTGTTCTTTCGACGATAATACCCTACCCCTTTATCCTGTGAATGGTATGATTTAATTTCTGATTTTTCATTGGCAGAAGTTGAAAGCTGGTATATTTTTTCTGACGTAAAATGAAGTATTGTAATTTGTAATTTTTAGGTCTTTAAAGCAGCGCCACAATGTGGAATTATATTTAGCTCTCTAGAATGCCTTGAATTTTAGTTTTCTCCAATTACAATCCAATTTATAATTTTTAATAATGGCTCATTTAAAATCACCCATTTGGAAGTATTTTAAAATTAATTGGACATGACGAAAGCAAAGCCCTATGTGTTACTTGCTCCACAGAATCGTTTAAAAAATGTGCGCTGCAAAAGCCCAAAATCCTTTTCCACAAAACCCTTATGGAACCATTTAATGAGTGTGCATAAGGAAATTCATCGAAGCTTTAAAGACTCACTAAATGCATCAAATATTGATTAACAAGAAAAAACAATTCATCAAAACAAGAAATGCACGCAGACAACATTGGAATCGAAATTATTTGTACCGAAATTGTGAAGTTTAGATGATCCTAAAGCAAAAGCCTTAACCACAAAAATATTAAGTACTAATTTTGTTTGTTTATATTAAATATATATTTTAAATATGGTATAACATAATGTTGATGAATTTTGGGTTCGAAATTTTTTAAGTTTATATTTAAAGACGGAATATTCCGTTAGATCCAATTTAAGTTTTCTACGAGATTTCTTTAAATCCATAATGTTTTAGGTGCATTACAAAAAAAAATAGACTTCAATTTCATAAAATATTTAAAATTAATCTTTTGTTATTAACAAATGCCTCCGGTATAATTTTGTAATCATTTATCAATTATAAACAATGCATGAAGTAAATTGAAAGTAGCTATATTTTGCACTTCAACATTGTAAAAAAAAAATTAATATAATTTTAGGTGAGTAAATGCTCTTGATGCTGAACCATTCTCCATTGTGAATAGAGAAGGCTTTGGTCAGTTATTAAAATACCTAGCTCCTCGTTATCCGCTTCCAAATAGAAATTATTTTCGTGATAAAGCCCTGCCAGAACTATATGAAAAACTAAAAGTATCAATATTACAAGATATAAAATCAACAACAAAGATCTATTTCACTCATCAACTAAAGTTTAAATAAAATAAATTAACTCACCCTAATAGCACACATCCTCCCAGGGAGGTCCCTAGGAAGTCACCAGTCATCCCCGGGACTACGAATGACTTCCCAGGGACCTCCCTGGGAGGATGTGTGCTATTAGGGCAGTGGCGCGACAGCCCGTGTGGACTAAGGCCTGCTTGGCCCAACTCAGCTTTCTCGACTGTGGCATTTGTGTGTCACATAGCAGATGTTTCAGTCAGATGGTCATTCTGACGCCGAACCCCAGTGTTTAGTTCAAAAGCATGCATGGTCCTCCTCAGTATATTTCTATCAGGTATAAACAGCTAAGTCAACCTTGCCCAGTCCGCGAATCAAACCATGGACCTGTGGCATGCAGTGCGGTGCGCTAACCACTAATTATAATTTACTTAATACTTTATATCATGACAATTTTTTTCGTATAGCATATCGTATAACTATCGTTTTTAGTATATAAACCGAATATCCGGCGAAATCCGTTTCGGATATCCGTATCCGGTAGACATGGTACCCCGGATATCCGAAATCCGGTATCCGGCAAAACTCATATCCGTTCCATCCCTACTAACCACCATTCTGACGAAGCATCGTCTCATTCCACCTATTTGACAACTCGACGTGCTTATGGCAAGATTCAGAACCAAATCCTATCGCACCAAATCCAAACTCGCAAGATTCGGTTTGTCATCTTCAAATCTTTGCAATACATGCTAAGTTGAAGAAACTAGAGAATACATCATTCTTATATGCAAGAAATTCGAAGATGAAAGAAACCTCTTAAGATCTAGGCTAGGATTCGTTCCTCTGTCCTACTCTTGAATCTTCAATTTGGATGAAGATGCAACGCTCTAAACCTACGCAATATCCCACTACTTGTTCAAAATTTATCAAGACCTCTAGTAAGTCATATAATTCAAGATCCCAAAAATTCACCCTCTTCAAGGTTAATACATACATTCGTTCCAATTGATTCTCACCTTCAATACTTCCTTCAAAGAAATCAAATGTACATTTAGTTTTTATCTTCTCATCTTTCTCCATATCTAAAGAAATTTCTGGAACAGTTGAGATCAAACAGCCTAATCAGGGGAGCTGACATCTCATTTCAACTCAACTCAATTCAACTATAGCGTTTAAAGTATCAACATATATTTGCTTTTATTATTATGTTTCTTCTAAAAATACTTCTAATCGACGCATTTCTTGTTATATTTAAAACCTCACATTGGATTTTGAGGCAAATGTTTGCCATCCGGTTTCCCTAGCTTATTTATGAAACTCTGAGAAAGGTTTGTCCTTTATTGTGAAGTTTGTCTTTACCAGTTCTTGACAGAATTTCATACTTATTTTCAAATGCAATCAAGAAATTTTTTAAAAGTTGCTCGAAACATACTGAATAAGTACTTCAATTTATTTATTAAGTTATTAAAAATCTAAATGTTTTTAAATTTCACCAAATACTTTTATATACAGGGCGGTCATAAAGAAACTTTGCCGATATATGAGCCTCTAGGAGCCGTTACGTACAACATATCAAGATGATGTTTCAGGTATAGTTATTCAGAGGTATGAGCTCGAGATTCTGTGAATGGCAACAAATTGGCACTCACGTTTATGGTTATAGTTACAGAAGTTCGAAATTTTTTAATAGCAACACTTACGTTTCTCGTCGCAAAATGCTCAGTGCTTGTTAAAACCCTAAAGAGCGTTAGAAATGTACGTGTATCACAAAAAATGAACGCATTATTCCACACAAAATACAGCTCTGTGAACGGCCAACAGAATAAAGACACCAATCACAGAACTCCGCTCGCCAGATATTTAGCCTAGAAAACCGATAAAATTGTCTGTGATGGCAGCCATGTGAACTTTGACACCTCTGTCATTTGCAAATTTTTTCCGTCCGCTCCAATCGTGTTTTTGTTGACCGTTTGTAGAGCTTTTTTTTTTTTTTTTTTTTTTTTTTTTTTTTTTTTGTGCCTGTATAACGTGCCCGTTTTTTATGATACACGTACCGTTCAAACCCTCGTCAGGGTTTTCGTATGCGCTAAGCATTTAGTGATAAAAAAAAGTATGCTTTACCATTTGAAAATTTAGAGTTTCTGTTTCTATAACCGTAACCTTGAGCTCCATTTCGTTGCCATTCATAGAATCCTGAGGTCATACCTCTGAATAACTAGACCTGAAATCATATCTCGATCTGTTGAACGGAACAGAAGCTGAAGGTTCATATATCGGCAAAGTTTCTTTATGACCACCCTGTATATCGTATAAAATAATATATTGTGGTATGTTTTAAAATATATGTATAAAAGTAGTGGATAATGTGGCATTGTATGAGAAGGGGTAACATTAATTGAATATTTTCTATCTTTTAAAACATTTTCTTGAAATTATTGAATTACCAAGCAACGTTACCTTAATTTTATCTCACTTTAAATTGATAAAATTGGCAACATTTATTAGTAGTGATGGAATAATGCTCATAAATTATGTTTGTTTAGTTAGTCTATGTAACAGTATTCATTTGTAAAATCCGTAAGGTAATTACTTGATTGTAAAATTTTCGAAACGTAATCTGTCAATTTCAAGCCACTATTCAACAACGAGTTGAATAATTTCAACGGAAACATTGATTTATTTTTAATGAATACACTTTAATAAAAAAATTCAAACAATAATCAGTTTTCAGACGCTGATTGTTACCGTAATGACCTTTGTAAACACACTATGCTGTCAAATGAAAAATATATACCTATATAGATATATGGTGAAAACATTGAAAATGGATGCTTCAGAAACAGTTGAGTCTATTTTGTTCCCAGAAATCTGAATTCTTTGAAAAAGGTTAGTACTAAAAACAAAACCCACAAACAGATTAAAAGCAATGAGAACGTATGGTAATTACTTATTGAAAGGTAAATATACGATAAATTACTACACCTTTATAAAAGAAGAAGAAAACATTTGAAAACAAATAGTTTCGTTTAAACTGCGTAATTTGTTCATATAAACAAAAGTGGGAAGACAAAGGATTATTAAATGGATTTCCATTTTCCAAAAAGATATTATTTGATATACCATTTTGCATAATACCAATATCGAATATTTTCAAATGGTTCCAGAAGTACTTTAGATCATTTATCAACTCAAACTAATTTTATATTTAATTTTTTTTGCTCATCATATTTGAATGAACATTGTGTGTTTAAGATTATATTTATTATTAAATATTTTCCTGTACATGACAAGAAATAATTGTCTTGTTTTCGAAAAGTTCTCCTTTCCACACGTAAAAGTATGTTTAAGTACAAACATGTGTAACTCAATTATAATAAGTAGCTGATCCCATATGACTAAGGAAACTGTATTGACTTTTAAATAACCCATGGTAAAAAATGTATCTTTTATTTTTTCATGCGAATGTTTTAAGGTGTAAACTCACAATGGAAATTGAGAATTTTGATTTTTTGTTGTGTTTTTACTTTAAAATATTCACGAGCTTGGTAGATTTAAAATATCACTATTTTTTATGATATTCAAATTACTTTTAAACTATGAATATTTTTATAAAAATACACAGTGCGATAAGATCACTACCACAATATTAAAACTTAATTTAAAAGAAACTAGTTTTTGTCAGTGTAAGACTCCTTTTCAATAAAGAAAACTTCAGTCCGAGTCAACCAATAAAAAAAAAAAAAAAAAAAAAACATATGGAATTTAAAATGGATAATGCAGTGCAGGAAACCTATTACGATGTATTATATTCATGTAATAATCAATTTTCATCTTCAATTTCAATCTTCATGTTTTTTAAGAAGTGAGTTTTTTAAATACTTTCAAAACAAAATTCTATAAAAAAGCTGTTTAAGTTATATTAAAAGTTCTAGAATGTTCCCTTGATAGAATCATTATGTTTTATTTGTAATTTAAACTAATATTCTAAATAAATTACAAATTGAGTTGTGTGTGGTGCAATTAGACATTAATTAAGTAGTTAAATCTTAATTAATCAATTAAATATCATCAAATGAAATTTTTAATGCAGGTTTGTTACTTTTTCAACACTTGTTACGTGTAAAAAATTTTGACTCTAGTTCTTTTTTTTCAATGTGCACTCGTACCGTAAATTATATTTGTCTGCTGCAGTTATTAAACTAACTTTTAATAAAACATATATATAATCAATAGTATTAATATTTAAACTGATATTTAAAATTCTGAAAGAAATGTAATATAAAATAAATCTCTACAGTGTATAATTTTTAAAATATAAATAGTATTATTATTTTAGATTAGAACTATGTTTAATTATAATATCCTGTCAAGTTTATTTCCAGAACAAATTTAAATTTTCACGATGCGTTCCTTAGGAAAAATTATCAAGGAAGTTGGAAGCCTTAAGTTGATAGCACTCTAACTTTAAATTAATGTTTAGCTATTAATAAGATAATGTGAAGTCTAAACAATAACCTGTTTCCTGTGATGGAGATTCATATATTAATAAGTTATTCTTATGTAAAAGTTATGATGAAGGGTTTTCTAAGATGACTTTTACTTGAATAATTAGCTACATATATCTTGAACAGTCAAAACAATGTCAAGACAAAATTTAATGGGATGAAAGTAAATTAATTTTTTCTCAGCATGGACTTCGATTGTTGTAGTTTAATATACATGTACTAAACATTGCTTGAAAGGTTCATGATTAAAAGTAATGTTTCTAAAATCCTCATATAAAGAACGTTAATCAAATCTTGAATCGAATTTTCTACTTCATCGAAATTGTTTTGGTAAGATTTAATTTAAAATACTGATAAGTTTGTCAACTAGATACATGATTTATAAAGTAAACTTTTTGAGAAAATATCAACAGAAAAGTTATTGAATACTTGAAATGGAGTTTATTTAATTGAAACCGATTATTTATACATTTTATGATACTATTGTAGAAGTTTTAATCCAATTCACTCTATACAAACATTTCATTTTACTCAATAAGAGTTTCAACTATTTTCCACATTAGATGACTTTTCTTAAACTATTATCTCTATTCATACTCTTTCTCAGAATTTTACACATGGTACTTTTTTAAAAATTTCAATTGCCCATATATTAACACGGGGTCATGAAGTTTTATTTTCGGGTAAAATATATATATATATTTTTTTTGCATTTTAACACCGTTTTGAAACGTAGTTTTCTAAAAAAAATGGCCTAAATGGCCTAAACTGTTTGATCAGCATAGCTCCTAAACAGATCAACTTGTGATGTTTGACTTATATATGCATTAGTGGTGACCATGTGTCACTGAATGGGAGCTGTCATTCAGGTTTCAACAAAATTGTGCATACACATAAGGCAGCTGCCATCGATTAATTTATGTTTCTTGGCAATTGCCAAAAAAACTCCGTCTCTATAGATTTTAATCAAAACTGTTGTAAATTGCCTCTTAAGTTGTTCTAAATATACACACTTACCGTAGAAAGACGATAAAGGCAAAAACATATGAAAAAATAATCTCTTTAAATAGAATTCTCTTCCCTTGAGCATCGCCCATGAACAGCTATCTTTCCTCTGTCTAAATTACAAGAAATGATGATGTAATACCAATAGAAAAAAAAAATAATGACAATTTCACTATTTTGGCTTGTTTTCGCCAAAGTTATAATTATCACCAAACTGACCAATTTCTTTAAATTCATGAAAATATGAAAATACAAATGGTGTATTAACATCAATCCATTGCAAATTTAAAATGCAATGACCAGTATTAAATATAATTGAAAGTTGAGCGATGTTCCCCATCCCACACAAACATTTAGAGTCATGTGGGGCAAGAGTGCGCATTTTTTTTTTTTTTTAATTATCATAAAATGATAATATTTGTATGAAATAAATTGAACAAAATTTATTTATTTAAAGACTTTATTAATTTATCAATTACATAACTTGAAATAAAGTTTACTTAATGGTAATTTTAGAAAATAATTAAAACAAAACTTAGTCAGAATGCGTACACTTACCCCAATATCGGGGTATATGTGCGCAGCACTGCGGATAAGTGTACGCACTTAAATAACTTAAACGGTAGCTTGTTAAATATAGTTAAACTATATTTAATGATATAAATATAATTTTTTATCAACATTTACCATTATTTACTTCATTTTTAATATTTATATATTAAATATATACTTTCACAAATACTATCTATATCAATTTATATCGAGAATAAAGCTTAAAGTAATTAACATTTTTGTAACGAGGTAAATTAACACGAGATCATTTTTATCGAATTATAATAAAATCTTAATTATCAGTTGTACATATATCACATATAAAACTCCCTGTTTGATAATGAGTGCACTGTTCATGCCACCAGCTATGACATGAGCTACATTGGATCCAATCTTCGATAGGTGGATCAACGTATTCTTCGCCACACAACGCGCAAAAATAATCATTTTCTTTAGACTCTTTTTTTTTTACTAGTCTTACTTTTAACAGTCTTATCTTTAGTAGTATCAATCTTTTTTTTTTTTTTTTTTTAGAATTTTTAATAGTTTTACAAGATTTTTCCTGTTTTAATTCGAAACGCCGCTTTTTTGTGGCTATCTTTTCTTCTTCTTCCTGACTCTTCTTTTCTAACTCTAATTTAAACGGGCTGTCAGTAGCAATCATTGATTTTTTACCTTTTCTCCGTCTAGTTTGTGTTTTTGCTTTTGGAAACGGATGTATTGATGAGAGTGGAGTGAATGCATTAAAACGTACATCTACAGCTGGTGGAGAATCTAATGGTGTAGTTACGAAAGCTAAAGCCAAATCTGTTCCCGTACAATTCTAACCCGAATTGTCAATACACAAAGAACTGTCACTATCGGGGTAAAATTACGCTTTGAAATATGCGTACTCTTACCCCACGACCTTATGCGCACACTTAACCCAAATTGCCTGAATAGAATTAGGTTAAAATTAAGTATTGTTGCGTCATTTGACCAAGTTTCAATATGTAATTAATAAAACTAGTTACATAATTGAGCATACTTGGATATGCTCAATTTACAATCAATGTTAATTTCCGCAACATGAATATAAAAGTATTTTAATTGAAAATTAAGAAAAATCGTAAGAATTATAACCAAAAATTTTACTTACTAATATTACTGAAACTACGTGACCTTGTCAGACAAGACTCTAGTCTTTTGTCCAACGTCGTACTGAAGGCAGTCAGTTCACCTACTCTACTGTCAACGGTTTTATAAAAAAGAAACCTGCGCACACTTACCCGCTGCGCACACTTGCCCCACATGACTCTACCTGGATTTCTTATAATTTATGTTTTCCGTCTTCAATAGAACTGTCACATCCTCTTGAGATTACATTAGAGGCAACAAGACTACATTTGGGTTTCTTTAGGTTTTTCTCTTTCAACAATTGGGCTCTGATTTGAATGCAATTCAAATTTATAGAAAATTGAACAAGAACTTTTTTAAACATTGTTGGTTCAGGGGCACGTACTCATCCAGGTATCTCATGAATACACTACAAAAATTAAATTTGAAAGGAAATCAAAAATAATTATATACAAGCAAGAAGAAAAATCTATATGTAACCATGGCAACGATATTTTTTTCGTCTTCAAAATTTTTTTCCCTTTCAGAATACGTATTGTATAGAACTCGCTTTCAGGTTTATTTCTTTTTATAAGAATTGTTACATTAATGGGGAAAGTTGATTTGCCTTAACTTAACACAAGTATTTAACTGAATGAAAATACATAGTATGATATAATACTAAATGCATAATATAATACTAAATGCATAACATAACATTAAATGCATTGCAAAATACTAAATGCATTAACATAACACTAAATGCATATCATAATAAGATTATAAAGTAAGCAATCAGTTAAAGTACCGAAACTCAAGTTTTTTTTTACCCTATCTGAATTTTTCTTATATAATAATATGTTCATGTCTCTGAAAGGTTCTAAATCCAAAACCATGAAAATAAATCCGATGACATAAAATATGTGTTTTTTAAATAAGAAGTCAGAAGACACTGAAAATGTTTATTTTAAAAAGGGTATTTTCAAAGCATGAAAGCTGTTTAGCTGTCGATAGAATCACACGGGCAGATGGAAATATAATGCTACAAAAGCCGCAAGAATCTACTTCTTTTTCTCACCAAAAAGTAATTTATGAAATTGGACGGTTTTTTATCCGAACATTAAGAAAATGACTTCGTGTCAACAAAGACATTTATTATTCATGCGTCAATTTGTCAAAATATAAAATATATTCAGATTGAGCAATTTCTAATATTATAGAGCTGAGTAATTTATTTTAATGCAGTAGTTTTAAGTAGCAAGTAGTTAAAAGTAATGGAAACGCAATTTTTTTAATAACACACGGTTAAAAACAACTTGTTCTTATCTACTTAGTTCTTAAGTATTACTACTTAAGTAAGGTACAATTCTATGAAATATCCAACTAGTAAATCTGATTGAAAGAATTGCTTTATGAAAGGACATTGCTTGTTGAGTTGCTTCTTTGGCCCATCAGTTGCCAGCTTAATCTCATTTTTTGCTCGAAGAAAGAAAAAAAAAAATCCAATACTTTTCTGAAAAGATCTGTAATTGAATTTCCAGGCCAAATGCATTTACCAGTCCCCAATAATCTCCAAAGAATGGTAAAGACTAATACATCGAATTGTAAAGACTAATAATCTAAAAGGCACTATAAAAACTTATGAAAACAGATGAAGGCTTAAATTCGCAAATAATTTCGAGAAAAATTGCTGACACAATGTGGAATATACTATGAATTACTAAAATTAGAATTTGTATATTATTGTTACTAAAATATGGAATTCAATCTGAGACATATCTAAGCTTCTAATTTATTTTTATTGGTAGGGATTTTTGTGCAAAAGTTTTACTCTTGTTAAATACTTCTACATAATTAAATATCTTTAATGAACTTAAACATCGGTAACTTAGGTTTTTAATGAATTAATTTAGATAATTTATTTCTGTTGGACAGTTCAGATATTTAGATACAAGTTTTTATGTGTTACTAATTAAACAATACAAGACTTTTTTTATTTCACTTTTACGATAATATAATAATGCAGAAAAAAAAAAATTCTGATGTTTTTAGGTGAAAATGAAGTGTGTTTGAAAATTTCTGGAAAGTATTTATAATTATTTACTTCTCAAACAAAATACCCATAATAGTATTTCCTTTTTTTAATATTCTCAATAAAAATAATCCTTACATTTTAATACGAAGGAAAAAAATCAAGTACTAGGTACTTATAAACTTTATCTAGCATTTTTATAATTAGCAAATAAATTTAAAATATCGGATCAACAGTTTAACTCATATTTTTAACATCAACATAATATTGAGTAAAATCTCAAAGTAATAAAAAGTAAATTTTCCAAGAGTTTCCATAAATTTGAGTTTTACAGAAAATAAAACGATAGAAAAGTGTAAACTCAGATTTTCAGGAGTTTTGTGGGGTTCACTAACAATAAACTTCCATGATGCGAATGTATACTGAAATGGAAATTCAAATTGAAAATAAGGTCGTTTTCAATCTCGTAAAGTGCAAAAACCACTATTATCTAAAAATAAGCATTTTCGCCAAATATTTACATTACTTTACTAGATTCACAGTTGACTGTATCGTAGGGAAAATAGTTTTTACTATTAACAAATAGCTCGCAGCTTGTATGGAAAACAAAATTAAAGTAGGTTTTAAGAAGCCGTCAATTATAATTAAAAATAGCTTAAAAAAGGGCCAGCAATAGACCACACAGAACTAAGAGGATAAAAAAATCGACACAAAAATGAAAAGGTTAAAAAACAGGACAAAATAAATTTGGCAAACCTAAAGAAAGAAAATAGCCAAGTTGACGATAATTCTGGGACGATCACAAACACAAATGTTCCTGAAACACAATTCACTCTATTTTAAATTAATATTATCTTCATATAAGTTAATTTATTCCTGATGATATATGTGAGATTTGATTGAATAAGTAAACAATGTTTTCGTGTTCAGTATTCAGTGGGAAATAATGAAATATACAGGGCTATAAAAATGGTTTGCTAAAATATGAGAATTGTTTATCTGATCATAATTTTAATTATTTAAAAAGCTATTATTAATAACAATAAATTAATATTTTCAGTTTTTAAATAAATTGTAATGCTTATTACAAATACAATTTTTTTTCGTTATATTGCTACCTATTTGTTGAACAAAATAAATACTTAATATTGGTTGTTTTCAAATGGATATACTTTTTAATTAATGCATGGTTATACTTCATTGTCCTATCTGAAAAAACCAAGCCATCCTCATTGAATGCTCAAATGATAACTATTTTTATTTAAAAATTATTATTTACAACTATTTTTAATATAAAAAATTATTTAATCTAAACAATATTTATTTAATATAGAAATATATATTCATTCAACAGCTATAACAATTATCAATATTGATTCAGGACAGAAATCATAAATATTGATTCAGTACAGAAATCATAAATATTGATTCAGGACAGAAATCATAAATATTGATTCATCCTTAACTTAACCCATTAATGCCTGATTTTTTTGTTTTCTAAAAAAATTCGTTTACATGTTGCAAATAGTATACAATTAACAGGAAAAATACTTAAAAACATTAAATTAAATTTTTTAAAATTTTATTGGAGACATTTCAAACGTCCTTAAAAAGGGACGCTAGGCACGAATGAGTACGTAGTTTTTCCTCTAAGACGATATTGATTCTGCTTGGGTATATTGTTAGGGAATTATTTTTTTCCGTCAATGTTAGTATTTTAAGCAAGAAAATCATATTTAATAAAAGAAATAAGTTTTTATAGTAAGAAATAAGTTTTTATAGTAAGAAACAAGTTTTTACAGTAAGAAAAAGCAATTTTAATAAAAAAAAAATAGCTTATTCAAACATTTGAATGACAAAAATCCTTCATTCTTTTAATAAAATTAAAATGATTTATGTAGAAATACAAGAATTTTATTAGTTATCATAAATATATCTTAAAAAATATCGATAAAACAATAAAAAAATTATAATTAAATTAGTTAACACAAATATCTATTAAACATTATTTAAATTTGTAAGTATTGTATAAGATTTTAAAATGATAACATTTATTTAAATAGCTTTAAAGTTCTAATGATTAAGTATTCAGTTTTAGCGAGGTTTTGTGTGGAAATCTTTAAAACATTTATCATGTAATCCAACCATTCATTTGATGCATTTCCTATATACTGTTTTCCGCAGTGTGCACAACGCACCTGAGTTTTGTTGACGATGACGAAATGATTTAATCTATCGTACTTTACTTCATCAGACACTTTCGAGCTCTTTTTATTGATTGTATATATTGGTCGTCCTGGTTTTGACTTACTCTCGTAGCCGTATTTTTGGAAATATGCTAAACATATTTATCTTCGGAAAGACAGCAAAGGCAGTGGGTTAGTTGTGTTCGAAGGGCAAAGACGATATAGAAGCCATGCATTTTGCATAGCTGCATCAAGTCCAAATATGAAAAGAGACCACCACCATTTCTTCGAACGGATAGAACAGCGGTAACTTGACATATTTTGGTCCATTCTATCAGTTCCTCCCATGCACTGATTATAATGGGCAATCAGGTTGGGTTGATCAATTTCCACAATCTTTTTTTCACTGTTTGACCATCGTTTGGCCTTCACTAGAGGGTAAACTCCATAAGCATTTGAGGCGAGAGTCACAACGTTATTGTCATTCCATCTCACAAGCAATACATTGTTTTCTTTTTCATCAAACGTGTGCTCAAAAGTACCTCGTACTTTTTTTTTTTAAGATACAATGCTTTCTAATGGACACTTCTCTGTGCGGTTTGGGCGAACTGTTCCAGTGACATTGAAACCTTTCTTTGATAAGTGATCAATGAGTGCTGGGGATGTAAATAAATTATCACAGTAGAGATCAACGTTAGAATGTTCTGGCAGTTCAGATATAAGATCAACAACTACCGAACCTCCCATACCTAGATTTTCAATTTTGTCTACAGTTCCTGCACCCTGGTAAGGCTCAAACTGCACTAAATAACCTAATTTGGCATTTAGGCACCAAACTTTATATCCAAAGCGAATAGGCTTTCCTCGAATAAATTGCTTGCAGCTGTGCCGACCATAATATGGTATCATGCTTTCATCAACTGAAAGCTGTTGCTCACAGGGTTGATACAAAATAAATTTTTCATTCAACGTACAAAAAAATGGTCTCACTTTTGCATATTTATCTTGTTTATTTAGCGAATTGTTATTTGCCAAATGCAAATACTGCATTATCTGTTCAAATCTGTTTCTACTCATTGCAGAACTTATTTCAGAATTTTGAACATCGGGAGAAGGAGACCAATAAAGTCGTTGTTGGGGTAAAGAAGCGTATCCACTAGGGCGTATCGAAAAAATCGAAATTTTTCAAATCTTTTAGCGGTAGTGCGGAAAGTTTGCGGACACCCATCACTAAGACTTGTGTGAAATTTTAAAACTCTGGGTTAATATCTTCTGTCGCCTCAATAGCTCGAAAGTTCCGAAACTTGGGCTAAAAGTGATTAAAATTCAAAAATTCATAAAAAATTCCAGATTTCGCTGTAAGTTTAAGGATGGTGCTTACTAGTTACTATTTTTGACAACAACAACTATAATTTTTTTTATAATAATAACTGCTACCTCAGCAACACCAAATTTTGGAAAATAAAAGGCTAAATTTCAAAAAAATAAATAAAAAATACACGTCACACTTACCTCATTTTAAAGGGATCAGAAATTTTATTGCCTTTCAAATATACGATTGACGATAACATTACTACTTGTAATCCTTTTTTGTCTCGAATTTCGACTTGTGTTTTCTGGATTCTAGAGTAGCTCTTATGAATTTATCCCTGTTTTCAGGCCCAACTGTTTTCTCGGAGGCTGCCGTGACAAGTTTCACAATTCGCTCGACTGCTTGTGTATGTGAAGGAAATTGTATGAAGAGCCAGCAGGCCTTCGGCATACAGACCTCTGTCATTTTCAAAAGATCTTGAGAGCTTATCTCTCGGAGAACTGGCGGCGATGTCACAAATTTTTTTTTCTAGTCAATGAGATCAACGTAGTCTTCAGCTTCAAAATTGATATCAGGAATAACGAATCTGCGCACACCTCGGCTAATTTCTCTTGCCTTTATTATTCTTCGAGCTGCAATGATTCTGATATGACATCTTTCATCAGTTAGCATGGCCAAAAGCATGTTTTCTGGAGCAGCAAAATAAGCGTTTCGAGAAATAACTGGATCTATTACGTCACAGTACTTCTTAGGCAAGTACCGAGATAAGCTTATGAAATGCCACAGATGTCTAGGACCGTCTTTTATGGAGTGATTAATCTTAATTCGGAACCATGAGGGTGCGTAGACTCTTAGAATGAATTCAACTAAAGTTAGTAGCTCATTTGATGGGTCTGATGTAGATATATATAACCTCAGTATTCCATTTGCAGTTGTTAGCCAGCGGGCCAAATTCAACGTTCCTGGTTCTCGGTTAGCTAGATCTAAACTACAAATGTCAGAACTAACGGCAGTGCAAATGTCGAATAAGTATTTCTGATCTGAACTGAGTAATCTACTATCAATGTGTGGCAACTCGCTTTTAATATTATTAAAAGCAACGACTGAAAGTTTTTCACATCCTTTAAGTTTTCGTCCAATGTCTCTAGTGTAAGATGAAGGGCCAGAAGACTTGCCATCTATTGACTGGAATAAGTGTCGTAATGGCAACTCATTAAAATGAAGTAAGCAGACAATCCATTGGAGTGGTCTCTGAAGTTTCATTTCAAGCCTGCAAATTACACCAGTAAACATTCCTGTGTTCACCACAGTGCCGTCACACCCGACAACTGTGAGCTTGCTAAAATCATCCAAAAGAGTACTTGTTACGTATTCGTAAATGCTGTTCGATACATGAAGACTACATACACTTTCAGGTGTAACATGCCCCACGTACGAAGAACCAGGCTCCGATACAATACAGTAATGCGTTTCTACAATTGTTCTTTGGAACTGCTTCCCCTCGAGTGTTTCTGATGTTAAAGTTTTGTCATGCCGGCCAATAAAATAAAGGCCAGATAGATTGGAACGATTTTCATTTAATTTTGATATCATTTGCTTGTAAACTCTTGATTTTTCAATCCATACTTTTTTTTTTGTCTGTGACTGAGACTGAAATTCGATTCCGATATTAAACCCAAATCTTTCATAACACTCGATTCAATAGCAGCCGTGGCTCGGTTGGAAACACCATATTTTTGACTGACAATAATTGTGTTGTCCAATTTTACACGCATCTGAAGACTCCTTGAATCCTGCTCAAGAAACGGTGCGTAGGGCACGTCTTTGGTATTCACCTCCATCATATCTTCATTTTCCAGAGTAAAGCTTGAAACAGAAGCAGGAGACGCCATTTTTTTTTACTTTGCACATCATTTTATTGTCCTCGCATTTGACGTTTCTAAAGTCGTTTTGTTTCGGGTACATCAACACTTCCAATGAACATTTTTCTTTCCGTTCTTTGGTCTTTAAGGAATGCCTGCTCATTTGGTGGAGCTTTGCTCTCTTTTGGACAAATACACTCTTTAAAAATAGCGCATTTACAGGAAGATATGACGAATAGTTTCTTTGCTTCAGTTTTAAAGTTCTCAACATTTTCAAGAGCAGTCTTGCTTCTTCCCACACGTTTTATATTTTTCATGATTGAAAGATATTTTTTATGGTAAGCGTGTATCATATCGCAAACACGCTTATGTGAAACAGAAGGAATGGATGAATCGACGTATAAACTTTCAATTTTCAAAGCAACAGTTTCTGCAATAACAGAGAAGCATGGTTCTTTATTTCCATCAGTTTCATTACCAATACGCCATCTCTCATGAGCGCAACATCTTATGACGTCTTCATGTGTTGGCAGCATGCGTGAAAAATCCTTCGGTGTTCCAAAAATAGGGCATTGCAGCATTTGTCGACTTGAAAACTTTGAATGCAATGATTCTTGCATTTCTAATATTTACCAATATCTTTTACTAAGCTACGAGTAAAAAAAAATCCTGAAAAAGAAACGACTACATTGCTGCAAATACGTTTGATATTAAGATCGAAACTAATTGAAAGAAAATATTCTAGAGTTAGACTAAATACTAAACAAATGAAAATGATCACGTGATTTATTGGTCGCTCCGATTTGTTTCTCGGGGTGAAAATAGGAGTGTTCCACTTTACTTTTCTGGCAGTACGCCAAACCCAGTGTGGTAGAAGATATTAACCAATAATTCTTGCATACTTTTTGTTGTTGAAAAAAGTAGTTTTTATTACGCGCTACCTTAAAACGATCAACGAAATCTGCGACTGCTGATTAAATACTGAATTGTATTCCTTTTTAATCAAATTTTCGGAATTTCCGGTTCACTGAGGCGACAGAAGATGTTAACCTGTAATTTTAAAAAAAAATTATGATTGTTGTTGTTAAACAATATTAACATTTAACCACTACCCCCAATCGTTAAACGAAATATGAGAATTTTTAGGAATTTTTGAATTTTAAACACTTTTAGCCCAATTTTTGGAACTTTGGGGCCATTGAGGCGACAGAAGATATTAACATAGAGTTTTAAAATTTCACACACTTATTACTGATGAGTGTCCACAAATTTTCCCCACTACCGCTAAGAGATTTGATAAATTTCGATTTTTTCGATACGCCCTAGTATCCACTCGTTAAAAGAATGGCAAAAAAAAAGACGAAGTTCGTTGGGTGTCACACTAAACGTTGTATTACACTTTTGTTGAGCATACAAAATACTCTGGGAGGCTATGAAGTCCAATATTTGATCTGAAATAAATTGCTCAAACAAAGAAACTGGTGACCAGCTCATTTTCAAAAATCCAGGAGTTGGCACTTTCCACAATAAATTCTGACTTTTGCTAGATGGTATATCTACATTGATCCATTTTCTTTCAACTGCCTTCACCTTTCTTTTCTTCACACGCTTATTTGGAGGAGGCTGTCCTGATTCACTGTCAGTTGATGTAGACAATTCAATGTTACCAATATACTCTTTTCCTCTTTTCATTCATTTGATTGTAACAGCAGCTGATGCACGTAACTGTTGGCCAGACAATCTATCAATTTCTACAGAATCTTCTGGTCCGCTATCTTCATCTGTTAAATCGTTTTCTTGAGAAGGTGGGCATATGCAAATATCTGCCTCTTTGAATTCTTCATCATCAGACAACTGCTCCAGAAGAACCAAAGCTTCTTCAACAGTCAGTCTTTAAAAATTAAATTGTACAATTGGATAAATGAAAGAATGTATTTAAAATTAAAAATGTAGTTGCTAGTAGAAGTAAATGTAAGAGTAACTGCAATATTTGATGACAATCACACAATAAAAAAGGAAAATAATAAAAAAAGATAACTACTGCTCCCAATTTAATTACCTTACCTACGTATAATTTTTGCTAATGCAAAAATAATTAGAAAATTATCATTTTAAAAATATATTATATTAATATAGTTAAATGCTTAATAAACAACTTGAATAAAGTTTGATAAAGAGACGCATTAGTAAAGTTTTTAGCATAATGAACTAGTATACATTTCCGAAAATAATTGAAAATAGCACATAAAATGACAATTTAAATTAACATAAATATAACATTAAGACAACAAAAAATATTTATGATTAAAATTTAATTTATGTATCAATATGAATTTATTTTTCAAACAATAGTACAATCCCATTGCAATTGAAACCATCGAACGCCATATTCCCCGAAGGGGGAATCAACGTGTGCATTCGTGCCAACTGTCCCTTTTTAAGGACGTTCGCATATTTCAATAAACGCAATCAAAATATTAAAAAACACGAAATTCCAAAAATACATAAAGTAAAGAATAGTTTAAATAAATACATTTACAAAATGCAGATTAATACGTTAATAAATAATACAAAATCTTACCGTTTAAACCTTGACATTGCTAACAACGTGGTTTTTCGTGACTAACTGAAGATTATACCCACGTGACAGTATGCAACGAAATTATGTGCCGCCATCTATCTCAAATAACTTAGAACAAACACTAAGGAATATATTTCAGCAATTTTTAAGTTGAAAAAAAGATTCAGTAAAAATTGTTAGTGATTTATCAAAGCGTCCCTAAAAAGGGACGCTAGGCATTAATGGGTTAAAAATGGGGTACAAAATAATTTTGGTTCAACCTTTCAGTCCAAATTGGTGCGGCGAAAACGCGAATTTTGGTTCAACCTATCACCATAATATGGTGTACAAGGTTGCACCATTAAATAGTGAAACTAAGTACCAAATGTTGGTTCCAGCTAAATGGGAACGCACGGTGGAACCAAATTTTTAACAGTGTATATTAGAGTGGGCCGAAAAAATAAAGTTTTTTTGATCAAAATCTAATAGTGCGGAAAAGTTGCTATAGGTCAATAGAAACCAAAAGAAGCAAAAATTTTTGAAATAAAAAAATATTTGACCCTTGCGCATCAACGTCAAAGTTTCGAAAATGTTACCCCCATTTTTACTCATTTTTCAATTTTTCTAAAACATTGCTTCTGAGATTTATATTTTTTGTGGTCTATCAATATATGATATATGAGTACTAAACAAATCATTTGTCATAATTATGAGATTCTAAGTTGAAGGGGGGAAGGAGGTGGGAGAGAGTATTTCACCCAAAATTACACTTCGACCATTATAGTAAGTATGGTTCAACTGACTATGAAGTGGGACATCGCGATTAACCCCTCACACATACATTACGAAGTGTGCAGCTCTTAGCTCATTAAAATGACTCAGAACTCACCACGTGAGGGTGGCTACACGTCGAGTTCCGCCCTCACCCTTCCCAACCATCCAACCATCGGCAAGGGTTTTTTTTTTGCACAAAAATATTTATTTGTGCTCCTTTATTTCTACAAGATTAAATTCTCTTTTATGGTTAAATTTAGGCATAAGATTCCTGAATAGAAGTGTGGATCGAATCAAACCATCCCGGGTTTCTGAGCCACAAACCTTCTTTGCTGCCTCTGTGACAAGCTTAACGCACCGCTCTACCGCTTGAGTGTGACAAGGGAAATGGTGCACGTTCCAATCTGGTACAGTATCTGATTTGATAAGTGCGTCGATGAAATCCGAGCTGATATTGCGCAAGATAGGTGGTGGAGTCAGCTTACAAGAGTTCCAGTCGATCAACTCAGAATAATCCGTTGCAGAAAAATTGATAGTAGGAGGTAAAAAAGTGCGCACCATTTTTTTCCATGAAAAGACTTTGTTGTGCTTTTAGAATGCGCCTCAAACCAAGTTCCCTTATATTCTTCCTTTCGTCAAACACCATTGCTATGAGCAAGTTTTCAGGATGGGCAAAAAATCCATTGCGCTGTATCACTGGATCTATCAGTTGTAGAAGATTTTCAGGTAAGTACCTTGATAATTGTATTGCCTTGAAAACATGTTTTGGTCCATCTATGAAGGAACTCTCCTTCTTAATAGCAAACCAAACTGGAATATAGTACTTCAAAAGGAATGTAACTATCTGTTTCAGTTCATGTGAGGGTTCTTTTGATGATATGTACAACCTTAGAACATTATTAGCAGCCGTCAACCATCTAGAATTAGATATAGGCCCAGGATCAGAAATAGCAAGATCTGGTGGACAAAATCCCTTTTGTATAGCTCGAGATATATTGATAAGATATTTTTGATCTTTACTTAGAACTGCTTCATCTAGAAGAGGAACTTCACACTCAATGCTTTCAAACTTAGCAATTGGTAAATATTTGCAGTCACGAAGTGCTTTGCCAATGGGTCCGGAAAATGTGTTCGGTTCTGTAGTTTTCCCATCCAAATACTCAAACAAATGTCTGAATGACAATTCATTAAAATGCAAAAGACAAACAGACCATTGTGGGGTCTGCGAAAATGCAGTTCCAACTTCCGTATTATTC
The DNA here is from genome assembly GCA_963978545.1 of Linyphia triangularis. Taxonomy (NCBI): domain Eukaryota; kingdom Metazoa; phylum Arthropoda; class Arachnida; order Araneae; family Linyphiidae; genus Linyphia; species Linyphia triangularis. The sequence continues at coordinate 22,444,200 of OZ021725.1, forward strand.
CGTTCCTGCAACCAGTGTTTGTTGCTGTTCCGTCACATCCGACAACATCCAATTCACCTAAGGATATGTTTTGCTGAGATAAGTATGAAATAATACTAGAACTGATTTCTGAGGCCGTACCTGACTTAGGAGATACATGGCCGATATAATTAGATCCTGGCTCCTGAATCAGAGAAATGTGCTCCTCTTTCACGACTCTACAAAAATACTTTTTATGGATCGGTTCCATGACCAGTGTATCATCTTTACGGCTGTCAAAGTATAAGCCTTGAACTATTGTAATAAGGTCACACTGCAATGATCTTCTTGTCTGAGACTTCTGCCTCCTTATTTTATTTTTCTCTATCACCATTGACATATCTGACTCGGTTATTATGCCTATATCCCGAAGAACACTAGTCGCAACTGCAGCAGCTGCTCTGTCAGACACATTATACCTGTCACAAACCAAGGCAGTAGATTCCAGTTTTTTTCTCATCTGCGAAGTGGAAGGTAAATTAGGTGTTGATGGAAGAAACATTTCATCTGTACTATCTGATTCTGTAGTATCTTTCTCGAAAGCTATATCAGTTAAATCAGTGGGTGTCTGGGATTTACTCTCAGACTCCGAAATGCCAGAAGCATTGAGTTCACGTTGTCGTTCCTTCCTGAATAGCCTATTAGTAAGTTTTTCTGTTTCTTGGATATCTATGGTACCAATTCTATCAATTCTGTCATTTCTTTGGTCCTGAATCTTAGCTCAATTACAGGTACTTTTCTCAATTTATCACAGCCACAAGTGATAGAAATTTGGCACTTGCAACAATAGGTTCTTTTTCCACAGTCACAAATGAAAGTCATTGGGCATTTGCAAGCTGCAATGTCGAAAAGTTTAGTAACTTCCTGTTTTAATTTCCTCAGCTTATTCTTGTAATTGTGTTTATCCTTATCTCTATTGTAGGACTTTCTCAGATTTTGGTATACGTCATGGTATCTACTGACCATTTGTACTATTCTTGTTTGACTTACTGGGGGAATAGAGGCCATATCAAACAAGCTTTTGACTTTTCTTGCCACTGAATCTGCAACAACAGAAAAGTTGACAGTCGTGTAATTAGCTTCCAACGCCAACTCAAATCTTTCTTCAAAACAACAACGTAAAATGTCCTCGTATGTGGGGAGCGTCGATGAAGGTAAATCTTCTGGATTGCCAAGTATGGGACAATTAAAAGCCTTCCTTGTGATATGCTTTCTTGTTCCTTTCGTTTCCTCCATCGTGAATCTTCTTGAAGAAATACACACACAAAAAATTGATTAGCAGAAGCGCACGAGCTCGCTGAAAACCAAATCACTAATAAAATGTGAACTGGACGAGACACATTCTTCATTTCATAGACAATGAAAGGGGAATTCCCCTCAAAGAAAGCTAAGGCAAAAACGGAAGACATAAGTGAGTGGAAGGGGGTAAAAAAAAAGCTAGTGATTATTTATAAGGATTGTGATTTACTCTAGAGAAAGTATTTTTTTTATGCCTCTACGTTTTAATAATTTCGTTTTGTTCGTTTTCATTCGTTGGAATTAGTCCCCCCCCCCTCCTTTAACTTAGAATATCATAACTATAGCAAATGATTTCTTTAGTGCTTATGTATCATATATTAATAGACTACAATAAAATATAAATCTCAGAAGCAATGTCTTAGAAAAATGGAAAAATACGTAAAAATGGTAAAATTTTCGAAACTTTGACCTTGATGCGCAAGGCTCAAACATTTTTTTATTTCAAATTTTTTTGCTTCTTTCGGTTTCTATTGACCTATAGCAACTTTTCCGCACTATTAGATTTTGATCTAAAAAACTTTATTTTTTTCGGCCCACTCTAGTGTATATAGACATTAATGAATTACATAGTTGTTCCTATTTTGATTTGCAAAATACACACTACATTGCTTATGTTTTCAAATACATTGTTAAATGTAATATCTAATCCATGAACGAAGAAAACAATTTTGCATCAACCTTATCTGAACAT